>CAJQUW010001579.1:0-459169 GCA_907163375.1 Prostheceraeus crozeri
TTGTCTGTTTTTTTATAAATTTCAGGAGGACCCTATTTTTTTGTATTTTTTCATTTTTTGTAACTACCTAGGTGTGGGATTCGGTGCTGAGCGAAGCGATGCGCCGAATCCTATACCCTATACTACTTAAGTCTATATTTTCATAATAGTCAGACAGTGGAATTTCCTTCAGCTACTATAAAGATCGGCCAATAGACATGTCGCATGTACATGCACGCTCGCATGCTGTTCATTCATGTCGGATTCAGGGCAACATAATACACGGTGTGGTACGAAGCACCTACCAAAATGTGTGCGGCCTAGAAACATGTTTTTTAACAAACATAAATTGCTTTTTATCTTCTCGAATGAAATCAGGAAAAAATAAGGGTGATCGTGAACAATTGTTGACCGCATGTGAATAAGATACTCAATGGTACTTGTGAACAATTGCTGATCCGAATAGTTATTAGTACTCATATTTTCTCCTGGAAGCATAATTGTTTCTGACTTGTGGAGAGGCTACAACAGCATGCTTCAAATCAATGTGACCCCAATGCACGCACGTTCAACGTTCACCGTACTATGAATTGCGGTTTGGAATTCGTCAGCTAAGGTTGTGGAAGCTACCATGTGGAACAATTGTAAACGGCGATTCAAAAAAGATGCACGATACCTGTTGCTGATTGAATTGTCTACAACCGCTCACAGAAATAAGGATACTATTCAAATTTGCACTACAAAGAACATTGTTTTGTTGACGGAATAATGAATTTTGTTGTCACGGAGAAACATGAAATATGCGTGGTTAGCTTAATATGCAAATAACTTGCGAAAAACACAAAACATTGATTGAAGTAAATGATTCAAGAGAACACGAAAAGCATCTTCTTTTGATGAAACAGACTTAATGAAGCTTCAATTCGTTTTTGGCGGTTGCCTCATCAAAATCAGTTGTAATTAGCATCAAAAATAGTTGTTGTTATCAGCGTCAAAATCCAGTTGTGAATGATATTCTGTCAATAAATGAAAACTGAAAGCTGTAACACAAGATCCTTCTCACTTGAGTGATGCATCGAATAGTATTTGCAGATATTTGTTGTCCATTGATGAGTTGCGTGTCAAATATTTATGGTTGACCTAGGAGCCTTACCCTTACATATATAATATTTGTTTTTACATCTATTTATCGCGGAAGAAGAGTCTCCTAAGCCAACTTTTGAATCGAATAGCACTTCTAATTCATGAATTTCTAATTTCTTCGTATCTGCATTTATAAATGTTTTACTGCAATTCATTAATTATCCAATAATTCCAAGAGAAATATCATTGTAACATTTATAGAACATCATAGAATATCATTACCTCATCACTCGTGTGACTTCCAATTGCAATCTTCCATGTGCTTGGATCCAATTTTCCATCGATACAATGAGCAGCTGTGACCACCCAGCGATCGGTGATCAGAGAGCCGCCACAGTAATGACTGCGTCCATAAATGAGAAGCTGGACCATCCAAGGCCAAGATCCAGGTCGGGCATCCCGTCCTCCGACGACTTTGCCGTTTCCGATGTAATGAGGGATCGCCGGAGCCCCACAATCGCCATTCACTATAAAAAACGAATATCTGATTGTAATTGCAAAATAATATGACGAGGAGACTATTAACACTTACAACAGCCGACTTCATCTGAGCCATCTTCACAATCTTCTACTTCGTTTGCAACGATTAGAAATAGCAGTGCAGTTTCCGTTGGCGCATGTGAATTCGTTCGGAGCACATGTTTCTATTCAAAAAGGAATACCATGTTAGTAAACATCAATTTGTGACTTCCATCATGTCTTTTTCATGTCATTGCATGTCATATGTAGAATTTGTAGACAGTAGAGATCAGTATTGTAAAAGAAAAATATAATTTTGAACCATAAAACAAATAGAATGTTGAAAAAACTAGCATGAACTACGACGAGAAATGACAATCAATATTTTTCAGAAGTAACAAGAACAAAAGAAGGGAAAACGTATTTTGGAACCACTCAGTTCTTTTGAAAACATCGTAATGAAATAATTAATTCATCAATTTCACCAGTGTAGCATCAAATGATGACTATTAGATTAGAACATGTTACATTAAAAAGCATCAGTTATAGATTTTCAATAACCGATAAGCTGACTTTAATGCCGAAATTAATAAAAAGTGAAATGAATTAATTAATTGAATACTGAATTCCCCTGAAATCGACATTGAAGAAATTTACTTAAATATTTAGATTTTGACTTAGACACACGCTGCATGGAAACATAATTGGTTTTATCGTTCCCTTTACAGTTAAACAACTTAGCACAATGAGTCTGTATATTTCATTATACCGGTATGTTAGGAAACGATAGCACCTATAAATTTCTTGTGCATAATTGTCGGCCACAGTTCGACATATTTCAAAAACAGAATATGACAAGTCGTTCATTCTTTTGTTTGCATAGAAAGGAAGAAGCGTAATATGTAGTGCTAATGAAAAATGAAATGGCACAATGTGCTAAAACCATCGACTATGCTATCGAACAATCAGCTGCCTGTTCAACATCAGACACGCAAAATTGTGCGATGTTTCTGCTACATGCTGGAATCGGTTGGATCACACAGCAAAAAGATACAGACGATTTCACATTTACAGAGGAGTTGCAAACGTTTTTTTTGCGCACCCTGTTATGTTTTTTGATAAACCTTTTTTAGCATATTTTTTTATGTTTCCATTAGCTTAATGTCATGTGTCAGCCCAGCTGTCTTTGCCATCAATCTCATTTGAACATTGTTTAAAAGTTGTCAGACTCATGATTCAGATGAATATGATATGACCATGTAATCTTTGATTACTGTGAAATCACTTTGATATTCCTTTCTCGAAATAAAACCAAAATATATATAGAGAAAATAGACCAATCTGCCAGAAGTAAGTTTATTTTCCGCAACGTGTCGAAGCACCCTACTTCGTCGTCAGACGATAATAAATTATTTATGGCGATAATAAATTATTATAAATTATTTATTATCGTCTGACGACGAAGTAGGGTGCTTCGACACGTTGCGGAAAATAAACTTACTTCTGGCAGATTGGTCTATCTTTCTATATTTATTTGATATGCGTCTGCCTTCTCACGCCATTCATGCATTAAAAGTATATAATCAAAGCCAAAAAATAGTCAAGGTGATGTCTAGTAGATATGCTGTACATGCAAATATGTAGATCGACTGCAGCTTGCATATGGCTCATCACTCAGTAAAAGTACTTGCGGCTCTCCTACGCCTCATCAAGCAGCTGAATGGAAACTAATGAATTCAAACCGCATAATTAGATTGTTTAAGCGTTTCAGTGTACTAGAAGTTGTAGATACTGGTTCAAAAAGTAACAAATTTTATTTAGGGCAATTGACGGAGCAGATGAACAACTAAAAGGATTTGGACAAGTTACTGAGATATTTTAAAGAATACATTTGAGATGGTTACGTTATCAAAAATTAAATAAGTAGTAAGCAAAACTCCACTTCTGGACCGCGCAAGATGGCGGCCATCGCTGCGTCCCCCCCCCTCTGGCACGGCAGAGTGTCGTGGTCGGCCGCCGTGGTGCTTCGTGTCTGAGTCCCCCCCCCTCTGGAACGACAGAGGTTGTGGTCTGTCGTGGTGTGCCGGCCAGGTGGGTCCACGTTCACAACATGTTCGCTGACGTCCCCCCCCTCTGCAACGACAGAGTGTGAGACTCGGGTGAGTTGGTCCGACCGCCTGGTTGACGTGGGCGACCGTCTAGGTTGACGTGGGCGACCGCCAGGATTAGTCTTGAGGCTATAGTGTGTGATGTTTTTGGTGTGTAGCGTCCAAACGAAGCATCGGATGAGGAAACGGAGGCCAGATTCGGAATCTACGTGAAATTTTGGGTTAGGAAGGATGTTTCCAGCGAAATCGGAGAGAAAAAATTTTCGGCTGACGTCCCCCCCCCCTGGACAGCTTGCTTCCAGTGGACGGATTTTGTCGTGCGATAGCTCGTTTGAAAGCTAAGAGTGAGACAAATTCAGTGAAAGAATCGGCTTGTTCGTATCTGCCTTCGTTTACATGTGAGACGCCATTTAAGATTTTGGGACATTGGTGAAAAACGACAGAGTTAGAATTTGGGACGTTTTGGGCTGTAGCTTCAAAACGAACTATCGGATTGGTAAACGGATGCCAGATTTGGAATCAACTTGATGTTATTGTCCAATGAGGATCATCATCCAATGAGAATCAAGCATTTCTTTATAAATAGCGAGCCTTCCACAGTGAGAATCATTCCATCGTTGAATCACACGAGTGACGGACGCACATTTTCTCTCTCTCTAGTTCCCTGTTCTATTATCCAACTAAAATGGTAAGTCGCTACTTCCCTCCCTCTCCTCCCTTGAACGTAAACTTAATACAATCTTTTTTCATTTTCAGGCATCTACTCCATCTGCTGCACTAGTAGGACAAAATGGCGGTCAAACGTTACAAGGTTCGCTACGGTCAGATCATCTACAACTGAGGCCAGTGGAAGAAACATCCAAGGTACATAATCCTACACCGCTACAGCGTAAATTTAAACAAGCCTTGCGTTATGATGATCATAGCGTAGTACTCCAAACGGGAATGCTCCCTTCCACGGATGTCAAGATAATGCACAATCAGTATGGGGACTACATACTGATCCCCGTGAGTCCATACATTCGCCACCAACTTGATATTATTGAGGAGTACGTGACATTAAATATGGACATTCCTACTCCTCTTGCTCAAGAGTGGAAGGCGAGAGATGACAAGGATACTCCCTATAGAAAGATTTGGGATGGTAATCACATTTGCCTACCGGTATCACATTGGTGTACTTACTATAAGAAGGAGGGAGATCATTCAATACCCATCAGATGTGATGAGCTCGGAGAAGGTACTTGGGATATCCTTTTCAAAGTGAATGGGCTATATTATGGTCGACACAAGGATAATAAAATAGCCTCTCTCTCCATGCATATGGAATCCATCCTATATATTCCGAAACCACCCAACGTGGACGACATAATTGATCAAATCCTTAACAGCAGTGGTACGAAGCGCAAGTCGGAGAAGAATGCTACATCAAAACGCAAATCAAAAAAGGAGAATTGCTAGTCCTTTCCTAACTCTACCCTATGACAATTCGCTTATGTGCTTTGAGTGTCGTAGACGTGGTCTTATTAGATACATTTTACTTCTTCGTTGCCATCATATCATTTGTGTATTTTGTCGTGAAAAGCATCGATGTAATTCTTCATTTTGTAATATGTTATAGAACGTTTCCTTAGATGTGTAAATTTCCGTTTTAGGCTTCTATCATCATTTTTATGGATTGTGAGGGTGAACCTGTACAGGAGCTCAGTGCTATTGCTATGAACAATTGGACATATCAGATTGTTAGTGTCTATCATCAACATGCCAACTGCGATCCCAATGTTGATCAATGGGCGAGAAAACACATTCATGGACTTAATCTGAAATATTTGCAAGACTATGGCTTTTCTTGTGAGAGTGCTCTTCTTATTGACTTTAAACGATGGTTAGCTGCTTTCAATGTTATACGCATCTTTTGTAATAATCCTGGTAAGGAGAGGAAAGTATTTCCCAATCTAATCATTGATGATATTTTGCTCCCACCTTGGGATAGTAGAGTGAATCAACATTATCATGAAGTCACAAAACGTTTTAAGGATTTGTGTGTTCCTATTTTGTCTGTTCGTTGTAGTAGCTACGTTCATAACCAATGCTTCTTTCCTCCTTACCTCAACACTGCCAAAGTCCTGTATGGTTATCATTGCTCGCTGTATGATAGTTACCAGCTGTATCTATTTTATCTCTTTCAAACCATTGATTTATAATGCATGCTTGTTACCATTATTCAATAAATGTTACTATGAGAAGAGTTGTTGTTTTCATGCAATGGATGGGTTAGATAAAGGGCGATCATGTCTTTCTCAAACGACTGCGGAACATTACGTTTTCATAGGCAAAGTTTAAAAGGAGCTGTTCAAGATTATGTGATAAAATTTCATAAAGATGAGACCGACATCGAAGCAGTGGTCGATGATGCTAGCACTCTATTTCTAGAGTTAATGAATACATTCTCTGATAGCATTATCATGGCGCGATTAGTTGCGAAAATTAAGTTTAGTCATTTTGGAAAGGAAGAGGTGGAAAGTCGCTCTTTCCATTTTGCTTCTTATTCAATGGAAGTGGTAGATCACCCCCAAGAATTTTTTAAAAGACATATGATAAAAATTGCTGAACGTCTTAACGCATTTAACCATCATGGTAGCAGTCTAGTGATTGAAGCGATTTCAGATATTCACATTCAACTTTCCATAAAGAAAAATTGAAAATGCAGTGGTACTTGATTGTAGCACAACTGGTTTTCGAGCTATGTCTGCTCACTCTCGAAGTATATTCCTTCTGTACATGCGTCTATTATTTAGAAAAGGCTAGCAAATTCATATCTTCAAAAAGACTTGCTATAGACATCAGTAACGGTGAAACTATGTGTTGCGATGTATGTAAGCGAAAGGATGGAAATGAAAAGCGCATCTTCAAGAGATGTAAGCATGCTTTTTGTCAACGCTGTTTCATACGTAATTGCATTCAACTTTGCCAATGTAACCACTGTGACATTGCTCATTTCGAGTGTCACTTATGTCGCAATAGTTAGTACCTATGCAAATGTGGTAAAGATAGGTTTTAGCAAAGACTAACACGGAAAATGGCGAAACGTAAAATGACGAAACGTAAAAGTCAAAAGTTTTCTTCAGCCATTCAAGCTCTCCGACGAATGAAAGCAAATCAGCGATACAATGCTATACGACATGCTAACGATAAATTCATTTGTGAAATTATTTCTCATGTGAGGAAGTTGAGGACGAAGAAATTAGCGCCAAAACAACGAAAGTTACTTAAGCGATATGCTACGAAATTGCGTTTCATCTCCAATCCTAAAGTCGCCCTTCAAAGAAAGAGGAAAACTCTAACACAAAAGGGCGGTTTCCTTTCAGCAATACTTCCAATGATAGCTCCTGCCGTGGGCAACCTATTGGGAAATATCTTTGGCTCTAAGCGTTAATTATGCAAATGTTGAGTCTCAAAGTAATAAAATGGATTTCAGACTTCAATGTGATAAAGTTCTGACTGTATCAGGTCCATCTCATGCAGGTAAAACTGTTTTCACGCTGAATTTATTGGATAAAAGAAGGGAGTTGTTTAAGGAACCTATCAATCGAGTGATTTGGTGTTATGGTATTTATCAACCGTCGCTGTTTCAGGAATTGCAAAGTCGCAACTTTATTCGACATGAAGGAATTATTCCAGTGGATAAACTTCAGTCTAATGATGTTGTTGTATTGGATGATTTATTAAAAGAAAGTAAGAATTCAAAAGATGTTACAGATATGTTCACTCGCGCAGCACACCATAAAAGGTGTTTTATCATCTATATTACACAAAATTTGTTTCCTGATGGAAAAGAAGCTCGTACACGAAACCTGAATACACACTATTATGCTATTTTCAAGAATCCGCGAGATAAAAGTCAATTTGAAATTTTAGCGCGACAAGTTGCACCCAGAGGATCAAAAGCCTTAATTGAAATTTTTCAAGCAGCTACTGAAAAACCATACGGTTACTTATTCATTGACTTTACGCAAGAGTGTCCGGAAGAATTTAGATTTCGAAGTGATATTTTGAAAACTCCCATGATTATCTACAAACTATGAGTTCTTATTCTCGCATGATTGTTATTCCTCAGGATGAATATGTACAATTGACTGCCATGCAGCAAGTAAAGCAACCTCTTGCAAATCAAATGTATAGGAAAGAAATAGATTATCAGCAAAATGTTCACATCAAAGATCCACATCGTGCTGTATTATTACAATCGGAAACTGTTGAGCAATTGAAAAACTTGAAGAATAAGATGCGTGACTCTGTATCGACTGCTACACCTTTAGCATCTCGCGCACATGCCATATCTCTTTTCAACAGTATTGAACCCCATCTCAATGTAAATGATAGAGGAGAAATCATTACAGATGAAAATAAAGTGATTGATGCTTCACGTTATGAAGACTTGATTCAGTATGCGACACGTAGAAAGCGCCGTCAGGGCTATGTTCCACCTGGTTGGTCATACTTTCTTAAACTATTGAAAAAGCATAATGTGCCAAAATTTGCTTTAAATAATGAGACATTGAAAGAACTTGATTCAACAGTGGCTACTACTCCAATGCTTCAGGCGATGAAAATGCCAACAAATTGGTTTAAGACGTCACCTGCTACATCCCCTCCCACACTCACTAAGCAAACAAGAGGAAGAACTCGACGTAGATCTACATCGCCACTAAAACTGGTAAAAGGAAAACGTAAAACAGCTCCTCCTAGGAAATACATGTTCTCAGACTATTAATATGAAGCAGATGTGTTGCTTGCCATGTAATGAGCCGCCAGAGGTGAATGTCGTTGTCACTTGCACTTGCTGCGCCAGCTCTCATAATGAAACCCCTAAGCAATGTGAACACGATCGCAAAAACCGCTAAAGCTAAATGCTGCAGTTGTTGTAAATGTAGAAAGGCAAGAAAGAAAAAAGATGAGAAGGAGGAAAAAGAGTCAGCCGTCATCGACTGAACGTTTGAAGTCAATCTATTATGATGTAAAACATCCGGCAGGATTTGCATCTATCAAGAAATTATCAAAAGCGAGTGGTCTTCCACAATCACAAGTGAAACGATGGTTAAAGGGTCAGGCTACCTATACACTCCACAAACAAGCGAAAAAGAAGTACCGCACCCGCCATTATATTGTTCATGACATCGATGAACAGTGGCAAGCAGATTTGTGCGATGTTGCCTCCATTTCAAAACATAACTCGGGCAATAATTTTATTTTAACCGTCATTGATATTTTCTCGCGTTATGCGTGGGCTCAACCTTTAAAAACTAAAGAAGGGAAAGGAGTAGCAAAAGCATTCCAAACAATTTTTCGAGAAGGTCGCATTCCAAAAGAATTCAGAGTGATCAAGGAAAAGAGTTTGAAAATCAGCATGTGACAAGATTATTTGAGAGGCATGACATTGAGTTGTTTAGTGTAAAGAGCGCTTATAAAGCTGCACTCGTTGAACGTTTTAATCGCACATTAAAAAATCGTTTGTGGCGACATTTTACTGCCAACTTGACACAAAATTGGACAAAGGTTCTACAAGATACACTCCATGCCTACAATCACTCTATCCATCGTTCTATTGGACTCAGACCAGTAGATGTAAATGCTAACAATGTAGATAAAGTGCGCGAATCATTCCAACGTAAACGCACTCATGTGAAAAGTGATGTGAAAATTGGCGATAAAGTTCGTATCTCAAAAGTGAAAAGTGTTTTTGCTAAAGGGTACCTCCCGAATTGGACAGAGGAGGTATTTACAGTATCAAGGATTAATCAAAAAGACTCTCCGACCACCTACAAGTTGAAAGATTACGATAATGAAGAAATTGAGGGTAGCTTTTACCGCGATGAGATTGAGGTAGTCACTGAAAGTGAAACATATTTGGTAGAGAAAATCATTCGATGTAAAAAACGGCAAGGTGAAGAATGGTGTCTTGTTAAATGGACTGGTTATCCTTCAAGTATGAACTCTTGGATGCGTCGTGCCGACATCTTTCATCTAAGTGATCGACAGTGATTCATGCAAAGTTGTAACTAACAATGTTTAGGGTTTGAGCTATGAATCCAACTGCCTCATTTTATTCACGACCCTCCTACGTAAGTGGCGGAGGACAAATTTACATCGGTGCTCGCCGCCAACGTGGAGGTAGCATACTTGGTGCACTGAAATCTGTTGTAGCACCTCTCATATCCAATGTCGGTAGATCTTTAAAACGAAATGTTTTAAGTAATGCCGTTGGCTTTGCTGGTGATGTTGCTAGTGATCTTTCCAGAGGTAGAAGTTTCAAGAGCAGTTTGTTGAATCGTGGGAAGGAACGCGGTTTAAAAACATTGAAGCAGACCATTGCTGGTGTTACTCAAGGAAAGAAATCACCTAAACGAATGAGAAAAGGAAGGAGGAAACATCGCGGAGCTGGTAAGGTGCAATCTTCAGTCAAAAGGCATTCACGCAAACGTCGCAGAGGCTCTAATCATTCATCAGGCGCTAAACGACGACGCTGCTATAACTTCTAATCATGGAGTGTAAAACTTCCGGTTTTTGTTTGTTCGATCAACAAGCCATACAGACAGATATTCTTAGTTCAAGTATTGTAGATTATCATCCTCGAACAGCTGAGAATGCTGGCCCCATTGAATTTGTTATTCCTGGTGGTAGTGATGACTACATAGATTTGAGTTATGCGATGCTTGATTTGAGGTTTAGAATTCAGCAAGCAGATGGAACTGCTATTGACGATGCACATAAAGTTGGACTGAACAATTTACCATTGACTACATTACTTCGCGATGTTTCTCTAACGATTGGAGAGCAGCAGGTGGAAGGTGGTCAAAGCGATTATCCCTATAAATCATATTTCACTCATGTATCGCAGTTTCATCCAGCAGCACAAAAAAGTCATATGGAAGCCATGGGATGGTACAGAGATGAAGCAGGAAAATTTGATGTTGAAACAAACAGTGGCTTTGTAAAGCGATCTGCTATGATTAAAGATAGTAGAGTATGTCAGCTATATGGTCCGCTGAATTTAGACTTCTTTAGACAGTCAAAGTTTTTACTCTGTAATACCAGCATGCGACTCAAGCTGACATTGAATAAGCCTGAATTTGCGCTGAATGCATTTGCTAAAGTTGACAATTTTAGAATTCATGTGGAAGATATTGCACTTTACATTCGTCGAGTAGTACCGAATCCAAGTGTCATTAGAGGGCATGCTGAAGGTCTTAACCGCCAAAATGCCATTTACCCGTTCAGCATACAAAGCTTCTCACCTTTACAATTCCGAAAGATCAAAAGAGTTTCATGAAAGATGGCCTCTTTCCATCGGAAGCACCGAAGCTCCTCATGGTGGCAATGGTTGAAAATGATGCATTTAATGGTAATATAAAGAAGAATCCTTTCAATTTTAAACACAATCAGTTAAGTGAAATTGCTTTACGTGTTAATGGTGTGAGTCATCCTGGTCCACCCTACAAACCAGATTTTGCTTCGGATCAATTTATGCGCAGTTATGTTGATTTTATGGATGTCTTTGGCTTTTACAATACGGATGATACCAACGGACTGACTATGAAAGAGTTTAAGAGTGGATATACTATTTATGCATTTGATTTGACTGCTGACAGCGATATTAGTGCACCCTATCGTCAAGCGAACGTGCCTCATAATATTCGTTTGGATTTGACGTTCAAAAGAACACTACCTGAGACGATCAATGTATTAATTTATGCAGTCTTCGATTCAAATATTGAAATTACAAAGTATCGTGACGTGATTCTTCAGTATAATCGTTAATGAGTTGGTTGACTGCTGACGATATTAAGACTAAAGTGCAGCATAATGCAGACGAAGCGACGTTGAAAGCTTTCGATAATGTCTATTCACTCGATACCTTACCACCTGCAGTAAATCACTATCCCATCTTTATTGTGCTAAACACTCATTCACAGAATTTAGGCGGTGAGCATTGGAAAGCGATCTTTATTGGAAAAGACCGACGTGGTGAACTATTTGACTCTCTTGCTCAACCTCCAAATATACCAACACAGCAGTGGTTGAGAAAACATACGCGTCAATATCAGCGAAATGAACGCATACTACAACATCCACTTTCATCAACGTGTGGTGCTTTTGTACTGTACTTCATCTTAAAACGTTTACATGTATCTCGATTTGCATCTATTATTCAAAACTTTTCATGTAATCCATCCTCTAATGAAAAAATGATTTGTAAGTTCTATCATGATTTGAAATAAAAACATCATGTTGGAAAAATTGTTTTTTATTTTACAATCCGCTGGGTACGTACATACTCAATGAGATAGTCTAGGATCATATTTGCTTGTTCATGAGATTTTAGTCCAGTAATGATCACTTTACTATTATGAAAGATTGCCACATGCACAGGCAACCAACAACTAATGAGAGCTGCAGGAAAAAGTTCGGGTTCATAACACAAACTGTAACTGCTGGTACGAATCTTCAAAAATGATAGACTGTCACTCAATTGAGTAGAGATCACCATATTGTCCACAGTCAGATTCGACATCACACACCTCTCCCTCTTCCATATCCGACGTAGTAGTCTTTGTAGCTCTAAGCGCATTGACTGCGCCGATGAATGAGAAAGGGCGCCGAGAATCTGTACAGTCCCATTTGGGAAGAGTTGAAGATTCCGTGAATTGTTCATCTTCACTACTAACATTTGAGGACGGCCCGGGTAATACTTGCTGTTTGGAAGCTGTTGGCGTAATGTTGTGAGATCGATTTTGGTGTAGAGTCTGAAGCGACGGAGAATGTTGACGATGGTGTAGCGATGGCGCTTCATGATGAAAGAATGAGTAAATTGAGCGATGTACCTTCCTTTTATACTTTTCCCAACTACCTTGATGAAATGTGAAGTTAGTATGAAGTTGGGAATGATAGAGTTGAATTCGCCGATTGTTGACGCGCAGCCAGATGCGATTTCCAATACGTGAATGTCTTTTCATATAGAAGTATTTCAAGTCCTTCATGATATGATGTAGAGATTGAAAATGACGATAAGATAAAACAAACTCTCTTCTCACATTTCCAGTTGAATCTTTGAAATAGACGTTTCGATCATGATCCGTTTCAATACGTTGTAGGGAATCTAATTTCCAACTCATGGTGCGTGGTAATCATATCTGATTAAGATTTGCATAGTAGGGCGATGAACTCACGACGAATAAATGTCATGATGGAGCGATGTATGTATCTTCTATACTTCTCCCAATTGTATTTGCGAAATGAGAAACAGTTTGCGGAATGAGAATGGTAGATTTGAATTTCATTTCTGTAATGTTGAAGCCAAACTTGATCACCCAAGGAGATGAATCTTAATGTTTCAAAATATTCCAAATCCCTCATGATATCATTGAGGTTGACAAATTGTCGCCATGTTAATGTAATTCCTCTTGATGTATGACCATGAGAATTTTTGAAATGTACGTTTCCATCACGATCAACTCTGATATATTGTAGAGAGTCCAAAATCCAAGTCTTCATGATGTTATGCAAAGTTGCAGATTAGCAATATAAAAATGTCGTTTTATCATATTTTGCTTAGCAATGCGGCTACAAAGAGATTTACTAGCAATCGAGCCGCACTCTTTTCTACTCCCATTGATCATGCACAACAGCTAAATGGGAATTGGGAAGTGGGTGTCACTCAACTTGTTTATAGCAACTGTGTCTATACTTTTGATCATGAGGTGATGACTATTAATATGAGGCGTACAGCTGCTTATCAATGTGAAAAGGGGTGCCGAATATACATTCCACAGTGGCCAAAGAAAGATCTCTTATCATGTAAAAAGTTTATATATGATTTCTTGAATAAAGCGTGTAAACATATTGTCCAATTTACTCCGCACAATGATGATTATAATTATGTACATCATGTAGTTGAGAAAGATTGGATTGTTGGTTTAAGTCCAAGTTTAAGAAATGATTTAGGCTACCTCGCTAGCGCCTTAACAAGCTATGATAATTTTAACGTTAATTACCACATAAGTGGTCATAAACAGTTAATATATCGAGAGGAAGCTTATTATGTAGATCTTATTCCAAGAAATGAGAAGACGTTGGTGAAGAAGATTGTGATTAAGCCAAGAAAGACAAACATGACTCCTGAAACATTATTGAAGAAATTTAATTATCTCCTTCGAGTTGATGACAAACAAGTGGCAACATTGACTTATATTAAATCATCTAATCATATTGCAATAAGTAAATTAAATGATGATGATCTAGTATTAGTTTGTTCAAAAGATTTTCATCAGTTCTTACGACATCGTTCTGCAGCTGTTCATGGAAAATCTGATATGCAACATTTACCATGTGAAAGGTCAAATCAATTTGATACAGAATGGGCCGTATCTTTATACAGAAAGTGTGTAGAGCCTTTTGGTGGTTTCTTACATGAAACAAGAGTGTTGATGCCTCGCATTATTACTTCGGTTAAATTGGTTGTAGATTATTTAAATGAAGTGATTAATGAGCAACATATTTCATTTTCTGAAAAAGAAGGTACTTTGTCTCTCACTATAAATGGAAAAGGTATTGAACTAATTATGGATAAAACTCTAATGGACATTTTGGGTTTTGATCAAAATATCTTTAAAAGTGGTACTGTAACCAAAGCTAGCGCAGACATGTCGCTATCGCGTCGTATTAACTATTTTCAGATATATTCCAATATTGGTGAAGATGTACGTGTGGGAGATGTTGAAGCTCCATTGCTAGCAATGATACCATACCAGCCAAAAAGCTGCAGTATTTTATCTGAGCATACTTTCAAGAAAGTGCATTATACAAAGCTGAAATCAAACTACATCCCACAAATTGATATTGCCATTTATGATGATGCTGGTGCGTTGATTCCTTTTCATAAAGATGCTGTGACAAGTATTACACTCCATTTCCGAATGAAGAGTTAATGCAAAAGTATGCTAATATATTTTTCCAATGTGAATAATATGGAAAGTGAAAATAAGGACTCGTTTCTAATCTACTTGCCCAGTAATGCTTCTATGAATAAATTTCCCAAAAATAAACCATCAGACTATCGAGTAGAATTAAATCGGCCACTGCATTTAGAAGGTGAATGGGAAGTTGGCGTTTCTAGTATTTGCTATGATAGCAATATTCAGAATGTGAATGATTTGGAAGAAATGATATTGACTCCTCGCACCCATGATGGAATAACGATGAATAATGCATTTCAGTTCCCATACAATTTAACATCAGATGGAAAGTGGAACTATGAATGGATTCAGATAAAATCAGATTCTTATGAGCCATTTGGGAATGAGAAAATTATTAAGGCATTCAACAGTGGTAATACTTCCATCATGAAGAATAAAAATCAGAAAGCTTATGAGTTTACTATCTATCATTGGAGTGGGAGACAGTTCCTCCGCTTTCATTCTTTTACTAAAGGTCTTACGCTGAGGTTGGATAGTGAATTCTATCCACATCTTGGTTTTGGTCATGGACTACATCTAACGTCAATTGCTACTGCAAATGTTAAAAAAGTTTATTCAACTCGAATCAACAAATTTCATTATAGATTTAAAATATTTGATGAAGATGTTGTAGAATGCGAAGAACGCATCATTTTGAAAAAGCGTGGTGTTCAACCTTTATCACTTATTGAGTTAGTAAAACGATGGAATGAGACTGTGGGTAAGAAGTATGGAGAGAAAATTATGGCGGACAAAAATAAGTTGGTTATTCAGAAATATAATGACAAACTTACAGTTTATTTCTCTCCAACCTTGCGTCATTTTGTAAGACATTATACGCCTATTATTGGAAGCGGTGTGGTGTATGGTTCTCATGAATATCACACTAAAGCTGATTCAGTTAATGATGAATGGTGGGTGGACATCTATGGCGATCGCATCAAGAAAATTTACCAGTCTTATGAAGAATCTAAAGTTGCTATCAATATAATGCCGCGTCTATATCATACAGTTGAAAGCTTCATTCATGTAGTAAATCCTTATATACAACAGAAGTTGAAGCATGTGATGAAAAGTAAATATGATGTAAAGACACACCACATTTCGTTTTCAATTGAAAAACAACGCGTTGTTCTGAAACTGGGTGATGACATTCAATGTCAATTGAGTAAAAATTTGAAAAAACTCTTTGGCTTTTCAATGCTACAAACTGTGTTTGCTGCTGCGCATACGATTGGTATAGAAACACCAATGACACTTGATAAAAATGAACAACACCTTTACATTCAAAGTGATTTGATTTTACCTATTTCTGTTGGCGAGAAAAAAGAATACATTTTACGTGATTTCATTCATGATAAAGACGCTTCATATGGAATAGTCGAGAAGATGTTTGAATCTATTTTCTATCATCCCGTCGTCAAACAAACTATACCCTCTATTGCTATCAAAATTACCAATGGTTTACAAGAGTGTATCCATGTGAAAGATACTAAATCCCTCGTAACTTTAGTGTTTCGGAAAACAAAGTGAAGTCATTGTGATATGTTTATTGAAATAAAAATATGTATATGAAAAAGTCTTTTCACAGATATAGGGGGAATGGGCTGACTGTAGGCATATATTCACAAGGAAGAAACGATCTCATGCGATACATAAAACAACCATGTATATCTACAAAAAGCAACATCAAAATACTGAGTTAAAGTTGATTATGTCAATACATCTCCTGAATGTGGTAGCGTGAGTTTTATTCTTTTGGGTGGAGGTATGTTTGTGTCAGGATGTCCATGTGGAAGAGATGTGTTATGTCCTATCCAACACCTCTTATCCTCCCATGCTGAAAGTGCTCGTTTCTTGAACGTGTACGTTTTCACAGTATGAACTTGAGATTTTAAGATTGTCATATTGACAAACGTTATAGTTTTATTTTTATAGGCCTTCTTATAGGACCGATGTTTCATTTTATGAACAATGGATTTTGATATACCTTTAGCACGCTTAATACTATCTGCACATTCTTTTAGTTTCATGGAATACATTTTAGGACGGAGGAGAATCATTTCATCTATTTCCTTTCCTGCTGTTTCATCCTTAAAACAACCAAGTTTGGCTTTATTCTGTATGGAATAGAGTGGATGAGTGGGATTGTAGTTAGATGTATCGAAATATTTTTCTAATGACTTACCTACTTCATTAAAATTTAAATCTTTTTGAGTGGTAATTCCTAAAAAGAAACTATCTGTATCACCACCCAGCAAGCGAACCTCTTTTACGAGAGGGCATGGTTTTAATATTTTGTAGAAGAGTTGATACATTTCAAGCTTGGAATAATCTAAAACGGCTTGCCCAATATAGATGGGTTTGCACAACTCAACTTCTGATTTAATCATTTTAACACCTACAAGATCCTCATCGATGATGTCTCTATCAATGAAAAGAGGTGATGAGGTCAATTTGTGATATTTTTGTTCATCAACGACTAGTTTGTAATTCATACGTTTTCTAACATCCTCCATGGTCTTTCCGAATAGACTATTATTCTTATATTTATAAAAATCCTTTTCAAAATTATTTTGGGCGAGTGCACGTTTTTGACTGTTACTATCTATGTAGGGTTTGAGGAAGGCTTTCTGTCTAAATTTGATAATGCGGTGAACTGACTTTAGAAGCATGCCCATTTCTAAATAGAATTTTAATATGCAGAAGTGTACGAGATAATTTTTCTTATCATATTGGGTGAGTAAAAGTTTGCGGCATGGTTTGTACCTTGGCTGTCCACACTCTGTTAAGTTATTATGAAATTGTGACATGAATGGTGAAAACATATCTTCAGTCACTTCGCCAGATTCAGGTGCGAGTGGGAAATCAGCAGTTTTATTTTTAATACTATTTGGATAAATCAAATCCACTTCAAAATAATATCCCCAATCACCTTCATCTGGAATATTCAGTATGTTTGAAGGGTTGGAGTAATACTCAAGCTCATTTTGATTTAACCAACTAAACTCGGAATGAGGTAGTGGTTTAGACAGTGAACTGCCATATAAATTATTTTGGTCATAGTACTTTAGGTGGATATGATCATCACCTACTGTTTCAGATTTTATATGATGTTTATTTACAAATGTGAGACCACCGCGTATTCCGCGCTCAAATATATTATACATCTCCGGGTCTTGTAAGAGATGAATGGTCTCACCAGTCATTTTAAAGGCTGATTTAAAGGACATGGCTGGTAGACTGACAAAGTGGATAGGATCTAATTTGTCTTCTTCTAATGCCACTCGTCGAAACTCCTGAAAGACATCAGCCAGCAAAATGACATCTAATTCTAAGTAAGCGATCATATAATCGCCAAACGTTTTACAATTAAATTTTAACCATGCCTCTTGAGCATGTTCATAGTCCTCTACTGGACAATCTTCACCCGTCAAATCGTTTTTGAATTTGTCAATGGAAGGAAGGGTTGTTTCATTTAGTTTAGACATTGAGCTAAAATACGCATAAGGAAAGACTCCTTTGCGAGTGATTATTTCATCCGTTAAGTTTGGATAGTGTTTCTTCAAAGTTTGACTATGGGGAAGAAACTTGAGATTACGAACGAGAGAAGCTAGTGACGCTGACATGAATTGAAATGAATCTAAAAATTTTATTTCGAAGAAGACTGTCTTATTTTCTTTAGTTTTATCTACTGGTACTTTTGCTGTCATTGCCATGAATTTTTCTCTCGTTTGCGCTATTACATTAAACTGCCACGATTTCATCTGGCTCAACCCTCCTTTTATGAGCATATGACTGTCATAGCCCTTAAAGTTATGAAAAATGACGGGTAGTACACGACGTCTCAACTTAAGTGAAAAGTTACATTTGGAGCAGAGTGCGTTTCTAAATTTACCAGTGATGTGATCATGATCACGCACTTTCTTAATTTTATCGTCATCAAACGTTTTATGACATTTAGGACAGGATGTGCAACTTTCAAATTTTTGTTTGTCTTCATCTGACATATGTAGTGACTTACGCTGCAATTGGGAATCATATGATTGTTGAAATTTTGCAGCTTTATCGAGAAATTCTAGAAATTTTGAAATGCAATCTTCACCTTGCCAAGTATGCATTTTGTTTTGTCTATTCCTAAAGTGGTCATGCCATACTTCATAGCAGGATATGGCTGCTGGCTTGTGGATGATATCATCAATGTAGCATTCTATGTCTGCGTAAATGACACGCAGGGGACTTAATTCGTCACCATTATCCCTATGTGAAAATATTTTATCTTTGGGCATGCGTTCCATTTGTAATTTACCTCGCTTGCACCATTCATAGTGAGTTTCAAATTTATCTTTACTCCAAAATGAGCGGATGCAGCGGTCGCATACAAAATGTTCACCTCTTTTAGAGTGCCCCAAGTGAGTGTACAAGCGAGAGATTTTGGGAATACCACAGTAGTGCCATTCCTCGCTATCATCTTGTTTTACTAATAAGAGGTTGACTACACGTTCATAACAAGTTGAACGTGAATTATAGCGGGCACCCTTCAACCCCTTCTCCCACACGTGAACGACAATTTTAATCTTATTATGTTTTTCGAACGTTTCTACATCTTTGATTTTCATGTTGTTACTATCACAACCTTCAAAGTCTAGTTCATCCTCCCACTGTCTATAGCTATAGGTGCGATCTCGATGCGCGTTGATATCATTATAGTGAAGGATGGATAGGACTGCATATTTGAAACACTGTGATTTACAATCAACATTGATGACAGCTTTCTTATTATACAACGTTTTTGGAAGTTTAAATGTGCCTCGAGCTGCATGACTTTCTAATAGGGAAATTTTGAATATGGCTGAGTCCACACCATCAAAAATGAGAGCGCTGTCGCGTTGATTGAATTTATCTACATTTGATTTTAAACATTGAATGTGAAAATTTAGTCAAGACTCGCAGTCTACAACTTCGGTTGCGGAAGAGGAAGGAATATGAAACTGTATTCTCTCCGTCACTTGACCCGTTTGAAAATCTATTTTAATATATTTTAGTTTAAGGTAGATG
This sequence comes from Prostheceraeus crozeri, assembly GCA_907163375.1. Classification (NCBI taxonomy): domain Eukaryota; kingdom Metazoa; phylum Platyhelminthes; order Polycladida; family Euryleptidae; genus Prostheceraeus; species Prostheceraeus crozeri. The sequence goes on from CAJQUW010001579.1 coordinate 19,760, forward strand.
AGCGCCTTCATTCTAAAATTGTCTAAATTATTGAAGAGCGCTTCGATAATGTTAGAATTTTGAAGGAGCCACTCAGGAAAATCTACAATTTGAGTATTGGACTCCATGCAGTAGTCGCGTACTAAATTATTATGTGAAACATTAATGAGGGAGATGGTAGAGGTACCGTTGGTGTAGTGATCATTTGCATGCGTGTGTTGAAGTCTGTGCGAAGATCGCTGAAAGTGACTATCAAAAGAAAGAGGGCACAAATCGCAAGGAAAGGAGATGTCATCGTCAGAATCAACTTCACCTCCGGAGATTGACACCGCTTTGCGTTGACACACACGTTGTTTGATGTGTCGAAGGAGACTGTGCTTCCTTGTAAACATATGTCCGCAGTCGGCACATTCCCACTCGTTGCCTTGCCGCGAGAGTCCTGAGCTGGAACTCACATCACCTGAAAGAGAAATCATTCTTTCATCTCTGTTCAAGCCTCAGTGTAGTGTTACAACCTACCTTGACTCAATAACTCTAAACTTTCCTCGAGAAGAGAGGGCGTTGGTGATGAAGTTGATGCCTGAAATTGAGGAAGATGCTATTAGTCACACGTTTGAGGGAGATGAGAGGAAATTTTCAACTTACCATTTCAACGAAATCAAGTTTAAGGTTGATACTTCTACAAGATAGAGACTTCACTCAAATAATAGTCAAAGAGAGAGATCGTGCGTTCGTCACTTGTATGATTCACAGATTAAATGAAATGACCTGAATGTCGCTTTGCTTATATACTTTCATCCTCTTCATTCATTGGATGTTCATTCTGATTGGCTGCTTGTGTATACTTAAGAATTAGAAAAATGTTAAAGTTATCATTATTCAAAGTCAGCATTTCAAAGACAACATGACAAGTCCTCCAACAACACCAAATACCGCATTGGAGTTCTCCTCTCCATATACATCAGCAAAGGTGCTCGTTACACCAAATGCACCAAGAAAGGCGAAGGTGGAGAAGACATACAATCTCGACAATATACGAAAGTTATCATTATCGGAGGAGGATGAAGAGGAGTTGCCCGACCTAACAGGCATACGGTGGAAATATTTACAATATGATGCCGAAGGGGTGATGGAGATGACCAGCAAGTCGCACTTGCATCAAATATGGGAGTGGTACACCCCTAACTCCCAACCGCGAACCGTGGCGGAGTGGGCGTACATTGAGAAAGTGAGGGACGCTGCAGAAGATCGTTTAAAGCAGCTCAACTGTTTTTGTAATCTATGTGAAGCCAGACTCTGGGACGATATTGACGATGAAGACCTTTTGAAATACATGCCATAATAAATGTTTATTTCGTATTATCTTTGCTTTCATACTGACTCACTTGAATGGGGTTTTAGTGAATAATTTAACCATGTATACTTTTTCATTTGGAAATAGTAGCACGCTTAGTTTAACTTGTAAATCTAAAAACATTTCATATGGACGATGATGGTAGATAAAATAGTGTCAAATAAATTAAGATAGCTTACACTTCTGATACAGGGATAGCAATCGACTGCGATCCATGTGTAAAGAGCTTGTTAGACTACGGATGGGCTTAAGTGGATGATTTAACCATGTATTCTTTTTCATTTGGAAATAGTAGCACGCTTAGTCTAACTTGTAAATCTAAAAACATTTCATATGGACGATGATGGTAGATAAAATAGTGTCAAATAAATTAAGATAGCTTACACTTCTGATACAGGGATAGCAATCGACTGCGATCCATGTGTAAAGAGCTTGTTAGACTACGGATGGGCTTAAGTGGATGATTTAACCATGTATACTTTTTCATTTGGAAATAGTAGCACGCTTAGTCTAACTTGTAAATCTAAAAACATTTCATATGGACGATGATGGTAGATAAAATAGTATCAAATAAATTAAGATAGCTTACACTTCTGATACAGGGATAGCAATCGACTGCGATCCATGTGTAAAGAGCTTGTTAGACTACGGAAGAGAGAAGTGTGTTATGTTGCGTGTGGCGCGTGAGTGTCCTCCCATTTCATTCCATTCATCAATTCGTCTCATTGATAGAGACAGGTAGAACTCATGGTTCTCATAACGTATGCAATGGAAAGTTTTAGGCAACCTTCGACAGTTGGCTAAATGTCGCCCTGGCGCGAATGCATACTACGTTGAGACAGAGGCAATCACTTGCAAACATGACGCAGAGAGGTTTAACAAGATTGACCATTGCCGAATGTCCCTTGCGGTATACATAGCTACGGGTTTCACCGCCGCCCTTTACAGGAACGCCCGTCGAAAGGAAGTATTACACCGAACTTCATTTCCAACGTTCAAGTTGACTGATAGCAGATTCAACTTAATGATAGTATTCGCCAGTCCGAAGACTGCCCAGGGCAAACCGCGAGGAGGTTCTATCATGTCTTGCCCCATGGTGGCCCTTAAGAGAGCCGATGGTTCGTTCTCGGGAGTAACAAGATGACTATTGGCTTGAATAGTCAATGGGTATGACGGTTAGGTTGTCATAGACCCTATACCGCCGAGGTCGTACTGGTGCATCTGGCACCTTTCGGATGCGAGTGGTATTTGGAGTCCACACCTCATCCGTCCAAACGATCCTCTTGATCTTCCCCTTCTTCTCATCCCACTCGTCGAGGATGATGAAGTCGGGAATGCCGTTGTCTTCATCGGTGAAGACGGGAATGTTGTCGGTAGATGTCGCTTCCATCGTGACTTAAAATTGAATGAGAAGCGCTACAATCTTCTGACTTATATAGGGTTTTCAACAATGAATTGCTCAACAGCGAATCAGAATGCTTCAGGGATAGCAATCGACTGCATAATGTTCAAGTTGACTGATAGCAGATTCAACTTAATGATAGTATTCGCCAGTCCGAAGACTGCCCAGGGCAAACCGCGAGGAGGTTCTATCATGTCTTGCCCCATGGTGGCCCTTAAGAGAGCCGATGGTTCGTTCTCGGGAGTCGTCATCCTACAGCCTACCAATTCTGCTGAGAGAGTCAAAGACTCTCTCTTTGGTAGCACTGTCGACTTCCACACTAACTGGCATGTGAGTATAGAGTGGAATGTAGCGCCATTCCGTTGGATTGACAGCAGTTGCTGTCATCGGATTGCCAATCCGAGCAAGATTGTTGTGGACTCTGTCTTGCTCCTCTAGCCTGACGAACTCCTCAAATAAATTTCGCGGCCTTATCTGCGGTCCGCGAGGAGAGCTGACTTGACTGTTCGGCGTCTGCATGATTGAAATGAAATGAAATGAGAGGCAGTGGTTTATATACCCCTCTAACGCGACGCAACGTTCAAGTTGACTGATAGCAGATTCAACTTAATGATAGTATTCGCCAGTCCGAAGACTGCCCAGGGCAAACCGCGTGGAGGTTCTATCATGTCTTGCCCCTAGGTGGCCCTTAAGAGAGCCGATGGTTCGTTCTCGGGAGTAAATTGATGGGGTGGTGAAGGCGGGCAAAGATCTGCAATGAAAATGATATGTATTAGAATAGGATATACTATCTTATTTACTTTTTCACTTACCAAGTTAGTCATCCTTAGGTAGTCTCGCGCGTTTCCGAATCGAAAATTTGTGTAGATGGCCGCGCATTCGTAAGCTTGCATGGAGACACTTCTTGCTCGGATGACCGTTGTAGCAAATAATTGATTCGTCCAGATTTTTATTTACCAATACTTCGCCGGCCAAATGATTGTCCCGAATAGGGATGTGAAATTCAAACAAACGATCCTCATTCACACGTTCCCACTCATCCCTCATGCGCTCCAACTTCTCACACGCCTGCCTCTCATCACCCCGCCGAGCCACAGTCCTCTCCAACTCAACATTCCTCGCTCTCAACACACTCATCTCCTTCATCATCTCCTCAAACTTCGCCTCTGCATCTCTCATTCTTCTCTCCGCAGCACTCGCCCTCTTCTCACACGCATCATTCTTCTCTTCCAACTCTCGCGTCTTATTCTTCAAATCAGTCACACAACGCCTCATTCTAATGTTTTCATCCGCCACCTCCTTCGACTTCAAATCCTTCTTTTTCAACTCATCCAACTCCTTCACAACTTCATCCTTCACTTTCTTCAAACTCTCAAACTTATTCACTAACAACTCATGCGCCATCTGCTGCGAAACATGCCTCTTCTCTTCATCCTTCAACCACCTCGCCGACTGCATACGAATCCCACCACTCTTCACTTTTGGGGAAGATGAGCTCTTCGGGGGGTCGGTGATGACGATGTTGGACACCTCCGATGACGAAGAGCTCAACTTCCTCACACGCTTCCTCACACGCTCCCTATCTAAATCCACATCATCCTCATCATCACTCTCAAGCACTCTCTTCCGCTGCTCAATCTCACCCTCCAACGACGCAACCGCTCTCGCCAACTCATCATTCTCAACAACATTCTCAACAACATTCTCAACAACATTCGCAACATTCGCCAACATTCGCTCCCTCTCTTCCACAATCAACTGCGTAAATCTCAAATCAGTCACTAAACCACCACTACAGTCAGCATGCACTCTGTAAAAACGCACCTCATCCTCATCACCCTTCAGCACTCTACACTTTACGCAAGCAACCCTATTCAAGACAATCATGTGGCCGGTGCCCGCCTTCTTCACATGAGCTTTGGCGTCCGCACTGCGATTAACTCGCCCACAAGAGCACATTTTGATGTGATATTTACGATTTTTGTCATTGGCCATGTTAGATTTTATTGTGAACTGTAAGATAATGAAATTTGTATAAGTTTGGAATCATGTAGTACAGTCATATTCCTAAAGAGTGTAGTGAGTGGCACTCGATCCCGTCGACAGCCCGAAGGCCTTGTACCGATCACTAGGGAAGTGAGAGATCTTCCCCGATACCCGCTCTTTACAGCTGAAGACATCATTGTCACTGCCCCGAAGTGGTAACAGGAACGCCGAGTCAAAGGTAGTGATCAGTAGCTGGGATCTAACCCCTCAAAGCTGCCTTAGACTTAGTTAAATTTCAAATCTGATAGCATATTTGAACTCAGGATACTTGAAAACCTTAGTCTATATGTTAAAACTTTGAAAAAAGTGAAAATTAAGAATTTTTAAAAAATTCCGCATTTTACTACTCATACTACTTTTAAAAAATTTTATCAGTAGTAAAGACACTATCAAACTCTATCATACAAACTTTGAAGTAGCAAGATAGCTTGCCTACTTCAAAAGATAGAGTCCTTTGCACCCGATATCGGGAGCTCAGAGCGACGACCGTCGCTTACCTCGTCTTTCGATGAAGTGATCAGACTTACGTTGTCGGGGGTTTATATATGCTCGGAAGAAAACTTAAAATGGCTCTATCTCCGAAAGTATTCATCGTAGCGACATGCGGTTTGTTGCAAACGATTTGTCTCATCATTCTTTACAATATGACACCTGAACCATTCTCATATGACCACGGGAAGTTGGTCCGCCAGCACATGTCCATGTAACATGCAACAAGTGAAAAAATTCCTAAGTGTGAGAGCTCCAGTGTGGTGAAAATTTTGAAAAATTTAAAACTTCCGAATTTCAACCTGGGACCTTAACCAAAACATTTTTCATCAAATTTCACTGACCTCCCCCCCCCACCCCCCCTCGTTCAGAGAAATTTGATGAAAAATGTTTTGGTGACGGTCCCAGGTCGAAATTCCACACTTTGGAAAATTTTCAAAATTTTACCCATACAAAGTCACTCTGACACTTAGGATTTTTTCAGGTGAGCGAGCTCCGACCTAAAATCTTGTAACCGCTCTAACTTTTGAACGAAGACAGATAGGAACAAGCCGATTCTTTCACTGAATTTGTCTCACTCTTAGCTTTCAAACGAGCTATTGCACGACAAAATCCGTCCACTAGAAGCCAAGATAGAAGCTAGCTGTCCAGGGGGGGGAGGTCAGTGAAATTTGATGAAAAATGTTTTGGTGGCGGACCCAGGTCGAAATTCCACACTTTGGAAAATTTTCAAAATTTTACCCATACAAAGCCACTCTGACACTTAGGATTTTTTCAGGTGAGCGAGCTCCGACCTAAAATCTTGTAACCGCTCTAACTTGTGAACGGCTGGTCCGATTGACTCGCAACAAAAAATGTTGTGGAGCAGTTTTTTCTCCTCTTTCAAACGAGTAGCTGTAAGACAAAATCCGTCCACTAGAACCAAAGTTAGAAGATTGTTGTCGGGGGGGGGGGTCGGTGAAATTTGATGAAAAATGTTTTGGTGGCGGTCCCAGGTCGAAATTCCACACTTTGGAAAATTTTCAAAATTTTACCCATACAAAGTCACTCTGACACTTAGGATTTTTTCAGGTGAGCGAGCTCCGACCTAAAATCTTGTAACCGCTCTAACTTGTGAACGGCTGGTCCGATTGACTCGCAACAAAAAATGTTGTCGAGCAGTTTTTTCTCCTCTTTCAAACGAGTAGCTGTAAGACAAAATCCGTCCACTAGAACCAAAGTTAGAAGATTGTTGTCGGGGGGGGTCAGTGAAATTTGATGAAAAATGTTTTGGTGACGGTCCCAGGTCGAAATTCCACACTTTGGAAAATTTTCAAAATTTTACCCATACAAAGTCACTCTGACACTTAGGATTTTTCAGGTGAGCGAGCTCCGACCTAAAATCTTGTAACCGCTCTAACTTTTGAACGAAGACAGATACGAACAAGCCGATTCTTTCACTGAGTTTGTCTCACTCTTAGCTTTCAAACAAGCTATCGCACGACAAAATCCGTCCACAGGAAGCAAGCCGTCCAGGGGGGGGGAGTCAGCCGAAAATTTTTTCTCTGCGATTTCGCTGGAAACATCCTTCCTAACCCAAAATTTCACGTAGATTCCGAATCTGGCCTCCGTTTTCTCATCCGATGCTTCGTTTGGGCGCTACACACCAAAACGTCCCAAATTCTAACTCTGTCGTTTTTCGAAAAATGTTGAAAATTTTTTCTCACCGATTGCCTTGAAACTCACCCTACCGATGCAGAATTTCACGCTGAATCCGAATCTGACCTCCGTTTTCTCATCCGATGCTTCGTTTGGACGCTACACACCAAAAACATCACACACTATAGCCTCAAGACTAATCCTGGCGGTCGCCCACGTCAACCTAGACGGTCGCCCACGTCAACCAGGCGGTCGGACCAACTCACCCGAGTCTCACACTCTGTCGTTGCAGAGGGGGGGGGACGTCAGCGAACATGTTGTGAACGTGGACCCACCTGGCCGGCACACCACGACAGACCACAACCTCTGTCGTTCCAGAGGGGGGGGGACTCAGACACGAAGCACCACGGCCGACCACGACACTCTGCCGTGCCAGAGGGGGGGGGACGCAGCGATGGCCGCCATCTTGCGCGGTCCAGAAGTGGAGTTTTGCTTACTACTTAAATACTGTGTCGAATTCTTTAATGATCTAAAAAGTTCAATATCAAATTTATAAAAGATAGTATCACTTAAGGCAGAATGCACCTAATTGTCTGCATTGGTGAATTTGGAATATGTCCTTTGGATGTTCATTTCTCGAAGGCAGCTATATGTTATTGGATAAAAGTAATCACGAGAATTGAAAGAAGTTCAAAAGAAGTACATGTATATGATACAATTTATCTCATATGATTTCAAATGGCCATGATAGTAGATGCACATGGTACTGACGAATAAGACAATTACTTACAAAACTCAGTCTACCAAATCTATGGGACGAACAGTTATCGGCTGATAAATAAGAATAGTTGAGCATTACAAAAATCGAGTGACCCATTACATCAGAGAAAAATGGATATTTGCAGCAAAATAGAGACGTTTTTCCTGGCCTGAATTACTTAGAATTATGTGGGTTTGAGAACGCTATGAAATCATATCTGAATTTTGATACAGAATACAATGACATCAATATATTATTAAAACTTCAAACAAAAAATCCCAAATTAGATTTTGTAGCCTGCAACTATGGAAATTGATTGTAATATGAAGACGCTTATTTGAGCTACTGTATGTGATAATTCAAAAGTATCTGCATCATTTTGTGATAGAATGTTTACCATATCAAAATTTACAACAAGAGACAGCGCCTTTGTTATGCAACTGTGACAATACAATTCAACTCAATAAATTGATGAATATTTTAGCTCCAAAGCTGGTAAAATCCACAGCAAAGTTTATCAAAGAAAAAGCAAACGATTTACGAACCATGACTAAAGAAAACACTAACAAGTAAGTATGACATCTGGAAATTTATTTTTGATAATTCTTCTCTCCCTCTTATTCGAAATATGATTTTTCAAAAGCACCGACAGCACGCTGAATTCTTTGAACAACTTGCGTTTCTATGCATACCGTATGTTGTGAGCGCATATACATGCTTCTGCTTCCGATGTTCTTGGAAATAGACATTTTTGACTTGCTAGAAGAATTCGGATAAATGTTCACAAGTTTCGTTGTTAAAGTTATTATCATCAGTTATCATATTTTGTCAAATCGGTAAAAAACAAATCACATAAGATAACTTATCACGTGCTTTGTTCTCAGGCATTTCTATTTCATTATGATGACTGGTCTGTTATATTCGTTGCTATGAGAATGTTAGTGGATAGCTGACAAACCGTCAGAGTAATGAACGACAGGTTTACATAAAAAATTGGCATTCCCAAAACCATGCTATTTATTATGAATGAAATTCATAGTATTATGAAATCAATCATATTTTCTCAAAATTAGATGCTACTTAAATATACCTGAATTGCAGATAGGTTCATTCAATTTCACATTTTTCAAAATGGTATGCTGGTATTTTCGTTGTAAGTGACAGTAAACTATCGACGTCACCTTACCCGCTCTCGAATGATTGGAGGACTTACTTGGTGGTTCTATTACTTCATACACAATTCGAAATCCTGCTTCATTTGAGGAGCTATCAGTTATGAAGTTCAACGCAAGGCTCTGACCAGTTGAAAGAATAGCAGCAGGTCGATTGGATCCGCACAGTCGTTTGATAACAGTACCACTCAAATCCAAGCCGTCATGAACAACAAGATAGTCATATGAACAAGAGCTTGATGGTTCGGTGGAGAAAGAGTCAAATGTTAATCGGATGATTTTATCCGGACGACCATGAATGCGCCACTCGCAATTAAGGTTTTCTGGATATTCAACAACTCCAAAGCCTGGATGACTTGTAATGACACCGGATTCAGCTGTCAAGTCTCGAGGACCGCCACAACCTGAGGCTACTGGAGGAATTGTAGGAGATACTCCGGGTGGATACGTTACTGGCACTGAAATCAGATAAAAGCTAAGCAGCAATTCATAAGAGAGAAGCAATTTGTTACGTACATCAAAGAATATGATTGTAGAATGAAAAATGTGTGCAAAATGTAGCGTAAAATGCTTTTGATGCTGCAGTCAACTTTAAAATCGCTTTGTATACTTTAATAGCTCGTTAGATATAGAGAATGATGATAAGCTGTATATATTTATCCTTTTTCAGTTTAAATGTTAAAAATGTAAAACCGATTGAAACGTTCACATTTGTTATGCATGTTTTATTGATGCACGTGGTCTGTAAGAGATCATGGAGACATTACAGAAAATTTTTAAGAATATCACACAGAAAATGAATTGATGAATAATAAGTAGATGTTTTAGATGTAGGCGCATGCCCGTTGGCTATTTTGCGAGATTATAGCGTATATTTACTCTTAACATTTCGAATTTACAAAAATGGAGCCTGCAATTTCATTATAAAAGCTGATTTTCAACTCTCATTGATATCGCTTATAGACTTTTAAGCTTTTTAGACTTTCTAGGGATTTTTTCATAGTCGATTAGATATGTCATGACGAATGATCAATGATATCCTTCAACCCTTTAGAGAGGCACAATCTCCTTCACGGGTTAATGGATTTTCCAAACATTGGATTTTTGCACTTCGAAGTAGATTATGATGTGCTTACTTAGAGGTGTGAAGTAGGCACGAATGTCATTCTGACATCAATAGTAAAAGCATTGGAAGCAAACTGTCGAATGAGAACTAGCCAGAATTAAAATAAACAGCTTCATCTTTGCCGAAATAGCCCCAAAGCTGCGAACAAGGCATTTAAATTAGTATTCTGACGCACTATATCTTACATGTGATTGGGGTTGGCCACATCTGCTTTAGGGATGCTCTTACGACTCTCTGCCGACGGTTTCAGGATACCGGCTTTCCTGAACATATTGTGCGACGTTATCTCATTAATGAGCTGCCAATGAAGCTGAAAAATGTGAACAACGACAACTACTCAAAAATTAAATTATTTTTGGTTTTCTTTAGTGATAGATTTTACAATCAAAGTCTCGCGTCGTCTCCTCACACTTGGCGGCATCGAAGGAGCTGCTTTACGTCCTCGTCGTCTACCCTGGGCGGACAACACCTGTACGGCAAAATTTGCAGCAAACCGATACAACAGATCTTTATCATGCGCTATGATAATAATAACTCAACGACTTCGATTGACAAGTACAAATAATTTTCAAAAATAAGCCTCCTCTTTCTCAATCGCTGCAGCCGAAGCGCGGTCGGCGAAAGTGTGCTTCACATTGTATGTCTTGTAAATGTGTTGCAAAACCCGGTGATTGTTTCATAAAGTTCGTGGCTTGTGAAATTTCTTGTTCGTTATGCCAACATAAATACATTGGAGAAACTAGCCGGACAATGTACTCCTGATTACGTGAACATTTGAATTTTGATAATTCACCCGTCTTCAAACCTTTATCTGAGATTCATAGCATTCAAAAATCCTGGTGTTTCACCATTAATACTACTTTTGTGGAAGTAGTCTTTAGTAGAAGGAATTTCGTTGAGCGCAATTTGCGTCTCCCAACGTCAGACGTTCGGTGAAAGCACTGCACATTGGTCGGACTCATTCTTTGATGAATGGCTGTCGTGGTCGGGAACTATATATTTCAATTGATTTACTTGTTCCCTTTCTTCCGTTTTCTACAGCTTAGCTTGATTCTTTTTTTTGAATGGCTTTGAATTTTTTAACCTTTAATTGCTTTTGTATATAAATTTTCATGTGCATTGTAAGTGTATTTTTATTTTTATTTTTCTCCTTGTGTTCATTAATGTCGTTCATAATAATTTTTTTCTTTCTATCATAATATAATGTTATTGATATTTGTAAATATTTATATATTTACTGATGATTCTTGTGTTTTGTGTAAATAACTATTCGATTTTAGTCCAGTGCAACTTTCATAGTACCCTTTACTACAATGTGTAGATATCTATGTCTTCAATTTTCATTTGTGTCGATGTCCTGTTTGATTAGTCTTTCAACATTTGCTATAGTTTGCCAGACATACCCAGTTTACATGCACCTGACGAAGGCTTCAGCCGAAAATGTGTGTAATCTAATAATTAACGAACATTCAAGTTCCGCAATAAACCTTTTTCTCACTTCTGCTTAAATAATGCATGATAATGCCTCTGACAATTGTCAGAAACGGAAACGCCCATTCTTGTCGTTCGACATTTCAATCCTCTATACAGAATGTCAACTGATGCAGAGCAGACGAGAGATTAGTATGTGCAATCAACATAGGTAAAATTTGTACCATGAACTCAATCTTTTCATTTTATTCGGATTGTTTATAATGATTGAATGTTTGAAAACAAACAATGCAATGTATGGACTTACTTGTGAGCTTGTGATTTTGTCACAAGTGGTGATTTTGCAGCATTTTGTGAGACTTAATTTTCTGGATGATTTGCAGTTTTAGAGATAGTTCGGATAGAAATATCAATTTCAATTATCTATGAAACTAAAATAAGTGAGTGCTGAAGAACTTTTGGATTTAGCAAATAATTTGATAAGCAGTGGGCTATATGCTTTACATAACTGAAATTCGATTATAGCTTTTTGTTTGTATAATCATAAAATTTCTTTGTTTAACCCAAACTCGAAGCATAGTTCATAAACCTGAATTCGGTTCACTTTTGCACATTCAAGCTATACAAAGAAAAGTGTGAAAAGTCGATATGGATCTTCCAGTGTTAGCCGATGTTAGTTGGCTTTAATCAGATTAAAACACGACACGGTCAAAAAATTCGAAGAATCCAGGAAACGGAAGAAACCAATGTTGAATAACTACCCTTGTGGAAAATCGTGTAAATAATTAGGTTGCTCAAAGTCCAGAGCGAATGAACATAAATTAATACTTATAGCATAGATAAACTTACATACCAGAATACAGAGTAAGAAACGTAATACATATAACGGCTAGCCGACCCAACTTTTGAAGGGAAATAAATTAAAACGTACAGTCAATTTTACTTACAACAGTAAACTTAAATGAGAACTCGGCATGAGACATTGCGAGAAGCTAACCAAAATTATAAATGATGAAAATCAAGATACACAAGAAACCAAAATAAGATTGCTATGTACGGAGTCATCAGGGAGGGACCATGTGACTGCATAAAGCAAGGTTTCGGCCCCTAACCTTCAACCTGTAACAAATGGAGGGCCAGACTAATCATATCGAATGAACGATAAGGAAGGTCTTTCCAAACTTGAGGAAACACAACCGTAAAAAAATTAGATTAAAACTTAACCGTAAATAAATTTAGATGTAAGAGAATAAAAGGATACATAAGAACATGTATAATAGTTGTTAGTCTAACATTCCTATGATGGAAGGTATTTGACGATGTGAAGAACAACCAAACTTATAAACGAGGAGCCCATTTCTCGAGCAGGACTTTATGCAAGAATTTATTAGCGGATTAATCTTGTAACTTCTCTCCTTGAAGATATTGAAAATGCCCCAAGCTCTTGATATGAAGGCGGAAGCATCAGAAGAAATCCTAGCGAACCTGATGAGTTGGGCAGCAATGATGTTTAAGCCAGTGTTCATGGGCAAGTTACTTTCGGGGAAAGTACTATATAGCACCACTGAGAAGCTGAACTCACTAACCTTATGGTAGACCTCCATGGTGTAAAGGCCACTACCTTGGATTTGTCTTTGTCACCGCTTTTACTAGCCAAGAGATCTTTTGGGTGGATTTCAGAATGGATCTTATCAAAGTGCTTGTAATTAAATATGCAGATGTCGTCGACATATCTGGTGGTACTAGAGAGAAGTTTGACCAAGCCAAGCTTCCTGCTCGCCAGAAGACCAGTCACGAATCTGAACTCTCTATATGCCAAGAAGAGATCAGCCAAAAGTGAACTGGGATTCCCACCCATAGGAATATCCCGAACTTGTTTAAAGACAAGTCCCCTGAAGGTAACAAAAGTATTAGGATGAAATCAATGGCAGTGAGGGATTGGGTTTTAGACCAACAGTAATTACCTCTGTAGGTACTTTTTGCTCGAGAAGAATGTTCTACGTATAATATCCAATGCAGATGAAGTTTTTGGAACTGCTAAATATCACATTACTCTCTTAAGGAGTCCTTAACCTGGTTCAAATTAAGGTCCGTGTAGAGTGTGGAGAAATCATAAACTTGTAAAGCGTGGCAATTCATTCCCGTCTAGAAATTAGCCTGAAGAGTTAATGCTCCAGAAGGCATTCACATCCGAATTATTCTTGATGGAAAGGCAATAACTGCTAAACTTGCCCCCGGACCAATTGCAAACCTTTGTTCACAAGTATGGCCAAATCTTTGGAAGTGCTGCTCCTGGCACCAGCTATGAATCTGCTTTTATACGGATTCTTGTGTAACTTAGGTAAAGTTCGAATTTGTTCGATATTCGAATAGTTGCCATCCCGAGAAGCTTGACCAATGTAGAAGAATTAGACAAACTAGAAAGTCAGCAGAAATTCTGTTATTCGAACGTATTGAGATTTTCATTCGTGAACTGTTCGAAAAACATGGGAACCGCTGCACGTGCACCTCAATCAGGAGCTCATTACAAAGTACAATGTCAGTGAAATTGAATCATTAATTTGGGTTTACATATTTTAATACAATACTTACCAAAAGGTTTGAAATTAGCCTTGAATCCACTCCTCTCGACCGAACCGTCAGATTCAAATGTCACCGTCATACTGTTACTCGTGGAAATGATCACTCCTGGATTATCAGATCCACAAAATCGTCCAAGCTCATCTGACTGAGTTGATGGTCCATCAAATATTTTTACAGAATCAAAAGAGCATCTTGCACCGCCTCCTTCAAGGTCAAAACTTTCAAAAGTAAGTTCAACGCGCATTCCGGCATCAACTCGCAAAACAAACATGCAGTCAGCATTTGGAGGATATTCAGAAGATCCGTCATAATCTTCATGCGAAGAAATTATTCCTGAATCAATTCGATCCCTGTCACCTCCGCAGCCTGATTGAGCGGGAGGACGCAAGGTAAGTCCAGGAGGAAGTGTAGCACCTGTAGAAAAATTTAGAGGACTATACGCACTGAACCTTTTACCGATTGCGAAGATGCGTTTTCTATAACACTGCATACGTCTACATTTCATTTTTCTCTGGATACAAGTCGAGTTATACATGTGCTGATGTACATTCTTGAATTCAACGTCAATTATCTTTAGGCATCATTCGTTTCGTCAGTACTGTTGCGTACAACTACTTACTTTTGATAACCACCACTAGGAGAAGGAAAAATATATGTACATTTCAGAATGCTCACCTTCAAATATCAACCCCGGGTGTATTCTCATGATGCCTGAAGTTTTCTTGTTCATTATAGTTTTGTCAGAAGCAATTTGCAATTGGCTGACAGAAATTTCCTGATTGTATATTAAATGGAAACTTAAGAAGAGAGCATTTTGTAATTTTGTGTGCAGTTGTTTTCCTGCAAAAGATTTTGATATTTTTGAGACTTTTCGATACTACAATTGACTGTCCATGTCAGCCGCAAATCGGCAGTAAAACATTTTGACTTTGACTTTTTACTGATAGTTTTAATAATGCTGTTAAAGCAACTGAAAATAATTTTTGAATGGTGAATAATGTCTGCAGTTCTTTTTAAAACACACTGCGCGAACAACAATGCGAGAAACATTTCCACTTTACTTACCATTGCCAGAGAAGTAGTACGATATTGAAAATCCTCTCAATTGCACACTTGCATCAGTAGTGAAGCTGATTTGTACTTTATTTCCTTGAGAAACTATGTACTCCGGAATTGCGTATCCACAAAGTGTTTCTGTTGAAAAACGGAGCACCAGTTGCACGCATTGTTCAGATATGAATTAATCTAGTTAATATAAAAATGAAGTTGAATTATTTCCAATTTCGAAATGAGCATTGGTGTAGATCAACTATTGACTAAGTATGTTGCATTTTATACAAATGAACATGAATTATTTTGTGTGCTAAACATTATAATTTCAATTCCATGAATGCGTATGATTTCCTATAGAAGAGAGTGTATTCATTGATTGGAAGTTGAAATTTAAATTTATCGACGTATAAATTAAATCGGCTAAACGTATTGAAAATTCGGAAAGTTTATTTCGAAATTACTTATTTAGTGGTGTAATTTGAAAACACAATGTTTTCAGTTATACTCTCTAATCATGACGCTACTTTCCAATTTCATATTATCATTCAGCTGCTATCGGAAAGTTTATAGCTATGCAATATTATTCTTAAGATAGTGAATTTCTCATTTGAATACGATAAAACAAGATGACTATAAATTGAAATATGCGGTGCTTTATCTCTCTGTTGATAGAGAACTTTCTTAGTTTTCATTTATCATGTAATGAGGTAGTGTACTTTGTGCGAAACAGATAATAGCATTGACATCATAATACGATTGAAAAGTAATGGATAAAACTATAAAATCATAGTCAATCGATGTTTCAAAGGCAACCAACTTACTGGATGAGGAACCGTCATTGATTCGTAATTGGTCAAAACACCGGTCATCACCAGCTTCGATTTCGAAGGGAGTTCCAAATGTCAAATATATCACCTAGAACAATTTCAGTACAGATGTAGTTAATGTCAATTGTTGATGCTTTAAAATCAAACGACATTTAATCTTAGTGCACGATGATGACAATACATTATGAATGATGATGATGAATTACTGGATTGTAATTCTTTAACAAGTCTCAACCTCTGACTGATGTTGTTATCAAAAAGATGGTCAGTCCATTTCTGATGCCCAATACGTAATAATCAGTGACATCCCATTAATCATAATTAGAATGGTTCGTTGTGATGCGTCACAAGGTTGTTGTTTTGCATTTTGTTTTTTCACAATGGACAACAACAAAACTGTTAGATTATCCCAATACGTTTACTAATGGTCATACTTATATTCAGATTATTTTTTTTCGAATTTGTGACAGAATTTATTACATACTATATCACTCACAATTCATTGAATTTATTTGCCTTGGTCTATTGCAATCAAAATGCGGAGTTTCGCTTAAATTAGAAATCTCCGGTAATAAACGAAACAAGTTTTCCAAATGTGGCTCTGGGCTTATAATTATTTTCATGCTTTAACAGTGTAGAAACTTAATATCAATTTATGGATTGAAATTGCACCATTAAGTTTGACATGTAGCGATTGCATATCCCTTGTCCAATTCAATATTACAACTTCTCATTCCAACAATCTCAGACCAATAGAAAACGAACATCTCAAATAAAAAATAAAAAATCTTGCACAAAAAGTTGCAAATTAATCGCAGATGTTTACTTTTCACACATGTTAGATCAGTTATCAGATAAAACAATTGCCCACCCCTTTCCCAGCATGTTGCACAATATCTTAGTGCTATCTGAAATCAACTTCAAAAAGGCATCTACCAACCATTTGTGGGATAGAGTAGCCTGCATGCGCTCAATATAGTTTTTCAGTTAGCAAATCAAGATTGCTTTTCATTTATCATAATTCATGCACGATATATGATATTTACTCGCACGCGATACTCTAATACTTCCATGGACTTGTATTGTCACCCGAAAACGGATAAGCATTTATAATATGTACGTATATATGAACATACATTTATAGCTTCTACATATTTGTATCGTACTACAAATCGCGGTCGCGCGGGCGCTCATTGCGAAAACTTTTTAAATTTTGTTTTGTCTTCAATAATAAAACCGGTAGCCGGCCCCGAACCAGGCCAGTTCCATCCCTGATTTGAACTCGTGGACCTTTCAATAACCATTATGCTCCTTAAAGTGTGATTCAATCTCACTGTTGCTTCTCCAATTGTCTTACCTAAGAATTATGATGGAGGCATATCTAAAGTGATCCATTTAACAACCGGTCGCTACAAATAGAATACGAATGACACATACCAAAAATGCAAGCTTTTCAAAGGCTGGAAAAGCAGACCGGTCGCCAGTACGAGTTTCTGTGGGGAACGAGGCCGAAATGAGACCTTCAGTGAATGACGTGCACCTTAAGACTGTGCCGAATCTAAGGCCGAGTTCTAAACGCTTCCTCTTCCTGTCAAACAATATCAAAGAAAGCATATGTAAATTCATTGGAAAGCAGACCGAAGTTTTCGGCAAAATGATATTTGTCTATGCTTTCTCTGATTATGTTAGAAGTGATTAATCCGAAGCACTGACTATTCGAAATGAATGTCTTCAGATCATACTCGATTATGTGTGTGAGTGCTATTGTCATGCTTCGGGCTGGTGTTGTATGTGAAAATGCGTCTAAAATCATTAATTTAGTATCATTTTCGTCCTTGCTCCCTACAGAAATTAGTGCTGGCTGCCGGAATAAATGCTGAAGCACAAAATCTGGAATGCCACATCTATCATGTGAAAAGCGCCTAAAATAATGATTCTATTGAAGTGGTCTGTCGAAATCGATGATGGATGATGTATCATACATGTCATCCATATCATACATTATGATTCAGATGTTACAAAATACCTTTTATGACAATATTTTCTACTTTTTGTAAATATATGATTTTAGATAAGTCATTAGTTGAATGTCGTTAATGAGTTATGTTAAAGTTTTGAGAGTAGGCTACTTATTCATAGGGAATTTTCCAAAATACAATGTGCAGTTATGGTCAAACTGCATTTATTGCAGTTAAATACAGCTAAAATATTACTTGTATGAGGAAAATGTTACCTGGACCGGTATTAAGCTGCTAAACTCTGAGGAAGATAGTGCTCGAAGCCAATTTCGATTTATTGATGATAACACTGTGTGCTTTCCGCAATATTGTTCAACCACACAATTATTACTGTCAATCAATTGTTTCAACAAGTAATTTATAGTAATTGATAAGCTCGCTTTGTTGTCAAATACATGCATGTACAATATCGGAATGTGATGCAGTATGAAAATAAACATAAAAAAGCTATACGTGTGTATAAATTTGAAGTTTATAAAACAACCAAGGTCAAGTGCATGTACAAAAGCTATTTAATGTAAACCATCTTAATTAACATGATTTTTACACCGGAACAAAAATTAAAATTGAAAAATTGAAAAAATGAAAAGCTGTTAAGAACCGAACTCATGTGTCAATAAATGAGTGTGATATATGCTCTATCACAGGCCGATTATTAGCTCTTAAAATGACAAGAAGCATCAATGAACCAAAAGAAAGTTCAACCATTGAAAAATCGTGGAATGTAATTCATGACATTTGAAATTCAAATATATACTTACTGACCCAACTGGAGCTTCAATCGTCCATTGACACTGAAGATTACTGGTATAAACATCAGGATAGTTCAAAGACGTGAGTTGACCCGTGGAATTTGTCAACAAAGCTGGACCGCCACATCCTGACTCAGCTGCAAGTGGACATGTAAGTTAAGTCAAAGGTCATCAAAAATAAATTGCAATTAATTGTTCATGAAAATGTCAATTTATTTATTGATTGTTCGGATTTGCAATGATTATGGAGTCGATTGATTGACTGCCACATTTGCAATGGCGACCACCATTAATCATCGCAAGGAAAGCATCGCACGTTCACTTCTTTTTGATATGCTAAACACATTTGATCACAAGCTGAAAGCTTGTAGGATTTTAAAGAAAGCTTAAGGCCTTTTTGGTTCATAACCGGTTTGGCATCTTTATATATTGCAAAACACAATACTTTTATTTTAACTCTTAAACTCTCCATAGTGTTTTGTAATCTAGACAAATACGATGTTTTCATTCTCCTCTTTCAAATGAGTGATTATCACAATAGTGGTAATTGATAACACATGAACTTGCGTTTGTAAATATATTCACCAATATCGCGTCCAATTCAAACATGCATGCATTTTCCTCTAATGAGCGACGCCCTCTAATAAACGGTTCACCTCTGATAGCAAGAAAATGAGAAAAGAAACACTAAGTGCAAAATATAATCACCCAAAAAACTGAAAAACAGAGATAGATTTGTAGTTGCCAAACATCATTTGAATGTAAATAGAATTATTAAATTAAATATTGAGTTGTATGATCCTCAGTTAAAAAATGGAAACATACCTGAATAGCTGTGATTTCATCCGATATCAGGAATCATTAGCATTTGGATGGATCAGCATCAGATAGTGAATGAAATGGCAGCTATTCAGGTATATTCCCATTTTTCAACTGAGGATCCAACGCAATATATGATTATTCTTTTTATATTGTGTTTGCGAAAAGGCAGCATTTACTAATTATTGCAGTCGCACTAACTTAGGCGATTTGCTAGTCTTGTGTTTAAAGTGATATTTAATAAAAGCTCGTAGAAATTTCACCAACTTGCAATTGCAAATCTCACTTGAATGCTTAATATTGATATTGCACTGTTTGTGGTCTAAATAATGATAAAAGCAGTCACACTCAGACTCATTCTCTATTCAATTATTCCATTATTTTGAATCATCAACATAAGATTGTGAATTAGAGTCAAATTCGGTAACTTCTAGAGCTTCCTGTACCGTCGAGCACTGAATCATGTCATGCACTAAGATTGCCTCAAATTTGGATGAGTTTTACGTTCTCATGTTATTAAAAACTGATGTTTCTTATCGATGCTTATGAAAATGATAACCGAGTTTTGACAATAAATACATCATGTTTTCATTTACGGTTAATTGCGAATCACAGTGTATGTAGCCCAATACGTGGAAGTGAAAAGCAAAAGTTGAAAATCCAACAATAAAAATTAGTCAATTCAAGTGGTAATGTGATAAACAATTGCAATTAATCGATTGGTGTCATGAAATTAACTGCAATTAGTTGATTGCTTCCAGATGTAACTAAATTTGATTGATTGCATAACCCAGGGTTGTTCAAAGTGTGGCCTGCGTCCTCTTCTAAAAAATTAGGAAAATCACTTAATTTTATAGATCTGTTGAGCTGTCTTGAAAATTGATTTTATATTTCAAATGTAAATTGCAAGTCTAGATTTCATGTTGATGATTACATTTTCTATGACTATATTATTGATAGAAATTGTTGTTGAAATACCTGATGCTCTGATTTAAGACTTCGATAAGTGATTTCAAGATTTCCAGCATCTTGAGAAAAGTTTCAAAGCATTCAATGCACCGCTGACGGTGACTACATCAGAAGCAGATGAAGCTCTACAACTTGAATTGCGTGACTTACAAAGCAATCAGTTTTTCCTAACCAACGCTACTCTGCCAATGAACCAATTTTGATCTCTTCCCTCTGAAGATCAGCTCCCTTATTTGCGCTGCATTGAATTACGCTTTCTCTCAATGTATATCAACATTTCCGCAATGAAGTCGGTCAAATTCAGACAGAGAAATCTTATGAATCAAACATCTCTTGAGGCTTGTCTTCGCTTAGCCCTAACTTCAGTTAGTTGTCATTCACACGAAGATGCTGGCCTCCAAAATGCACCCATCACATTAAATACACCAGGCACACCCCATCGCGATAACTTGTAAGTAACACGTGTCGCTTTTACAGAACATGTTCCTATGAATGGAAAATTCTTATCTTAAATATTTCTAAGTTTTCGTCAATGCTTTCATGATGAATGTCAAGATAATTGAACAATAGCATTTTTTACGATGCGTCTAATCAAAGGAAGATAATGAGAAATTGAATAATGTGAACTGCAGTCCTCGGCCATATTTCCTTTCCGAGTGCGGCCCGCGTCCGTATAAAGTCTGGACAACCGTGACATAGTCCACCCAACGTGAGTAGATAACGATATGACTTATCATGGGATGAGCCGGATGACGATAATAAGGGGGGAGAAGACAAGTAAGAAAAAGCCAGTCATAATTTCTGATTTTTGGACTTTGCAGGTTGGGTGCCCCTCCCCTCAGAAAGCCTAGCTTTTTTCCAGTTGAATGTAATGTAATTCATTATAATTCATTTTGTTGTGATGGCATGCTGTAGTAAATCCTTTGTCATTTGAAAATGCGATCACCATTTACTGCTTCAAAATCTTATTATTTTATGCTTTGCCGATCTGAATAATTCTGATTTTATATATACCAGTGTCACGCAGTTATAATTTATTTATGCAGCCAAAATCTGATGAAATTTTATCACCTTCTAACGGAATCGCATGTTAACTAATATAAGAAACTGTAGAGACGATGATAGCATACTTGCATGTGGCGCATTAAAGGATTTGGAATGACCTTCGAACAAAAGAGAGCAAAAGATGCATCGAAAAAGATAACCTAAATATTCGACAAGCGCATTACTCACATGAGTGATTAGATTTATTTATGTGTTGGATTAGTTTATCTGCACATCTAAAGTGAATGACAGCGATTGAGTGTCACCGCAGACTTCGGTTCGATTCCTGAGTCAGGAGGGTGAGGTCGCGGAATCAATGGTGTTGGTGTCTTTTATTGAATTAATCATTGTCATTCTCCTTAGATATTCAATATATTGCGACAGACTTTTGTTGAAGTTTATCTGTAGTAAAGAAAAATTTACAGACATTCGATGTAGGTCTCATATCAACTTGAAAATTTTGTGGGTAATCTAAAGGAAATAGTCCGTCGAAAATGGAGTAGTGTTTAATTTTTAACACTTATTCAACAGATAAAAAAACAGTATGATCGTAATATTTGCTTCCTCAGCTAATTGTGCCCTTCATCAATTTTGGCTTAAGCCATTGTAACAAATTAAGCTATCATTCATTAAGAGTCCAATCATGATTTCATTCAGAGCCTGTCAGTTATTATCTGAGAACTGCCCTCAATTTATGCTATCTTAGACAGTATTTTAGTTAACTGCTTCAAGTCATTTGGTTTCATGTTGTTACCTGACTGAAATGCTTAAAGTAAATGGACCGAAACATCACAACTTCTTTTCCGCTTGCCTTTCTAAATTAAGTCAGCAAAGCCCTCCATTTATAATCCCACCATTTATCAACTTATCAATGTTCATGCCGTCATTGTAGTTATGAATCCTAAGTTTCAATGCTTGAATAAATACTGTAGTGAATAGTAATCATAAGCGAGAAAAAACACTTGTTAGCTGTCATAAAATCTCATCTTTGCTATTTTTGATATGGTACATAGCATTTTGAATAAACAGCTAGGTATTTCAGAATAGCCATGTTGCTAAGAAGACAATATGATTCAAAATGAGCTTCTAAAACTATTGCCAAAAAATGGCCAATCGATAAAACTGTTTGATGAAACTAAAGGTTGGTCTTGCGGTCTACACATTTTGGAAATTTCGCGATTTCACACACAATTATGCTTTCCAAAGGGAGGGGTATAATTGATTATTAAAATGTTCAAGTCCTTGGACATCTATCTATTCTTTGGCCATGGGAATTGGCAATCTTCAATCTATTATTACTGTCGGCTTTTCGGTCAGACGATGTTGTACGTGCAGCGAAAGCTAGTCGTGTTAGTTTTCAATGCTATTGTGTTAGTCAAAGTAACACATGTGGTTTTTGTGAGGAAAAAACAAGACAAGTGTGTAAATGATGCGAGGACTATCGCAATGTGACGTATAGTCGTCAATTTTTAGGAACAATATAACCTCTTAAATATTTCAATAAACTACACAATAATTCGACATCTTCATTATTAGATTTGTACTCGTGTGCAATTAATATGAAACTGTCGTTTACGGATAATGAAGCTAATGACAGAATGTCCATAATTAATTCATAACATCGATATTATTTATTATATTTCTATAGTCGTTGTAAATTATTGCATGGCATTTGAATCGATTCAATCTTCGACCAGAAAATGAATAACAATAATATAATTTAGAGCATTTGAAGACTAAAGGTTAGCAAGCTGCTTATCTCGCAGCTAAACAGATGAGAGAGTTTGGACAAGTAACTGGAGAAATTTTGGAAAATATGTTTGATATGCTTGCACTGTCTAAAATGTGATACTGTGCTGAATTCTGCTTCTTTAGCAGTCTAAATAGCTTAGATCAGATACAATTTCATTTTTATAAAAGATATTATCATTTAAAGCAGACTACAACAAATTACTGTCTGCAATTGTCGCGATCCAAACAGATGCAAGTCAGAACATCAGATTACACAGCAAAAAAGAAAATTTATGTCATTACAAATAAATGCACAAAAATATAATAAAATAATATAAATAAGTGCATCAATAAATCAAGAAAGAACCAAAATCAATATAAAACCAAAAAGGATATATATGTACAATGATATGATGCACACAAAAGTAATGAAGTAAGTAGTATTTCAACTAAATATAAATGATAAAACCCATCAATAAAATAAATAAATAATAATTGGCCGCTGATTTGCATGTATCTATTATCTATTGTCTTCATTATCCGTGTAAATGTTCTGTGTGATTTCAACGTTGTGTGAAAGACATTTATGTGTTGTCTGCTGCATCAAGTATAATATTGATCATTCTTGCAGTATGTCACATAGAGAGCAAGCGAGGCCCTGGCAATAAAAATGATAACGACAAAATACTTACTTCTATCTCTATATAAATTTGCGCCTACGAAACGTTTATCCAAAAAAGGATCAAAAGTTCATTCATCTCTTCTTCCTTAATAAAAATTGATTCTTTAGTATTGACCGCACGCACTCTTTTTCTACCTTTCCCTATGAATGTGTGTCAGTGTGTTGAATGTGTTGCAATTGAATGTACTCCAATTGTTTTCCAAAAGCTTTGGAAATAAGCATTTATTGACTTATTAATATAATATTAAGGTAGATAAATCAATAATGATCATACGTTTCTTGAAATTTTCCCATAGAGGCTAATTCTAAAACGAATGACATAGTTATCAAGCTAATTCTTACCAGAAATTTGACAAATGCAAATAATTGCTAGTAACGCTGCCACACGTAGCATGACCACTAGATTTGCAAAAGTTGCAGAATTTCCAAACAGTTGATTGTCATTGTAAATAAGAAATGCTTTTGGAATTTAACAGATGGTAATTGATCATATAATTTGTGCAATTCCTTACTATTCTTCATTATGCAATTGATAATTATCTGTCACTTGAACAACTGTCATTTTCCGTTTGAACAATCCGTTGTCTGAATGCTCAATAGAAATCATAGATACGTTGTGTTTTACCTTCATGAATCAATCAGAAGGGAAACAAACCATTATGACATGAAATCACTTTAGATGTGCATTCTTAACTCACCTTAACGTTCTAAATTATGTTTGCGCCAAGTAATATGATAACCCTACTTTCCGCTCACTTGGTCGTTGCCTACTGACACGACGGAAAGAAAAATCTTAATATGGATTAAAAAAATAAAATTTCTGAATTTCGGTGTGTTTTTCTATCTCATTTGCTCATTTTTGAGATTTTAATGGCTCGTTGGGTCAAGGATTTCATCTATATATGTAAATCTGTTTTATTACCCGATAGTCAATGGGATGTATTCAATACCTGCAATTCAACCGGCAGCAGTTAATGGAATTCAATGTTCTGATTTAGATTTTTCAGCCGAAATTCCAACTGACTGAATATTTAGTGCTATACTGTCGTTTAACAAAAGTGATTGCTGCATTAATTTTTGAATTTTTGGTTGACTAACTGGACAAGAGTTATCATTGGCTACTTCTTGATTATTATGAATACTTAAACGGAAGATGAAAATGTCATTGAATCCACGAATGACACGCTTGACGTAAGAATCAATCTTTAATGATCATAAAGAAATACACAGGCCAGTACAGGTTTTTCCATACAGAATCGCAAACAGTGAAAGCATATTCACGATAGCACAAGCTACTTCCACAGAACATCAGCATTTCCATGCTTAGTGCAAACAAATTCGCTCATCGTCGAATTAGCGCAAGCAAATCCGTATTCAGTGATTCCAAATTCATGAATACGTCTCATGTTCGCATGTCCCGCACCCAAAGTAGGTATAAAACAAGCAAATTCGCGATTAATCAACCTGAATGTCTAGCATCATGACAGAGTTCAGTTTGTCGGATATTTCGAGTGAAAGCCAAGGATCAGGGGAAGCTTCACGAGGCCCGTATGCCAGAATAAGCTTGAACCTGAAGCAAAGGCTCATCTCGGCATGGGAAAGTGGTGGAGATTATGTAGCTGCATGCGCTGTTTTGAACATCAATCCTTCAACAGCAAGGTCAATCATCCATCGCCATCAAAGAGGGGAAGATCTTACAGACAGACGCGGAGGACGACGCAGTGAAGTCGTGAAGCTGTCTCCGACAGTCGTCCAGAACATCGTGGACCTCGTTGATCAGCATCCTGACTTCACGTTGCAGCAAATCAGGAATCATCTGCCAATCCCGCTTTCCGCTACCAGCATATCAAGGGCTCTAGATGGGCAGCTGATCTCCATGAAGAAGTTGGAAGATTGCCTGACCAGGCGCAGCGCATCCGATGTGAAAGAGGATATTGTGTAGCCTTATCAATAAATTGATTGGATTACATGTGTATTTTTGATTCAAATCCTCTGGTTTTTAAGTTAAGTGAATTTGACTGCTAAAGATTCATTTTGCTTTCATTATTTGTGAATTTGATTGCGATAATGCAGAACTAAATACATTAGCGAAAATGATTGCACATACAACAGTCAAATAAAGCGATTCTGTTTGCCGTTCAAGCGAATTTGATTGCAAAATTGAAGCATGAAATATATTGGCGAAATTGATTGCACTATCAATTGATATAGGCGAATATGTCTGCAAATTAGGTGAATTTGCTTGAAAAAACTTGCATAAATAAATTTGCTTCTACTAAAGCGAACTTGTTTGCATTCTTCACGAATGTGGGTGGAAAAACCTGTGATTTTATCTTTTCTTTTATTTGCGACATGTTTCGCCCTCTCTTCGCAGCAAATACGCAGGGTGAAAAAAGTGCTGCGCTTCTATCGTATGCAGCAACGGAGTGAATACAACTTGATGATCTAGATAAAATTGCGAAATAGAATATCGGATGGCGGCTAATAGGAGGTGATTCTTCATTCAGAAAACACATTTCCCGTCCGCTCCTTGTATTGTGTAATGCCAGTAATGGATAAGTTAAAACATCTACATCCTACTTCGCTCTTCGTCAGGGGGTGAAGTTGATTAAAGCAGCAGTACGTTGACTATATTGTAGTGGGCTTATATACATGTGGACCTGCATTTACATTGTGTTGATAAAGACTGATGATCAGAATAACACTTTCATCAGAATACTGCTATCTCTGTTTTCTTATTGATTAACAGCTTCAGTTGTCTGTATCGCGCTTCCATTAATCTCTGGTCCAGAAGCTTGTCTAGAAACTCTTGTCAACTATGTCCAAACAACGTCAAAACTCTGCCATCTTGTCCAAATTCATACCTAGAAACTCTACGCAGAAATCACTTAATTGATTGAATCGGTACTTGATGCGATGAGACATTAGTGATTCATCTATTTTACACTTTATTTTTTGGCGTCTTGTATTATAAGTAGGTCTACATGTGGTAGAGTTGCCTCAACCAAGGTAGCTTTGTTTCAGCTTGACTTATCATTTTGTAACATAACTTTCAGACTTAATCATCGTTCGTATTATTCATTATTAATTTTCCTGCTAGACTTTAAAAGAATTGTTCTATAGATTACTTAAAGTTTGCCGCTACATAAAATCGTCCGAAATTCAGAAGAGAAAATTATTTTTTAGTTAATTATTCTAAAATCCAAAGACGCAGAACCTCTCATTTTGGCATGTAAATAACTTATCTGTCCTCAATGAAGATATCGGACAATTTCTGTATTCTGTACAATGGAAGGTTGTAGCTACCATAGATATTTTTGTAATGATCATTCGCATAAATATCTCGTTTTTGTGTCTGCATGGCAAATGTCATGCCTAAGATTTCAAACATTTCTTGTAATTGCAGGGAGCTTCACATGGATGATGGATCTATTAGACAAAATAGGGTGGGATTCTGCTTTGTAGCAGAATTTATTCTGACGATAGCGTTAATGGACTTATTTGACAGTGCATGACCTGCAGGCATTGCAAACAACGGTGCGGGCATTAGTGCACGGGTATGACCCCTCCCCAGATTATCTATCATAATCAGCCAAGTAACATAAATAAAGGCCCGTTAAAATAATCACGCTATTAATCGATTAATGAAAATTCATTCATTATTATTAAACAATAATAAGAATATAGCTCATACTGCAATTGATCGATATTCAGTAGGCATATAAGGCGATGGTTAAAAAGAGGTGTTCATTTGCTGCTACAAGTGCTACAAGTGTCTATTATTGCTGTTGCTGCGAATCTACATATGTGCAGTAAATTTAATTAATATGATTCAAGATCTAGCACACTGCAACCATTCATACAAAAGAACATAAAAATGGCGTGTGCTTTCCGAATGATGTATAGGACTGCCGACAATTTTAGTATATGATCTCTTCAAATCAGTGTATAATCTCTGATTTCCTTTTCCGATGTTTTATCATGAATAAAACAAGCCCTTTAAACGAAAGTTCAAAGTCGAATTTTGCTACAACTCTTTGATATGTCTAAATCAATGTATTGTATATATTAGATCGACTGATGTACTCGAATGCGTGACCATATCGACTACTGGCAATGTAAAACCAGGCATCACAACGAATTGAATGTGACAATTTATCTTATCTCTGCACACTTAAAACTGTTTAACATATAAAGAATATGAATACAGAACTAGGTTAGCCTTCAATAGCATCGGTGAAGGTAAATGTGACAATATGAAGCCTCCAACATCGTCTATTGGTTACCTGTTCCTTATAGTAAGTTATACAATCATTCACAGTCAAATATATATCTTCAAAATCTGTGAGGGTGAAATGTTATGATATACAAAACTGTCAAAGTGTGAAATATTTTATCCTTCCCTTCTAAGAGGGCAAGATAAATTTTCTTAGGAATATGGATAGTCACAACAATTTTTGAAGTAAATTAAATGATTTCGCAATAAAGGATGTTGATAATCAAGTTGAAATTAGAAGCAAAATAAGCCAACCAAATCCCATTGCTCATATCATTATCTAGGTTACATGTCATATATTCAATATTTTTTTGGGAATCCTTTTTTTCTTCTGCTCAATATATACAGTAACTGAGATTCTAGTAAACTATATATAGCTTGCATCTATTTTCAAAAATCTCTATTTGAATTGTATTCATTACGGCTTAACTATATCAGTGAAGCAGTGAAGCATTCCCTCAACATTATCTCGAGAAGCTTTCATGCGATAATTGATCAAAACATTGTTTATGAAAGCCATCTGCCATCAATTTCAAACAGATATTCAATGGTTTAATTTTTTGGAAATAAATGGCATTCAAATTTCAAGTGCTATTTATGGGAACAAGAAACCCGAGCTGGTAAAAGCTGATGCCATCATTATAACG
Organism: Prostheceraeus crozeri; assembly: GCA_907163375.1. NCBI lineage: Eukaryota > Metazoa > Platyhelminthes > Polycladida > Euryleptidae > Prostheceraeus > Prostheceraeus crozeri. The sequence continues at coordinate 48,558 of CAJQUW010001579.1, forward strand.
GACTTTCGCCAATTACGTTGTACCCCAATTTTGTGAACGATTGAATCTGTGGAACATCAAAATCAGAGGCGATGTTCCACGAGCCCTGGTAAAATACGGTTATTGTAATGCGGTCAATGGCCGTTCATCATTGAAGACACAAATGTGATTCAGCTCAAGTTCAAATTTTCGCGAATTAGCTCAATTGAACGGCGTTCAGTCGCACTTTGTAGTTCCAAATATGCCGGCTTCAAGTATACAAGTAAAAGACGAAGAAATTTTGGTGAATTCATGATAGTACACTAAATTGTACATAGCTGACTTGCGATTGATGTATTCACCATTTCAGGTGCTGGTTCTCAATGGGATTGCGGATGCCAGTGAGTGTTCAGTTTGCAAATTAAACTGCTAGATATCGATCGCATCACATAAACGCAAATTCGCCCTCATTCACCTTGCATTTTATCCCTGGCGCAAATATCCTTAATCCTCCTTTCGTGTCATGCATCTGGTACAATCTAATGAATTGTGCACTTTCTCATCGCATCAGCTTCTGATTGAATCCGTGATTTAGGCCGTGTTTGTCTGTGATGCACTTTTCAAAGTTGAATGAAAGATAAACAAAAACTGCAGCGGTCAGCGAACTTCCGGATGATTCTGTCGTTGAAAAAATAAAAAGACTAGGTGTGAATAAGCAGTAATGCAATTCCATTGACATCTTTGAAAAAGAAATCAATTAAAACTTTTGTATTTACCAGGTGAAGTGCCAACAATGGAATATAGGAATAATATGATCATTAACTATGTCAAGAAACTTTTGAAGTTTTCTGAAAAAATAATAATTTCAAATAAATGATATTTTAAAGTTCAACTCGATTGTTTACGGTTTGTGTACCAATTTCCAAGTTTTTCAGTATTTTAATTAGTTAGCTTAATTAACCGTTCACCGGTACTCAACTGTGTGATGCAAGAGAGAATAATACAATTCGCTTACAAAATGTCAGGCATATTATTTTGCCATTCCCCAATGATGGACAAAAAAGAGAGGTGAAAGATTCTTTTTACTACGTCTTCGTGGATATTATTCGAAAGAACCGCATTTGTATCCGGAATAGAAGTATACTTTAAAAAGATAGATACTTCTTCTTTCATTTCAAAAATGTGTTCACTTCCTTTCTGCACGAACTTATTCTCTGACAGTCTGTTACTTGGAATGTATCTTAAAATTCTTTTTATTCATTTAAAATCACTTTCTACTGACGGTATAGCTGTCAATCAAGATGACGAACCCTTTTCACATACGTGAGTAGCAACAACAACTGTCTTTTCTTCTCTGATACTGAATTCTCAAATTAGAGAGGAAAAACGTTCATATTCTTTTCATTATCTTTCTTGGCCCAAAAAATCTTTTCAGTTTCTTCTCAATTTTCAATTAATAATCCATATTTTGCTTAACAATTGCCTCAAACGTTTCTCTAGTTATCTTCAATGAGTTTTCATGGTCTGACTCTGTTATTGTAGTTGGATTATGAATATCCACACCACGGAAACACACACGGAGTGACAGCATGTTTCGATGTTCATCTGGCATCCGTCTACCTCATATTGCCGGTAAAGTATCATTTTGGATCGCTTCTTCAAATTGAAAAAGTGGATTTGATAATCCCCGAGTAGTCCGCATCAAAAGATTTCATATTCTTTGAACACCTAAAATTTTGAAAGCGAAAAACTAAGATAGGCTAGCTGTGGTTCAGACTTCGTGATTTCTGATACAGCCTTCATATTTTTTTCTATTCATCAACTGCTTCTCTTACAAATTAATCTTTCGCATTTTCATTTCCAATAGAAGATTGAAAAACAAAGATGAAAGATTTTTTGAAATTGTTTTTGAAGTGCTGATATTAGTTGAGTCACCTGCATGCCACATTATCTGAGACTTCTCAAATGGCTGACAAGTTTCATGATGGCTCATGCGAAGAATGTCATTGCCAAATTATAGCTCTGTTACCATCGCTACCAGTCATAGTGTCTACATACACGCACGTGTTGAACATTGTGCTGCATATGTATATGTTTTAATTGTGCCATCAGTTTGTTTAATTTTTTGATGTAAATCATGGACTCCAATGGTATCAATACTCAGACCTACTTTAATTACTGAACTCAGTTGCCTGCTAACCAAATCATTAAGTAATCACCCGAAAAAAATTAGTTTCACTTGATCATTAATTATGATCATTTATCAGCGTCGATGATACCTTCCAGGCGTGACAGGTAAAAGAATAGTCAAGCGAGTGAAGCGTCAGGAATCAAGTAATCGGTAAGCGATATCTTGACGAAAGCAATATGCTTTAATAATCTCTTAGTTATATACAGGGTGATTCCGATCTTCCCGTCACTTTTCAAGTAAGGACTACAGCTGTATCACATGTCTGGTTGTAGTGATGGTTCATGATTTATATACTACGTTTCATGGCCTTTCAAATCGTATATTATTTATTTTCTTGTGATCTGCATTTCTGCTGATACGAGCAATTGAAATTGTTTACCCATATTACAACTTTTTAAATCAATTTTAAGTACTTTTTTAATTTTTTTATTCCTAGTCTACTATTTATTTATTTTATTTTACTATTTAAGTTTTTTTTTCATTTGATTTCGAAAAACATTTCAGATCCAAAAAACTTCATTATAAGTGACAGGTATGCAGTAACGCAAAATTAACTCACGAGAACTGTTCAAAGTGACCACCACCACTCTCAGAGCACAACTCGCATCGGCGCAAGAATGACCTGTACGAAGATCGCATCATCTCGACCTCCACGCTATCGAGTAAGCTCGTAAGTCTTTCTTGCAAAGCTTCAAGAGTACGAGGACGTGGATCTCTGTATAGTTTGTCACGAATATAGCCCCAAAGCCAGAAATCGTTTACTGCTAAATCAGGGCTTCTTGGTGGCCAGTGTATCGGTCCACCACGACCAATCCATCGGTTCTTCAGCTTGACGTTCAGCAGAAAACGAACAGAATTGGCATAATGTGCAGGTGCACCATCCTGCTGATAAAATTGACGTCGATTTCGTCTATCACTTAGTAGCGGCACAACTTTGTCTTCAAGGATAGACTGGTAGCGCTGTCCATTCATTATTTCTTTTTACATATGGTAAGTGATGCCGTGGTGTGGTGATATCATTGCCCAGCAAGTGATGGAAGCAGACTTTAATGGTTTCACGATAACAGCGTGAGGATTTTCTTCCGCGTAGATGAAGGCGTTGTGAAGGTTCACAGATCCATTCAAGTGAAACGTTGCTTCATCGGAGAAAACGATATTTCCAACGAAATTACTGTCGCGTTGTTGATGTTGAAGGATAAGGTTAGAAAACTGGAGTCTTTGAACTTTATCGTCGTCCGAGATCTCTTGCACGCGGGTAAACTTCCAAGCTCTCAAACCTTCATCTTTCAACACTCTGTTCACCGACGATTGTGAAACGCTGCAGAGCTGAGCTGGCTTTCGTTGCGAAAGTGTTGGATCATCACCATAGGCCTCGACTATTTCGTCTCGTTTGTCGTCGGAAAGCCGTCGATCTGAATGGTCACCGACTCTTGCATTTTTGGTGAGAGATAGCGAGGTTTTATAACGCCTTGCCCACCCAATTAAGGTTGTGCGTGGTGGAGCTTCTTTCTTAAAATCTACACGAAATCGTCGCCTTGCATCTTCAGGATATGAAGAGATGGTATAGGCCACGGCCGTCGCAATTTCTTCATTCGTGAAGCCAGGATAGTTAATTGCTGCCAAGTGTTGATAGTAAATAAATTTCAGCCAGTTTAATACCGTCTACACTGAAAAGTCAATCTCAATTAACTTTGCATGGTGTCGCTCAAAGCAAGCAATTATTAGATATCTATGCTGAATGCGGCTGATGATATTGATTGTTGCGATGTTCCTGTCATAGATATTGATTTAAAAAGTTGTAATATGGGTAAACAATTTCAATTGCTCGTATCAGCAGAAATGCAGATCACAAGAAAATAAATAATATACGATTTGAAAGGCCATGAAACGTAGTATATAAATCATGAACCATCACTACAACCAGACATGTGATACAGCTGTAGTCCTTACTTGAAAAGTGACGGGAAGATCGGAATCACCCTGTACATGTATTTATAATGTCCTCTGTTACTAAAACACAATATTTCCTTTTCAGATGTAATATCGGTTCTTCCTCAGGAAGTAGGTGAGTTGCTTTTTGAATGATGATAGGATAGGTGATTACTAATTGCTTGTACATACTAATATAAAATAAGACGCATAGTTTAGCAACTGCTCAAATAACATGCATTTGACGGGTTGTTGGCAGTCAAGAATAGGCAAAATTGTTTCTGATCTTGAAAATCAAAAGGATTCTACTTTAATAAAACAATTTCTCCTGCTTCACGCTTGCATAGACAAAATTTATGCAGGACATTGATGCAATACAAATAACTAATGTCTGATCAGCATTCTATTCGAGCATAAGTCAAATGACACCAGTGCCGCATCCTCACGACCAAAGCGGCGGTACAAAAAACATTGATGAAGGCTGATGTCATCATTATATCATTGCTTCTTTTGAAAGTCACTAGGAATCCATGAAGCTATTAACGACAGAGAGTACTGTTTTACGTGTGTTAAACTGATCTGTTATTGAATCCAAGTCAGACAATTTGTAGGCGACAAGATTTGGCATCAGTTTTGAGATAACGTGTTATCCTATTCATTTCAGTGTCCTAGAAATAATGACACACTTACAAAGATACTAGTATCGTCATGATGAAACGACTTATTAAATTTATTCGAATGATTACAAAGCAGGAAATAACACATTCATTTCTAGCACGCAATACATGACATGTAAATCATACAGCCATTTTCTGTAACCACAGAAACACGGGGATTTGTTGTGGTCTTCCTAAATCTGAATTTATAGGTAATGTAGGCATCACCCACAGCTCGTTAAGTCCCCCGATCAACCAAATGCCTACTCGCATTTTACATACACTGGTATTAACGCTATAACTATGCATGCTCCACTTTATCGAGAATAAATCACACATTTTCAATCATTGCAAAATTATGTCAGAATGAGTCGTGTAAAATAAGTCAAATGGAATTGATTGTTGCAGAGCACGCTGTAAATTGTAGATGACCATAACCGGTATGAATATATTTTTGCAACAATATCTTTTCCCAGAAAATGAGTGAATTTGTCTGCTACCAAGGTTCAAATAGGCATTGTTTTTTTTGACAAGTTTTCGATATGTGCTATCTGCCCATCTCAGGATGAAGCAGTTCAAGAACAGCCTCACCTTCTCCGGGAGCATCAATGATAGCTCGTATTTGAAATTTTGGGGCTATTAGGGATGGTGGTTGCCTTCATGATATGGTAATTTGTCTTCCTTTTCTTTTGGGAAAGAATTAGTGGAATCATTTTTCAACCTGTTTAAGAATTACGACTTGAGCGATTGCATTTAAGACGTCAGAGCTATATAGTATTAGTTCCAAGCGGAGCATTCATTATCCACGGGCGCGGTTTTCTCAATGGAACCTGATGATGGGTTGAAGTGGTGGACTGATAGTTTGTTAACTTTATTTATATCGCAGGGTCTGGTCCATTTCGACTCTTGGCATTTTAAAAGTTAATCGTGCAACCTACCATCTTGTGACTTTTAGTTTAAAGTGCTTCCAAAGTTCAAATTCTTCTAATAATCCTTTAAATTCAAAAATCTACTTCTAAATAATCAACAATTTAATTGTGAATTATTAAGAGGATTCATAGACAAAGTTCAGCAAACTTTACAGCGAAAATGTGAAGAAATTATGGTGAGTTATGGAAAATGAATGCCAAGATTGGAGCGCCAAATATGTTGTGCTGGGATTTGCGAGCATGTAAATCCTCAGTAATAATTTAGGAACTAAGTAGAAGGCTGAAGTTCTAGATGCGCAAGACTGCAAAGACGAACCACATGTTCAACGGCTCGACCAAAAACTCAATAATAGATTGTAAGTCTGAAGTTGACTGGAATGGAAGTTGCCTGAAATTCAGGGCACAATCGAGGGAAGTAAGGTAGGGCATGAATAACCAATAAAAAGTTCAGAATTGCACTAACTGATTCTAACCCAATGATACGGTCGTTGAGAAGTGCATCCGAGTAAAATGTGTGCGATTTATATGCCTCTTCTGTGCATTGCATGAAACATAGCTTCCATGCGAGAGGTTTTATTGTTATCAATCTCTATGATTTTAGCCGATGCAAGCTCGCTTTACAAGCCGATATGTCACACGATCTGATTGTTGGAATTATTAACCTGTAAACATAGAAAGCTATACAATATCGTGCATTATATTCTTCTAATAGTATTGAAAGACTCCTCTAGTGCACTCTACACTGTAAATCCATGCATAGCTACTAAAGCGCCCACGAATTCGCTACGAAGCATTGGCAACAAAAGTGAGCAACGTAAATTGCCCACATTTACTTTATAGCTTCGCATTGCGATTGATCTGACATTTCGTGGTGGCTTGCAGCGACAATAATTTGGTTTCGTGGCCAGGCATTTACATGTAGGCCTATATTGAATTTGATTGATTCCATGTGTGAGGACTCTTACAACTTATCCTATTATATCCACAAAATCAGTTTATTGCATTTCTCTCATTTCACAGTGCCCTGTACATTTGCGGATAGTATTGCTGCCTTGCTCTGTTTCATCAGTATAATCGAAAACTTCTTCCTCTTCAGATCAGAGCCTCGATCGTTTATTAAACAAAATTCTCCTCCATTGCCTGTCTATCCTCCTGCCACTGGACCTGTAATACCGACACGCCAGTATCTTGCGGGAGTCCCCCATCCTCCTCAAAATGTCAGGTCAGTAAGTTTTTCATCTGATCGCAAGATTCGTCTCCGATATATCATTGTCATTGTACGATATATCGTGTTGTTATATTTACAATCAATCAAACTCTGTAATGGAGTTTATTATAAATGTAGATCGCGCAATCAAGTAAAACTGCTAAAATTGACTAAATCTGCACTTTTCTGCCTTTTTATCCGTTATTCTTATCAAAACACAAAATCGACTTTGATCAGTTATTTCATAGTATGTAATATACTCGTTTACATGCATATTGTGCACGGCATATATCAACAACAACTTAAAATCAGATAGGACATTCTCTGTTCAACAACGACGCTGTCACTTTATAACTGGTTTTTTATTCAGATAATCGCCGTTTATAGAGTGGAAAACTTGAGATTCCAATGCTTTCAAAATTGGTTGTAAATGTACTGCGCAATTGAAAACATACATTTTCTTTTTACCAATGCATCATTTCGCAGCATGTTTCTGCTGGTGCATAATGTGACATGACTACACCAGCAAAGCCAGACAATGAAACGCTGTGCATTAAATATTTTATTTTATTTGGTTGACGAAAATACTTAGCTTTGATTTTACATATATTTTTCTTGTGAAGCATTTTAACCTAATTTACATGCATTGACTATTTGAACAATAAGTTTAAATCTAATAAAACTCAGCTCATAAGACATAAATTGCCAATTTCAGTTGGTGGTGATGTCTTATGGTTAATATCTAATTCATTCTCATAGTATGAGCTTCTATTTAGAAAAATTGATTTTCCCACTAATATTTGAGACTTTAATTGATTTCCGCTTTTTCTTGATCAGGTTCTCCGTCCTTTGAAAAATCAAAGTAAAACTTTAAGTATCATTTTTCTAGTACAAATTGATCTAATTTGAAGTAATCATTTTTATCTGACTTGATGCAGTATTTAGCAATTGTTGTCATTTTTCGTATTTTTTGTATAGTCTTCCTAAATATTTTAAATTTTGACACACTAAATATTAAAACCTTCAGGTCTAAATTCTACAGGTACATGAATACTTGAAATTGTTATGAGTCAATGAATTTTCTAAGTAAATTTCAATGACAAATTTATTGCTCAACAGTACGCACTCTCGGTTGAAAAGCAAGCAAATAATGAAGAAAAGCTATTGTTTGATTTGTTTTTGTGCTTGTAAAGTGCCATGATAATCCTCTTCTTCAGTATGATAATGAATAGTAGCAAAGAATAAACATCGGCTACCTTGCAATTTAAACGGATTGTTTAAAAGCTAATAAAAAAGTTATTTATTTAGCATAGCTGTGACGATATGTGATCGAAGAGCATTGATGAGTTGATGACTAAAAGCCAGAAAGAAATTCAACTTTTTCCATACAACGCAGATAACCAGCAAGATATCTTTGAGAAGATATGACAGTACTATTTATAGCACTTATGCTTACTTGAGGTGAATTCATTCTTCTGCCGTACAGCAAAATTATTCTTGGATGAATTTGCTGCACAGCAAAGTTGATCGACATGCGGCATCAGATTGTGGTACAACATTTGCGCTAGAGTTTGAACATGATTGCAGAAACTTCATTTCAATTTGCTGTGCATAGATATTTTTGCTGTAACAACCTGCTGTGGTTAATGATCATTTCCAAGCATAGCCAAAACTTTTCTGCCATCAATCAGATTTCCCAAGCGAGCCAAACTTAAGCTATCCAAGCATAGAACTAATTAGAAATCAAGTTTCAGAGCTCTACGACACAAAACGACAGAGATAGACGGCGTTAAACGCCTAAGCATGGCCAAAAATGATCCAAGCATAGCCATAATTTTTCTAATATCAATCAGGTTTCCCAAGCGAGCCAAACTTAAGCTATCCAAGCATAGAACTAATTAGAAATCAAGTTTCAGAGCTCTACGACACAAAACGCCGGAGATAGCCTATTCTTCATTATCATTGATTAAGTTAATAAACCACTTATTCATGTATTTAACACATGCTTATGTAGGCCTATTTAATTACGCGTAGATAATCACTTCATACTGGTAGACAGTATTTACAATAAATTTGATTAAACGATTTCGAAAATGACTTTGAAGTATTGTTATTGTTGCGTTATTTGCCCCCACCAAATACTCAAGTTTGCATGGAGACTGCTAAACTGATTAGATCATTATGAAACCCTAGCACATCATTATTAAGGCCATTTTTGAGATTGTCACCAAATTCTACCTGTACGTCAATCACTCTCCCACAAGGTAGCGAATTTGACTATCCTGGACTGTTTTGATTTCCTCACGGTGAGTGTAGTGTGACCCAGTGTCGATACAAGTGATAGTGACATAGATATTTCATTTGAATTGTTTGACAATAATTTCTTTCTGTCTGTATTCCATTACGACCAACTTAAGAATCGGTTCTCCTCGGCTTGAAGGATTGGCCTAACGAGACTGTCATTTTTAAGACAAGGGATCGGTTGTTTTGAATGTTTTCATTATAAGCAAACAATAGAACAGTGTGCTTCGCCATTAGATCGTGCACTCTCGACTTCTACGCACTGACGATTTACTGCTCCTCACTGCCCCTCGTGAAATCTTCAAAACATTCATCTTGTTTCATCGTTCAAATCGTCACGCCCACCTACATCCATCCAATCTGCGATACTTCTCAATGTCTGGTGAAGCATCGGAAAGTCGAGTAAGCACACTAGCACAGTATTGGTTGGACTACTGTATCTTATATTCTATTGTGGACAAGCCTAAATTGTACAGTAGGCCTATATTGTAGATGTTTTTATATGATGAATGAATAATGAATCAAGTCTGTGACAATCTCGGGAGCTGATAACGTTTCTGCCGTTTCTGGGTTATTTCCCGTCATCAGACCGGCATACTCTCTTGTACTCTTGCATGACAGCAGATTGGCTCCCAACATTGTCACAGAATTGTACATGATAATATTATCATGTATTATTTGCATATAAATTAAGTTTCATAACTACATGTAAATTATATGCAGTCATTATCTACACTAAAATTATCTACACTCTACACTTAAATTAATTGCCCTATTACAATTACTGGCTAGTTAGTTCTACTTTCATCAGAAATTCAGAAGGTTGTAGTTATTTTCTATATTTAGGCCTACATGATTTTTCGGTAAAAACTGTTGATCACGAGCTTGAAGCAAACTGCAGCTCACTAGATCGCTGCGCTCGGCCCTAACTGTCCCCTTGGCCGATTTTCTGAAATATCAAAATAACTTGTGCGATAAATGTTAAAATGATTAAATACTATTCAATGATACATGTATAATAATGATGATTTTGAGACTGCAACTAACTGAATCGCTGGGCTCGGCCCTAACTGTCCCCCTGGCCGATTTTCTGAAATATCAAAATAACTTGTGTTATAAATGTTAAAATGTTTAAATACTATTCAATGATACATGTATAATAATGATGATTTTGAGACTGCAACTAACTGAATCGCTGGGCTCGGCCCTAGCTGTCCCCCTGGCCGATTTTCTGAAATATCAAATCACTGATTTTTCTTCAGCTGAAATATGCTTTTAAGATGCGTTAAAATGATTCATATTAAGGCTACTCAATAGTACACTTGTTTAATCTGGAACTTCTATATTTCAGATTTCCAAAGATGGAGGAAATTTATCATTATCAGCAGCACACTGCAAGAAATGCTCAAAGTGGGACTTAAGAGGAAAATTACAAAAATGTCTGTCATGTGGAAACATTGTTCATCCAAATTGTGTAGACATGCCAGCATTGACTGACGAATTCTTCTGTAGAGAATGTGTTACCATTGGACCAAATCAATTCGATTGGATCGCATGTTTGAACCGTATACATTCAGCCTTGAGAATGGGTTTGCAAGTGTTCATGAAAGTTGCGAATCGCGAAGATATATTAATCAAGAAAATAGCCAAGGATATTTCTCATCAAGAAATCTCAGTGAAAGATCTTGTCTCTAAGGGGATTGATTCCATTTCCTTGGATCTATTGAGAGCTTCAAATCTCAACAACTTTCATCCGATAGCCACAACAGTTGACAGCAACTGTTTGTTCAATGCAGTTTCTCTTGCTATTTGGGGAGACGAAACACATGCTGCGGAACTTCGGGCTCGAACGGTGGTTGAGTTAGCAATACAGAAAGTCCACTACGAAAATTCAATTCAAAGAATCACAAATGGCAATGATTTTGATGATGGTCATTTACGAGGTACGTGGAAAGATCCATCTTCAGCATATTACAGGTGCTCATTAAATCACGAATTTGTAGGAGTTCCAGAAACATTGGCACTATCAACAGTCATAAGATCTCCAATTGAGTATATTTGGCCATCAATAATTCATCCAGCACAAGCTGGTTTCACCACCAAACCTGCTATGGTATTCAGACCTCGAGATTGTGTCATCGGAGATAAGGTGCATGTGATGTTAACGACTACGACAGTTCCAGAAGGGGATCAAACATGGTTTATGAATCACTTTTGCTTTCTGAAGACAAGGATGAGGAAGGATTCATCGACTCTTGAACTACGTAATGTTGTGAAACCTTGGCCCGTGGTGGATCTGGATGAAAGCGATGATGACTTCAAAGAAAACTTGCCGCCAAAGAAAGTTCGAAGAATTTCGAAATCAAGAGAATCTAAGATGAAAAAGGATGTACTATTGCGGCCGTCATCTGTACAAAGATTGTCCATGACTGCAGATCCAGAAAAGAAGGAAGACAATATGTGCAGGAAGAAGATAAATACGAAGAATGCAGTTCTAAGAATCATAACGATTGAAAATGAACAAAATAAGTCAAATGAAAAAGACTCAGAAACATTGAACAAAGTAGAGTGGGGCGGTAAGACAAAATTAATTGAAATACCAAGTTCACCAGATTTTTCCTCCACTGCATCTTCAGTCACCGATGGAGAACTAACAACAGAATCTAATGATAATCAATTTAATTCTGACGAATTAGCAAGTGATGTGAAACCTCAAAGTTCATGGCGTTCCAATATAGAACTTATCAGTTATATTGAAAATATAACATTTCCCCGTGCAGCAAGAGCCCCTTCAAAACCCGTGGATAGTGGGATTTATGTTATTGAAGACAATGGAGAATCGGCGTTGTTGGAAGACGATTTGCATTGAGCTGTAAGTTATACCAGAACTGTTTTTCTTACTGGCGAAGGAACAGCAGCTCACCCAGAACCAGAAGGCTATGTTAAGAAAGAAAGAAGTGGAAGACATTACACAGATATTGCAGTGAAGCCTGGTGAGAAGATATTACGAGTGAAACAAATAACGATGAGTAACAAAATGAATAATAAGTTCAGGAAGCGCATAACATCACTCAGGAAAGTACTACCGATAGAGGAGAACATGCCCACTATCATTGAATATATTTGGATTGGATTACAAGGTTCTCTTGAGAGTAAAGCAAAAAGATTCATACCGACGAAGAAGACAGATCTAGCAGACGCGAAGGAGCTCCTCAAGTTAGGTGTACCACCGAAAGTTGTGTACCAATCTGTATCGGGCCTCAGGAGCATGCGGCAAATCCATAACATCAACCGCTCCATAAAAAAGAATGACGGAGCATACACAGATCCATGGGGAACCCTTTTACATATGTATGGTGAAGACCAGAGAAAGAAACATGATAAATTCATTCAAGGAATCTTTGGAGTCGACAGCCAGTTCTCACTTGATCTGTGGTTCGAGCACCAGATGTCAAATTTTGAGACTATGGTAGGATATGGAAATCCTGCATCTTTGGACACGACCTTTGGATATTGTGCATACGCGACATTTTTCACATTTAAGAATGTTCGACTATTAGTGTCGGAGACAGGTGGCCATCCCACTTTCATTGGACCGGTCCTCGTGCATTCTAAGGAAAGAGACTCAAATGCCATTCTCCACTGGCTTATGGAAATCAAAGAAACCGCTCGAAATATTTTCCCGATATTCTGCTCTGACCAAGATTCGATTCTTTTGAAACGGATACCGCAAATTTGGCCTGAAGCAATCAATGTCTTGGGTAGAGAGCACCTCTTAATGAATTTCAAGCAGAAAGCCCGAAACCTAAAAATTCCAAACAACCAGTACAATATAATAAAAGCCGATGTGTTTGGACCGCAAGCATCAAAAGAACGAACCTCATTGTTGGAAGCAGTTGACTGTCAGGAATTCGAAGAATTATTGGAGCGCTATCTTAAGGAATGGTCTCGACTCGGAAAGGAAACAAGCGAATTGGGATCGTGGATTTACGTAAGTTTAAGCACCAGTAATATATAGATTACAATAGTATAAAAGCCACAATTGATGACTTCATTAAATACATCCCTTCTAGTGAATAACAAATTATTTAGACCTAATATATACAATTTAATAACAATATTATCCTAATAACAATATTAGATAAATTCTTGAAAAGGAAAATGCATTTAGAAAAAGGTAGTCTAATATTTTTTGTTTGAATGAGTTCCAGTCAAATGTTCAACTATTTTTTGACAAATTAATCAACTATCATTGATTTGTTAGATATTTGTAAAATAATTTCAAATTTTACAAATATTTCCAGGTATATATTTGTGAGCCTAGAACGATGAAGGTTTATACAAATGTAGCATAGCTGAAGTTCAGTGGATTTTAACATTTTCTAAAAAATATTCGCTATGTAGGCCTAGTATGTAGTAGGCTTATAAGTTAATTCATTACATTGAGTCTATATGTATAACAGACGTATTCTTTCTCATATACCCCATCATTTGCAGGACAGGCGCGACATGTACATGAAGTACGCCTCAACCTGGGCTCTGTCTCTTGCTGGGGTTGATAAAGCCTGGCAGCAAGCACAAGAGAAGATGAACAGAACCTTGCGCAATGTTCGTGTGAAGTGGATTCGGCGGACAGCGGTCGATCTGGTAGCTGAGGTCAAACGCCTCATACAACTCCAGTTGAGCGAAGAGGAAGCGGCGATTCACGGCAGCGGGCCCTATAGATTGGCGGAGGATTTTAATAGTTTCGCAGTTTCCCAACATTCATGGGAAAAAAATGTCCAAAAAATCAAGGAATGACCACATGTCAGCTTTTCGCTCATGCAGGGTTGAGAAACGACATTTACCTTTCCGACCCTTGAAAGACCGCCAGGGACGAAAGCGAGGTTCTCGCCTCGGAAGAATGACAAAGAAAATTACTTTTGATGTATAAAGTGTAACCTTAACCAATTTTAATCTCTTAAAACTTATTTTGAAGCAGGATTAAAATGCGAAATAAAATATCCTTAATTTGTTTATGGAAGAAATCTCGCAGATTTAGAGTATGCTCATTCTAAAGCACAATTTCATATGATTTACATAATTTGCTGTTTAAAAAATTGAATTCTCTTTAGTAATGTATGAATAGATAAAGCCAGAAATTCATCATAAAGCAAAAAATAAAATAAATTATAATTTGAGCAATACTTGCATTTAGTTTAAATATTGCCTTTGTAATGAATTCACTGGTTTTATTCATTTATATAAATACACGTGTTATATTGTAAATTCAAGTTACAGTATATAAGTTTTCTCTTTTGATTTGAGCTGAAATTTAGGTAAACATTTTTTTACTTCAATCGGAGGCTCCTCCCTTCTGTGCGATTTAAATCAATTGACAATGTTTTGTTAGACGTCAGATTTGAAAATACTAACATAATCTATCAATTTCTATTCTAACAAAGTTTTCCGCCGAGAAACTAATGTTTTACTTGTTCTATTGAATATACAGGAACACTCAGGCAAATTCGAAACTACAGTACATACATAACGTACGTTTGCGTAATAGATACAAGCTGCTTTAACATTTCAACAAATACGTACCAGTAAACTGCAATTTCCCAATATTTGTAGCAATATATTCACAGCACTCCATTTCAATGCGTTCTATACTGTACGATTTCATAATTTTGTTCTGATTTCCGAATTCAATTCGTTGTTGATTAATAAAGCACATAAAGAAGCACAAGCGTTGTTTTACAAGTGTTTGGAAAATAAAAGGCCTAGATTACTGGCTCCCTTGAATAAAAAGCGTTAATCATCCATTAAATTTAGATATGACTTGATTGAGAAATATATTGGAACAAGGAAATGTTCTGTCTGCTTACTTGGATCGACCCAAATATTGTATGCATGTCTTCGAAAAACCGAAGGCGTTTCATGCCATCTAAAAAAGATCGAACTTGTTTCGTGTCGTAGAGCCCTGAAACTTGATTTCTAATTAGTTCTATGCTTGGATAGCGTAAGTTTGGCTCGCTTGGGAAATCTGATTGATGGCAGAAAAGTTTTGGCTATGCTTGGGTTTTTGGCTATGCTTGGATCATTTTTGGCCATGCTTAGGCGTTTAACGCCGTCTATCTCTGGCGTTTTGTGTCGTAGAGCCCTGAAACTTGATTTCTAATTAGTTCTATGCTTGGATAGCTTAAGTTTGGCTCGCTTGGGAAATCTGATTGATGGCAGAAAAGTTTTGGCTATGCTTGGGTTTTTGGCTATGCTTGGATCATTTTTGGCTATTCTTGGAAATGATCATTAACCCATGCTGGTTGGGAATAAAAGGATGCGTCATTCCTCACACAGCAAAAGTCAGTTGAATCGGTTATTATTTAGTGAACGATGCCGGTGGATGACGAGAAACCCATCGAATTTGTTAGAAAGTGCCGGCACCTGTGGGATTGTAGTTTAAAGGACTACAAAAGATCGCATTATGTGCGGTAGGAGACCAGGTGGGAGGATTTTCCTCAAAAGAGTCACGGAAAGGTGGCGACAACTTCGCGACAGATATGCCCGGGCTAAAAGAAATGTAATGAAAAAAAGCGTCAACAACAACAAACAAAGCAGACAAGCGGGCAGACAAAATACCAAAGGCGTTCTCCACTACTCGACGATGCTCTAATTCCATGGCTGTCGAATTTTCGCACAACAATATGAATGCATGAACAAGGTCACAGCAACAGCAATCAATAACTATGCCGGATAACATTGTCGTATCTTGTCGGACAGCAATCAAATTGCTGCACAACGATTTTGCTGTTACAGCAATGCGGCATGTTGTCCGACATTTGCGTTATACAGCATGCCGCACAGCAGAACTATGAATTCAGCTTTAGCGATCCATCATTACTTAAAAACTTATTACACACAATAAGAAGGATCTATGACATGGTATTTCCAATTAAATGCATTTTGCTAATTCGAAGCACATACTGTAAACTTACTCGTATATATTGAATTTAGTGCGGTAACTCTTTCATTTCAGGTTGCGGTCAAATAATCCCGATACAAACCCCAATGAAGGAAGAGTTGAAGTATATAAAGACAAAAAGTGGGGTCTAGTATGCGATGATCACTGGGATTCTACAGCTGGTTCAGTAGCTTGCAAACAATTGGGTTTCAAAGGGTGATTATAGTCGGTTTTACTTTTCATTTTTTGACTTTTGATATGATTTTATTTATTCTGCTTGCCTATTCATTTCTGTATCATTTATGTTTTGTAGAGGTGCTCGGATAACTCATCGTAAGGGAGCTTATGGCATTGCTTTTGGGACCAAAAATAAAGACGTGATAATGGGAGAAGTCAGGTGCCTAGGAAAAGAAGAATCGATTTTAAAATGCGGAAATAGAAAACCTAAATGCAAAAAGCGCCAAAACGCTGGTGTCGTCTGTTACTACAATGATGGTGAGTCACATTGCCATTCTGAATAGCTGCTTTGCCATTCACATTATAGGCTGATTTCCAATGGGTCACGCGTCCTACGTCGTAATGCTGTCTTCCCCAAAGGCGCGTCCTGATTTGTCAATCGAATTAAAAACACGACACCGTAAAAAATTCGAAGGATCCAGGAAACGGAAGATACCAAAGTTAAACAACTACACTAGTGGAGAATCCTGTAAATAATTAGTTAATTAAAAGTCATGAACGAATGAATACAAATTAATACTAACTACATAGAGTAACCTACTCCAGTACAGAGAAGGGACTGAAATACGAATAAAGGCTATCCGACCCAACTTAAGACGGGAAGGGAAATAAATTAATACTTATAAACGATTTTATTTTACCATCTAAGAACTAAAATAAGAGTTCGTCATAGACCTGACGAGAAGCTAACTTAGAAATATCAAATGGTGAAAATAAGAAACCTAAGAAACCAAAATTACGTTTGCTATGTATGGAGACGGTCATAAGACGGTTTCTAATCAAAGTCTGCTGCTCTACCGTGTGTGTCACCCTTGCGACGTCGCATGTAATGCAGTGCCCATTGTGACTTCAAATATTGCAGTGCCATGAACGTCGAGCGTTCTTGTCACAAGAAAAAGGGAAGATAATTGTGACGTCAAATTTCACGTGACAGCGCAGACGGTGAAGCGACCTACTACCCATTGGAAACCAGCCTTATGTCAGTTGACGCATTGATCTGATAAATATGATCTTTTATCAAAATATTTAAATTTCATGATTGCTGGTGATGCATGTTGTGAACTAACGTGAATGTGATTTCAGGTTGTCCGTATGGTTGGACTTCATATGGTGGTGCATGCTATCGCTTGGAGTATGCCAATAAAACCTTCGAAGAGGCACAGGCATACTGCGGTACAAAGAAAGCAAAGCTAGTGTATTTTATGAATGACAAAGAAAGCAACTTCATATCGGACATGCTGAAATTGAAGTTTACAAGTAAGTAGGCCCTACAGGTTTTTTACAATTGCCAACGCACCACTTTTCTTGTGCTAGCCAATATGCACTGCTGAGATGTGTGGATTCGATCCGACCTCGACCAGAGCTCTGATTGGGTCTGCAGAATGTGCTTCGAGTCCTGTTCGACTAAGAAAAAATAGTGTTTCATTTTAAGGCACTGATATCTCAGAAATGTGAAACTTTTACTCTTTGCAAACTGCTTCTGTAAAGAAGAAGGCTACCGTAAATTCTGATGCTCAAACTTTGACGGGCCTTGCTGATTAAATGCTGTTTTAGGGAGAGCATGTCATATCGGAAAATATCATTAGATAAATAAAGCAACAACTCACTCGAAAAGAATACCGTGTGCACTGCAGACATAAAGATCTAGTTACAATGCTCATTGCGTTTTTAAGACAAAATGTAAACGAATAAGAAATTGATGGTATTAATAATGAAATGCTGTAAAATTTAATTAATGAAGATGACAATTTTCAAGGGAAAATCTCTCAAATGTAGCTAAATAATATTTAACGTTACAAAAATCGATGCAAATATAGATGACATTGCTCGACCGTTTTCGATTGTTGAGTTTTTACAAATTGCAAAGTTCCAATCTTCCTCAGCAAGAGATGATAATATAAGAAGTAATCAGATCCTGAGATTCGTTAACATCACACCATAAATTTAGAGTCACAACGGAAGTCAAACATCCAGTATTGAATGTCTGCATTGAAATCGGACAATTAGGATCATATCAATTGAAATACGTGTTAGGTAAGGATAAACTCATAAACAGCTCTTTCGTGTGGAACAGAATTCGTTGTCTAAATTCAACAATTGTTCATTTTCTTGACACCAAGATATTACATTTTCAATTTCATCGTTTACAATTTCTGACAACAATGACTCATCTTTTAACTTTACAGGTACTATGATCGTAAGATCATCTGCATATTTTACAGCGATAATATCGTTATAAAGGCACTGAAGATCACTTACAAATAATGAAAAGAGGAATGGAGCCAAAACTGTACCTTGATTAACACCAGATATAATAGAAAATGGATTGGAAAATTGTCCTTTGACTTTTACACGGGCAGTTCTATCCTTCAAATAATTCTTTATCCAGAGGATAAAGCCAGTTGATAAGTTGAGTCTGTACAATTTCTGAATAAGTAAATCATGATTGACCACGTCAAAATCGCGCCTCAAGCCGAATGCTCTTAAGACAGAACCATACAGATTAAGGTCATCATAATTTTTCATTAAGCAATGACTGATAGAAATCAAGGCAGTCGTTGTCGACGATTTACATCGGAACCCATGTTGCTCATTTCTATATATACTTTCAAATGTTTTTCGCATTTCATTCAACACCACTTTCTCCAAAATCTTAGCTGGCACATGCGTAAGGGTCAGTGGTCGCAATTTAGGCGTTTGGATTGGCTTTGACTTCGGTACAGGAATAGCAATGGCATTTTTCCATATATCAGGGAAAATTCTTTGATCGATAGAAGACTGAATGATATTGGTTAGTGGCCTGGCAATAATTGGCACAAGTTCTCTGTATACTTTAGGAGGGATAGTTTGATCCGCAGAGCTTTTATCAATTTTGACATAGTGTAGGTATTTCATAATGTCACACTCTCCTATTTCAACATGCCAGTTGTCATCAATAATGTCCATACTATCGTTACCACTCTTTACAAAATTCTGACAAGAATCAAAATGATTTGAAATTATAGACAATGTATTGATAATATCATCATTTTGAATTATAAAATTGTCAAAACTATTCTGAGAATTTTTGCGTCCAACACTTGCATCAAGGAACTTCCATAATCCATTAGGTCTTGATTTAATGCGATTCGCCCATTCAAGCTTTGCCTTCTTTATTTCAATCATCACTTTTTCCTTGTAGTGTCTGTATTTGTCCCAATCTAGTAGGCGGTATGCATTCCATCTTTCATTTATTAGAACTTTTATGAGTGGGGTCATCCAATGCTTATCCTTGTTTGACATTGTAACAATGCTGTGAGGAATACATTGATGAATATAGTCGGTGATAGTATTAGTAAAAATTTCTGATTTTCGATGTACATCATTTTCAAGATATAAATCAGTCCAATCGTGATTACTGACGTGAAAAAATAAATAATCCAAATATTATCTCCGATAATCCGTGACAACACATATTTGATCAATTCTAAAACCTTTCGGAAAGACACAGGAGACAGACTCAACATTACATGGTCCGCATTTCCCACAGGTGAGTCAATTTTTAAATTCTCTGAGGAATACACAGAACATAAGGATCGTGATATCATTATGTGATTAAGGGTGCGATCCTTCCGTGTGGCACAATTTATCAAATCGGTGAGAGAAAGAGTATAACATAACTTTCGAATGTTGAAATTATTTGTGTCACCGAGAATCACAAGTTCGTGATCAGTATTAGTACACAATAAGCGATCAAATAGTTCACAAATGAAGTCATCAGTTTCGGATAATTGCAATGCATTGCAAGATGGTGGAATATAAAGGCACAGAATATATAATCTTATCGCTGAAAATTCGACGAGGGTCATGGAAATGTCACTTGGGAAAGGATAATTGATATCAATATGAGAAGAGATCATACTGTCATGAGCGAAAATGACCGTTCCTCCTCCTCTGCGATCGCGTCTATCGTTTCGGTAAGCAGTATAACCCGATATATTGATCATAGCGTCATCTATATCGGCGTGTAACCAAGACTCAGTTATGAAAAATACATCCGGTGATTTCAAATTACATATCAGGCGCAATTCATCAATTTTTGGTGGTAGTGACTGTACATTGGCAAGAGATACTACAGGATAATTACAAATACCATCAGAAGTTGATAAAATATTCATCGAAAATTTTTGCTTTCCCATGAGATCTCTGCACAACTCGGTTGCGAAATATGACCACGTCTTCACCACTATCTCTTCTTGCTTTCAACTCTTGGGTCAGCAAACTATATCGATCTCTTTGTTGCTTCGTTCGATCTGGGAAAGTATAGATAGTCTTACATCCATCAATATTGCGCAGGGATTTCGCATTCTTCAGTATCTGAGTGCGTATATCCTCATCATCACACATGAATCGTAATATACCCAAGCGAGATATTGCTGGAGACTTGAATCGCGATATCCCGAGAGCCTCCACCAGTTGAGACACGGACTCTGAATCACTTTGTTTTCTTTCTTC
The DNA here is from genome assembly GCA_907163375.1 of Prostheceraeus crozeri. Classification (NCBI taxonomy): domain Eukaryota; kingdom Metazoa; phylum Platyhelminthes; order Polycladida; family Euryleptidae; genus Prostheceraeus; species Prostheceraeus crozeri. The sequence goes on from CAJQUW010001579.1 coordinate 69,400, forward strand.
TGTAGTCCCAGAAGAAGACACCTGCAAACCGGACACCATGATGAAGTTTCGGCGATAATTTCGCTCTTCGATTTCAGATATTAGATTGTCTTTACATATATCATTATCCATTTTCAGTTTGTATTGTTCATCTTTCAATTCTATGTACATTGTACTTTTCGTTAAGATTATGATAACTCAAGATCAATTGTGAAATTTGGGTTGTTAGCATCTCGAATTTGCTGTTAAAAGTAGCCTCAAGATTAGCGCATGCACATTCACTCTTCTTGGAATGTCTTAGGCCTAAATTTAAAATAATGTCAACCAATTGCTGTTTAGTCACACTTTGTTTCCGAGCAGCAATACGCAATTCTTCATCCGAGAGACTAACAAGTCCAGTTTCAGCCATTTAAAAAATAGCTCCTCCACAGTCTCGACCACAAAACCGTGATGATGATAATCTAACGTCGTTGCCAACTGCGCTACCGGAACACTTTCCAATTAATAGTAATGTTGATCAATTTATCGTTTGTTCGATAGAAATCTTGACAGCCTTTAGACACCTTGGCACGTGACTTCCAAAATGGACTGATTGGCGATGAACTGCCACTCACTTGTGAGAATATCAAATAATTGAGTTATCGCGGAACCAAGGAGGTGTACGATGAATTTAACACTACCACGATGTCCAGAATCACAGAAGGAATACAATGATACAAATTCCCAACATCAAACATAGATACAAACGGCAGAAAACGAAGAACCACAATTCGTACGATCACGACACAACCTTCACGTACCGCAGTCAGGGTTGTGATATCTACTTAAATATCACTCTATCAATCAAAAAAATATTTACGACTAGGATTACTGAAAAAAAGTTATTTGACAGTAGTATGCAATATATATATTTTTTGCTATGTGACTTAAAGCTCTTCATGCCAAAGGCATACCAGAGGCATACGAATGAGGATGAATTGGCATCGGGTGTCGTACATTAAACATACCAACAACTCGTATTTCAGTGTAAAACAGCCAATCACAGATAGAATAGTTCGTATCGCTACATACCAATCACATACGAAAGTAAGTGAGATGTCGTATGAAAACCATACCAGATCTCTGTAAGCATACGAGAATCTTGTATCAGATGTTAGTTTCAAATTATATGTGATTTTGGTATATGTTTGTATACAATTTTCGTATCCAGCGATTTACAGTGATACAATTGTGAATGTATAAGACCTTCATACTTTTAATTATTATGTAATTTTGATGAGCTCTCTTCTGACAATTATTGCTTTATTTCAAGAAATCACTGCTGCTTGGACTGGTGGTATCTGGATGGAGAAGCGAGGTAATGATGGCCGTCGTTATGGAGCATGGGTTTGGTCGGGAACAATCCAGACCGTAAGCTCTAAAACCAATCATGTGTGGTTTCCTGGATTCACTCCTGAAGATAAGAGACCCCGTCAAAGCTTTCAAAATAACTCATGCATAGCAATGTCGTCAATTTTCTTAAATAGGGACAAACAAGCCGTTGAGACAAATTATTTCTGGTGGGATAACATCTCTTGCAAGCAAAAGCTACCTTTTATTTGCCAACGATCAAACTTCAAATGGCGAGGACGCTCTGTTTCATCATGTAAGTGCTCATCAAAATCTTGTGTATCTATTCTACCGTATATACAATCCAGAAACCTGTGAAAAAGTTTAGGATCATTCCCGTAGTATCAAAACTCTCATATCTTTGTCTATCTATGTTATTTGATCAGTTTTGCAAACTTTTTTCATACTAAAAGTGAAAATCCACTTTATTCCAAATTAATACCAGATACACTAATTGTCGGAATGTTAGGTACTTTTGCAGATTCATGTTGCTAGAAGGCATAGTGTCAAGTACCTCTGATGAAAAATGCCATTAAGTATATTTGCTAAGTGAATAATCTCGAAAAGTGAGTCAAGAAGCAGATCAAGCATTTAATTTTTTGTATTAAGACTTAAACTACAATGCTACATTGAAATTTTCTTTGAAATCAACTCAATTTCCTTTTAGTTAAGTTTCCTATTAGCATCTTTTAATTTTGTTTAATTACTTCTGAGTTTCATACTACTTATACACCACATTCTCAAGTACCCAAATTGCTAGTTCACAAGCACAAGAGCAATTTGCAAACATTTTTATTTTTAAAAGATTGATCAAATTTGCTTTAGACCTCAGCAGAGAGAGCGAAATCTCAAAAAACCCTGAATCTTCTGACATTAAATTTTACAGTGCATGCTAGCATTTTCTAGTCGGCATTCTACCTACCATGTACTATAAACTTAGCCTACTTTGCATATATGTTAAACAGTACAAATGCACACTTCGCATGCTATGGCTCAAAATAGTCCTGTAACCGAAATATTGTGCCATTAATGAGTACCGGTTTGTAAGTCAAAACTCAAAAGTCAAAAACGTGCATCGCCTGTATGGTGAGGAGTACTATGATTTGCGTGCATGTTTCTTTCAAATTTATTCTCTCAAATTTAAATGTAAATTTAATGCGCTCTTCAGCTTGTTATACTGGTGATGGAGAATCTTACCGAGGAACAGCATCCCGAACAGAGGAAGGGTCAGTATGTGAGAAATGGACATCACCATATTCATCACAATCAGCAGAAAACTCACCTGGAAAGGTTCGTAGTCAGTACATTAATTTATATTTCCTTTTATTAGTAAATTATATTACAATACACCATTGCATTTTGAAAATCAATTTTATATCATCATACTGAGCATATATATAGGTGCCTATCAGACGGCATACTTTGACAGATCTACTAAATTTGCGATGATTTTGAATTCATTGCAATTTATCATCCTTCCTCCCATAGAGTAAATATATTAAGTAGAGTAGCAACTCAGTATTTATTAAATCCCCAATTGTGTATACAGTTGGAATTGTTTCCAAATGTGAGATATGCACATTTATGAAGTTTTGAAGGAATTTAATCGGAATTGAATGATCATGATAGTATAATGCAGAAGGAAATGATATTATTTTACAGATTGTCCGTGTCATGACAATTTTGGAGATGTACATGTTTGTTAAATTAGCAAATCGATAGCCTGCTATTGCCTTCATGCTCAACCTCAAGAGAATCTTCCTAAGCGTGTTCATATCATAAGCAACCTGCCACTGGTAGAGCAAAGTAGCACAATCAAAGACAATGATTTCAATTAATTTTGAAATATGTAAATGGGTCCATATCACCATTCAAATTCAAGAAGTGAAACATGAATTTAGCGAATCATAAATGCCGATGAAAATTGAATTAAAAGCATAAAATTTCATCCACAACAGCGCAATAAGATCTCGACTTTTTCATGAAGACTTCCATGATAATGCCATTCATTAGATTTCCTTGATCATCAGCATAATTTCCGCATAGTTACGATGCTTGTTGGCAAATATTCATTCCTTTTGATATCCAACTTGTTTCATACTACTTATAAAGGGACGTCATGTAGGTAGTATATAAATTGGCAAAAATTTAGCTTTTTCAAAACTGCTCAAATAATTTTTGGACCACAGGAACGCAATTTCCTCAAAAAACTGAATCTATGTTGAATAATTCGAAAATGCACTTCGGTGTCAAATGTAAAGATGAAAATTACCACACTTGTCAATAAATTCATTCCAAAAATAAGAAGTCACTTGATAATGGCTGTAGCATCATCCGAAACGTCATGACTTCTTATTTTTGGTGTGGTAATTTTCATCTTTACAAACTGAATCTATGTCTAGACTCTATATCTGCTATGTCGATGATGTCTTTGCAATTTTTGAAAATCAAAATTCTGCCGAAACTTTTCTACGGTCGCTTAATTCTGCTACAAAGGTGAACAACAGTTAAAAGTTTTCATGTTGACAGAGATTTCATGAAAGTTCTATGCATTCCCAAATAATTTCAATGCAGAAAGTTGAACAGAAAATTCCTCGATTGTTCAAAGATAAATATAGAGATGTACTTAAACGATAATTTCGGACATCTGATGCCTTTCTGATAACACTCAGTTCACTCTTTTCTTTTGGAGGAAGCATAGAGTAAGTATATGTAGGTAATTGTAGGTATATGTGTAAGTATATTAAGTAGAGTAGCAACACTCAGTATCAATTGAGTCCCCAATGTGAATACAGTTTCGATTTTATTAAATGAACTCGAGTTGAATGCAATTAGGTATTGATACCAAATGTGAGATATGTAAATTTTTACGAATTTGGAGAGATCTGCACGGAATTTACTCATCATGATAACAATACAGAAGGAATAATAGCATTTTACAGATCCTCCGTGTTGTGACAGCTTTGGAGAGGTAATGTTTGTTAAATTAGCAATTCGAAGGTTGCTTTTACTTTTATGCTCAAACTCAACCTTCTCAATAAGAGTATTTTCTTGAGCGTGATCGCATCAGAAGCTATAGTTACATGCACTTGCCACTGGAAGAGCAAGCTATCATAATCAAAGACATTGATCACAATTAATTTTAAAAGTTGTTTACCTGAAATTTCAGCCAATAAGCACAATGAGATGTTTGGTTGGGTTGGGGGCCGGCGTTGCTAAAACCGGCTGGTTCCAATCCTGATACTGCTAATCGTGTAGGCTACTAACGATATGGTCTTGAAATTTCAGGGTATTGGAGATCACAACTATTGTAGAAATCCGGACGGTGACATGAAGCCTTGGTGTTGGGTAGATGCTGAAGCCGGAGTCTACGGGTATTGTAATTTGCAAGAATGCAAGAAAGTCAAACCTGAAAAACCGAAGGGAACTGTGCATCCACCAGTTGGAGGATTTGGTATAAGCAACTGTCGACCTGATCAATACTTCTGCCCTTCAATGTACCGATACCGTTATGGGTATGAATGATTCCTATCTCTATATGCTGTCATTTTGATGTAGGCCTATTCGTTATTAAAGCGCTCACGTTTTTCATTTCATAAAGAAGAGGGACAGGAATTTCATTTCCTTAATGCGGGAAGCCCTAACCGAGGATCTTCACGCAAAATTACTCGAGTAGCATGTCGTGCGTCCTGGATGACCATCATCAGGCTACGAATAAGAAAGTTTGGATAAGACATAGAAGGCACAATACATGCATGTTTTAAAAGTATACAAAAATACCTTGAAGCATCAGAAATTCATTCAAAAAGTTTTAGTCATGAATGATATCCTATGCATCGCAAAAGCATTGCTGTCTATAACACACATTGGCTATGGTAAAACCGAGATAACCAAGCACAGAAACTTTTTTACTTGCAGTTGTATTGAAAAGCCAAAAGTATGCGATGGAAGAGCAGATTGTAATGACAAAGAAGATGAGGATGAAAAATTCTGCCGAACTTATAGGTGTGGTGAAGAGCAATTCTATTGCCATAAGAACAACTATTGTATAAAAAAGTCTATGCAATGTGATGGAAGTGACGATTGCTCCGACGGTGCAGATGAACTTAATTGCCCCAATGCACTCAATCCATTGCTAGTTTTTAATACCATGTCAAACAAGCGACTAAACGCACCAGCCACTACATACTTTTACAACAGCACATTAGTGAGTACTTTATTTTTTCATTCAAATGCTCAAAACTTAATTGTCATGCTTTTTGGAATTGATTCTATGTCTAACTTAAATTCATATGCGTGTGTAGATCTTGGGTACCACAATATTGCAACATGCATCGAATGAATTTCAAATTAAGATCATTAAATCTATTATGGTAGGACGTTCCGTCTCACAATACTCACGGAATCGGTAAGCGCATTACAGTCTGAAATATGCAGAGTAAAAAAGATAATGCATGTAAGCCTACTGACGCCATCAAAATTTGATCAGAGATTCCTTAAATCTCATCGTCCTCGTGTTCTAGAAGCCAAGGGGGAAGTGTCTTTTGAGTTAGTGACAGTGCTCCACAGGCATAGAACGGATGCTGTCTGTTACCAGAAGTGGGCAATCGAGCTGAAAAACCCAATTATCCGATTGATTATCCGAGATAGCTTATCAACAATGAAAACATACATTGAAAAACCAAACACAGAGTTTTCATATTATTTGCGATGACATAGAAAGCATTGAAATGTGTTCATACTTTAAGACATAGGCAAAAATGTATTTAAATGGGTGGTAGAGGCATGTACATAGGACTCGATCACAAAAAGAATCGTGGAATTCAATTGTTTTCGTCCTTTATCTATAAAGTTTAAGTTGTGACGTATACTGTATTCTTTCTTTTATTTTTGTAATATTTTATGCAAAGGATGGAAGGGTTTCTTTATTATGGACGAGCTGAATGCTGGTGAGAAGCAAAATGATGACGATAGCAGCTTTAAGAAAATTGTCAATCCGCGTAATGAGAGAGAGAGAGAGAGATCTAAAAATTCAGAGAATTTGAGAAATTACACACAATTTGTCGAACGTTCGGAACTAAATTTTCGAGTAAAATTAACATTCGCCAAACGAAACGGCTAAACGTGTGTGAAGTTAGCACCGCCACTCAGCACCGCCATCTTGAAAAATACATGTGCCAGTCAAACCAACTGTCAGAATCGATCTAGATGGAGTGTGCCAGCATGTGCCACCCATTATTTTGAAAGAATTCCCCTAGTTTAGGAAAAATCGGTGCTCGAAAGTTCGACATGGCGGTGATGTGAAGTTAGCACCGCCACTAAAATTTTTTTTCCAAAATACACAATCAAAACATACGAAACACGCACAACAGATAGAAGACCATGAAAAACATTGTGCCAGCAAGTTTCAGCACCTCAATCCCCGTACGTACTGAGAAATTAGTCCCCGAAACCACAAAATGGCGGTGATGTTAAGTTAGCACCGCCACTGAAGTCTTTTTTTAAAATGCGCAAATAAAACACGCGATAACAAGTACAACTGAGAGATGACCATCAAAAACATTGTGCCAGCAAGTTTCTTCTCCTGAGACGCCGTACTTGCGGAGAAATTAGCCCCCGAAAGCTCAATGCGCTGGCGGTGATGTGAAGTTAGCACTGCCATCTTGAAAAATGCATGAGCCAGTCAAACCAACGGTCAGAATCGATCTAGATGGAGTGTGCCAGCATGTGCCACCCATTATTTTGAAAGAATTCCCCCTAGTTTAGGAAAAATCGGTGCTCGAAAGTTCGACATGGCGGTGATGTGAATTTAGCACTGCCATCTTGAAAAATGCATGAGCCAGTCAAACCAACGGTCAGAATCGATCTAGATGGAGTGTGCCAGCATGTGCCACTCAATAATTCACGAAAATCCCACCAGATCCGGTGGAAAACCAACCCGAAAGCTCAATGGCGGTGATGTGAAGTTAGCACCGCCATCTTGATAAATGCATGTGCCAGTCAAACCAACGATCAGAATCGATCTAGATGGAGTGTGCCAGCATGTGCCACTCGTTTATTTCAAGAAAATCCCACCAGATCCGGTGGAAAACCAACCCGAAAGCTCAATGGCGGTGATCTGAACCAATGCAAGAAAGCCGCAAGACATCTGTTTTTCATACGAAGCTGAAAGAGACTTTTAACAAAGTTTTGTTTACATTTACAAACGTTTTGTCTTTCCAATCTTGGAAGGTTGTAACCCTTCATTCACTGGTTTAATCAACAAAAATTCTGATCAATTAGAGAAGATTCAAATACGATATCATCACATAATATGTGGTGTTCATTCTGATTGCGGAGAAGTTCCGTCCCTCGCCTCAAGAAGAAAAAATCACTAAGATTATTTTCGGCCATGTCCGACGCCAACCATGCTCTTCATACATTGCTTCCTCCAACGCTGCGATATTCTGGACATAATAAGATGTCCTTTTGTAAAACACAAAGAAGATTTAATTCATGAAAACATTGTACAAGAATTCTTTGACTTAGTAAGCGATTTGAGCGATCGTCAACCCCTGAGAATATTTTGCTTTGAATATCGAATGTGTACATATTATCTTAACTTTAAAATTTGTCGATGTATCGTCTCGTAATTGGAACGATTCTTGTTATAAATGTCTCAAAACACCTTCTGTGACGTCTGATTTTCTATATTATATTTCTACATTATATTTTCTACAAACATATTTTTATATTATGTAACTACATCTACTTGTCCAGCATTGATATAAGAGTAAAGAAATCTCTTTAAACTGAAGGCCTTCTGAAATAAAGTATAGAAAATGCTAAGTGTTTGGAATGCATGCTTCAAATTACTTGTAGGCTTTGGTATGCGAGACGATGTTATACACAGATAATTTTCACACACAAATCAAACCACTTCGTTCTGCATTTCAGATATAAACAAAAATTAAACACCCGACATGCGCTTGGACTGGACGAAACCAGCTCATGCAATGAGTCCGTTTTGATAAGTCAGCAGAGAAAGAATTCCAGTGGTCGTCTTTTATGATAGCCAAACCAAATAATTTCCAACCGTTGGTTTGACTACACATGCATTTATCAAGATGGCGGTGCTAACTTCACATCACCGCCATTGAGCTTTCGGGTTGGTTTTCCACCGGATCTGGTGGGATTTTCGTGAATTATTGAGTGGCACATGCTGGCACACTCCATCTAGATCGATTCTGACCGTTGGTTTGACTGGCTCATGCATTTTTCAAGATGGCAGTGCTAACTTCACATCACCGCCAGCGCATTGAGCTTTCGGGGGCTAATTTCTCCGCAAGTACGGCGTCTCAGGAGAAGAAACTTGCTGGCACAATGTTTTTGATGGTCATCTCTCAGTTGTACTTGTTATCGCGTGTTTTATTTGCGCATTTTAAAAAAAGACTTCAGTGGCGGTGCTAACTTAACATCACCGCCATTTTGTGGTTTCGGGGACTAATTTCTCAGTACGTACGGGGATTGAGGTGCTGAAACTTGCTGGCACAATGTTTTTCATGGTCTTCTATCTGTTGTGCGTGTTTCGTATGTTTTGATTGTGTATTTTGGAAAAAAAATTTTAGTGGCGGTGCTAACTTCAAATCACCGCCATGTCGAACTTTCGAGCACCGATTTTTCCTAAACTAGGGGAATTCTTTCAAAATAATGGGTGGCACATGCTGGCACACTCCATCTAGATCGATTCTGACAGTTGGTTTGACTGGCACATGTATTTTTCAAGATGGCGGTGCTGAGTGGCGGTGCTAACTTCACACACGTCGAAAAGTATAGTGATTCACGATTCGGCCAGGTCGACGAAATCGTTCTTTATCTTAATTTTTGCAGGAAGTGACAGTTAAATATCATATCTGAAGCAAATTATGTGAGAGATTTCGGTGCATTCAAAAATGTAAGCACTAAAACTGCCCCCGCCGTTTAACTTTATTTTACAAAATTTGATGCAATCCTATCACATTAATATTGTGAAAGCTTAATAGTCTGAAAAACAGGAAACATCTATTGTAATGCACGTTCCATCGACTTGACAATTGCTTACAATTTGTTGTGCTGGATATATGTAAGAATTAACAGCAATGAAATTAAATAAACGATAGATCAAAATGCCATGCAAAAGATGTGCGGCTGGAGGAATATTATACAAGAGAGTAACAACGCAGTAGACATTGTAGCTGCAAATCAATTCAAAACAACATTTGGCGACCACGCCAGGACCCAGCTTTGTTTTCACTGACGCACAGCTCGCCTGAGAGCCGTCGGTTCTTCTAACTACCACTTCTTCCCAGTTAAGGTTCTGAACTTTTTCTTTTTTCGCTTCCTCGGTCCACTCTTTTTAAGTTAAGTCTTAAGGCTTAATAACTGTAGGCCTAAGCATAAGGCTAAAACTAACCGTGGGCAAGATTTGAGCTATATATTTCTCGATTTTTTTTCGCGTTTTTTGATCTTCCTAAATAAAATAAAATTTTCTCGGGTTATTTAATAAGGATTGTTAGGAATTAGCTACGAACGTAAGAAATGGACTTCGATGCTAAAGAATTCCTTAAACAATTCAATGAAGCCCCAAATGTGCAACAGCTGAAGGAATTGAAGAAAGCGGAACTATTCGATGTTGGAATCCAGTTGCAATTTCCAGTTAAGATGACTATGCGAAAGGAGCAAATACTCCAGAGAATCAAAGGGCATTTCATCGAGGAAGGCAAGATAGAAAAGGATGTCCAAGGAGAGTTGCCGGAAAATTCCAATGTAGTAGTAGTAGTAGTAGTAGTGCTTTATTTGATAAGGAATGAAAATCAAGCTTTACAATTTCAGTTGTTCACACACAAAGGAAAATCAACGGTTAGCATAACGTATTATAAAAGGGAAAAATGAATTGTATCGAACAATAGTACGAGAAAAGTAACTGTAAAGTTTAGAAGTTCTGAGTAAAGTACTTGGCACGAACTTGAACAGAATATGTTGAGGATTTTTGCAGATATTCTTGAACAGACGATAACTGAGACAAATGCGACGATTGGCGATATTGTCAGGGGAGCAGTAGCATCGTCCACTCGAGTTGCTGAAGATGATCTTATGTGCTCGTTTGTCCATTATTTGCATCGCTTCAGCCCAATGATCATTGATCCCAACGAAACACGGACACGCATATTCGAAGAGAGAGGGTATATACGAATTATACACAAGATGAAGCTCATCGCATGTCGAGAAGTAAGAAAGACTGCACAAAACATGAAGACGTCAGGCTGCTTTCTTCTTAATTGCAGTGACGTGGGATCTGAAGCCTAGGTCATTATCGATAGTGACACCAAGAATGCTTAATGAATTCACGATTTGAAAATGAGGAAAGATATCAATTCTCGGAGTAGAGCGTCTTTGAGTGAACATGATCTTACACTTAGTTGAGTTTATATGGAGATCGTTCTTGGAGCACCAATCCTTTATATGCTCAACTTCACGAGTGATAATTTCGGTAGGATTGTTGCCTCGCAACAGTGGAATTATCATATACACATCATCAGCATATTTGACCAGTTTTGTTTCCTGGCAAGCAGGCATCAAATCTCCAACGAAGAAATTAAACAAAAATGGACCAATCTTGGATCCTTGAACCACACCGGATGATACTGCATAAGGTTCACTAAGACAATCTTCGACACGGACAGAATTCCGACGCAAATCCAAAAAACTGTGGAGCCAATGGATGAATGCGGAAGAGTAGCGATTTTGGGCAAGCTTTTCAATCAACAAGCAATGGTCTATGGAATCGAATGCCTTTGCCACATCTATACTTAAAATGGCAACACCGGCAGTTTGCAGATTATCGTATATGATGCTAGCAAGATGGTGAATCTCAATCAATGCTGTTATTGTTGATGCGGATGGACGGAAGCCATGCTGAGAAGGCCCATAATCTCCGATCAGCTTAGAACGCACACACTTCAAGACGGTAGTCTCCAGAAGACTGGAAATAACTGGAAGAATACTTATTCCACGGAGTGAGTTCATGTTGGGATGACTACTCTTTGGAATAGGAACAGTAACACCATGCTTAAGAACGTTCGGAAATTTCATTTGCTTCAGAGTGTTATTGACTATGGAGGTAACATACACAGATATCAGATCGGATAGAGCTATGTAAATGGTGTTTGGAATCTCATCAGTTGATTTGGATAGACCTGGCTTCAACTTCAACAAGAAAAGTTCAACTTCATCGCATGTGATTTGTGCATTCCATGAGTCTTCGTTTATGCCTGACATATCGTCGACACACTTCGCTGTTCTAGTAGACGGAGAATGAATCATTTGAAATTTTGAGCGCAGGTCTCCAAGAAAGGATGTCAAGTTATCGTAACTCTGTATAAGTCGATCCATCCCAGACTTGATATCATGTTTACCATTCACATTATCAGCTGGAGCCCAAATACCCTTTTTCGATCGCTTCAACTTATTTGCCCAAATATTCTTTGCCTTTAATATTTCAGATCTAAGCTTCTGCTTAATGGCATCATATCTTGGCCAATCTTTGTGACGGTAGGCTTCCCATTTTTGATTTATCAGGTTTTTGGTAATAGGTGTCATCCATTGTTTATCGCGAGAGGTCATATAGACGTAATTTACAGGTATGCATGATTGACACAGACTGCTCAGAGAAGACAAGAAGAACTGGCATTGGAAATCAACATCATGGCTGTCTAACAAAGTAGCTTCATTCAATTCAGGAAAATCCTTAAATCGTTGTCGTAAGTAAGATAAATGCGAAGCACGAAAATCATAAACAGGGACCATCCTGTGATAAGACTTAGGAGAAGGACAAAGCATAGGCCGGATCATCAATATGCAATGGTCAGCATTGCCGATAGGAGGATTGTACGTGACATTATCGGAAACATAATTATCGATTAAATTCTCAGAGAGGAGAACAACATCAAGAATATTAGATCCTCTAGTAGGACGAGTGATAATATTGCTAAAATTTAAATCATCGCAAAGACTAGAGTGATCGAAGTTGTTAAAATCGCCCATTAAAATGACTCTGTGATTATTATGACAGTTTAAAAAATTGTCCAAAATTGCAATAAGAAATGTGTAAATTTCACCTTGCTCATGAGATTTCAGATTCGGAGGAATGTATCCGCATATCACTAGCATTTTCAGCGCAGGCAGAATTATAGAAGTACATTCGATGGTATGAGGCTTTGGTACCGCAAAATCAATAGCTTGGAATACGAATTCATTTTTCACGTAAATGGCGCATCCACCACCTTTTCGAGATTGACGGTCGTTCCTCAAGATGCTGTAATCGGGTAAAGCAACTGACGCGTTGGAAATATCTTCTGTCAACCAGCTTTCTGTCACGCATATCATACTAGGAAGCAACACTTTTGCGGTCAACTTTAATTCGTCCACTTTTGATAAGAGGGACTGGGCATTCAAAAGAAGAATCGACGGAAAGTTTTGGTTCATTCTTGCATTACTACTACTGGATAAAACTTTCAATGAAAATTCTGATCTCTAAAACGACTTTGTTGCTGCTTCTCTTTCCGTAAAATGACCTGATTTTGATAAATGACCACGTCCTCTCCGGACTCACGACGTGTCTTCAATTCATCGCGCAGAAGTCTTTGATTCTGTTGCTGCATTGGAGTCAAATCTCGATGTACAAAAACGTTTTGATATGATGACGATCTTAATTTAGGAGCGTTTCTCAGAATGTTATCACGGTCAGAAATAGACTTACATGTTATTCGGATGAATTTGCTCTTACCGATGCGGATCAGATTATCAAACTTTGTATTGGAAATGCCAATTTGATTCAACAATTCTTGCACTTGCCTATTGTCATGATCACGTCTTTCAGATAAGCTACCACTTGAAACTTCAGGTAAACCGCGAACGATCACATTATTCTGACGGTGAGACCTCTGCTCAAACTCATTTGACAAATCGAGAAATAACTTATCATGAAATGTGATAAGAGAATTATATTTTTCGTTCAAGTCATCATACTTGCGCTTCAAATCAGTTTGCTCTTCAATAAGTGCTGAAATCCTATTCATAAATGGAGACATATTCTGAGTTACACATCTTTCGATTACGCTGGTAATGGAGGTCAAGCTGAGCCTGTCTTCATCGTTAGCTACATGTAAATCAGGTTGCGATTTTAAGTGAATCATCGCCTCAAGCAATTCATTTTTGGAGATGCTATTCTTGCGAGACTTCAACTCGTCAATAGACATGGACAAAACCTTTGGCAATTGTGCAGCATTCATTATGTTGTGCGAGAACAATAGGCTTCAAAGCACAGAGAGGAGTGGATATGACAGCTGTGCAATGTGCACTATAGATGTGCGGCTGACACTTCAGACCGTGGACAACAGCTCACCGAAAAACCGCGCATGCGCAGACTGTCAATACAGAACGAAGATGGATACACCAAATATCTGAGAATAGCACGAAAACGATGCGACAATTCCAAAAACGAAGTGGATGACACGACTGACGAGACAACGACGAACAATGAGGTAACAAAAACTTTTGGATACGATGGATTGGTCACACAAAACTCTTGATATTGTAGAAAGTGCACGAGCTAGCAAAAGACACAACCTTTCACGACCACGTAGCTTGTACTGGTTAGTGTGTTGTTAGAATTGAAAAAAATAGAATTGGAAGAAAAGCGATTAGAACGAGAACGAGAATTGGAAGAAAAGCGATTAGAACGAGAACGAGAAGAAAAGCGATTGGAACGAGAAGAACGAAGAGAACAAAGGGAGGCCGAAAGAGAACAAAGGGAAGCCGAAAGAGAACAAAGGGAGGCCGAAAGAGAACTCAGAGAAAAAGAGATGAATATGCAAAGAGAAATTGAACTAGAGAGAATAAGAACAAAAGCAGAAACTGAAAAAAGAAAATCAGAAGCATCATTAAAAGAAAATGCATCTATAGTTCCAAAGTTTTCCGAAAGAGACGTGGAACAATTTTTCCTGTGTTTTGAGAGGGTTGCTGAAACGGCAAACTGGCCAAAAGAAAATTGGACCTTCCTGATGCAGACAGTTTTAACTGGTAAAGCACAAAAGGCGTATGCAGCCTTACCTAATGGCGATGCCAAAGATTATGAAAAGGCAAAACAAGTAATCCTTGAAGCATATGAGTTGGTGCCAGAAGCCTACCGACAGAAATTCCGTTCATGGCAAAGAATGAAAGAGCAAAATCATTTACAATTTGCCAAAGATAAAGAAGTCTTATTTGATAAGTGGACGAAAGCCGAAAACGCCGATACGTTTGAGAAACTACGAAATGTCATCCTCATCGAAGAATTTAAGAACTGTTTGAGCCCACAAATCAAAGTATATTTAGATGAGAGAATGCCACAAAACATAACCGAAGCAGCAAGAATCGCCGATCAATACGAATTGACGCATGAAAAGCCACGGTCGTATTACCATTATGAAAAGCCAAGAAACTATTACACAAGAAGTGCAGAAAAATATCATGAAGACAAAAGACAGGAAAAATATTATGAAGACAACAGACAATATGACAATAAAAACAAACAGCCAGAAGATATGAGAAAACGAGAAACGCCAAGATGGAAAATAGAATGTGAACACTGCAAGAGAAAGGGACATGCAAAAACAGAATGTTGGCAATTGCATGGACGACCAGAAAAGTACGATAGAAAGCCCGTAACGCTTGTTCGTGAAACGAACTGTGTACCGCTTGTTCGTGAAACGAACTGCCATCTTGAGACTGAGCAGGAAAAATCCTTTCCTACTAGTTTTTTATGGTGTTCAGGTCAATGAGCATGATAGGTATACTTCAGTCGACGAAAGTGAACAACTAATTGAAGAAGGGAAGCAAGCTTTCACGAAAGACGGTCTAGCTGATAATGATAAAGATGATTTATATCCAGTTACAGTATGGCGAGATACCGGAGCATTTCAATCATTAATAGTGAAAGACATAGTTCCAGTGTCACATGCTACATACACGGGATTATGTGTTCCACTCCGCGGCGTCGGAGGATGTATCTCAGCTCCACTGCATAAGTTGTACGTAAAAACCGAGATAGTGGAAGGTACCTTCATAATTGGTTTAGTCGATCGAGAAGAAATTCCTATTGAAGGGATCGATTTGATTGTTGGGAACGACTTAGCCGGATGCAAAGTTCAGGTACCACGTATGATAACAGACATGAAAGAAATTGAAGCAAACGAAGGAGAAATAAAAGATCATGAAGCGAAAGAGAATGAACTGAAAGAGATTGAACTAGCGAAAGAAAGTGAACAAACAACAGTATGTGCCGTCACAAGATCCATGAGTAAGAAAGAGAAATCAGAAAAAGAGAATGAAATTGATGAAAATATTGAAGAGAAAGAAATAACATTCGAAGCGAATATAGATCGGTGTCAACTAATAAAAGAACAAGAAAGCGATGAAGAATTACAAAACATCTCCGCAGAACTGAACGAGAGTGATAAGAATGAGCGCATTTACTTTTACAAGCAAAATGGTATCCTATTTCGTTGCTGGAAACCAAGAGAAGCCACTCCTGAAGAAACATGGCAAGAAGTACATCAAATTGTAATACCTAAGTCATATCGACAAAAAGTCTTAAGCGTTGCACACGAAAACGTATTAAGTGGTCATCTCGGTGTACGCAAAACTCATTATCGAATATTGAAGCATTTTTACTGGCCGAAAATGTACAAAGATGTAGCTAACTTCTGTCGAACTTGTCATACATGTCAGATAGTTGGTAAACATCAGTTAGATCCTCCGAAAGCGCCGTTAATTCCAATTCCTGCGTGCGAAGAACCATTCGGAAATATCATTATTGATTGTGTTGGACCTTTACCACGAACCAAAATGGGACATGAATATCTATTTACAATTATGTGTTCGTCAACCAGATTTCCAGAAGCTATCCCATTGAGAAGCATTAACGCCAAAAATATTTGTTCGGCTTTGATCAATTTCTTTACTATGGTGGGATTACCGAAAGTCATACGCTCAGATCAAGGCACGAACTTTACATCGAAGATATTTAGTCAAGTGTCAGAAGTACTTGGAGTAAAACATATTTGTTCAACTGCTTATCATCCAGAATCTCAAGGTGCGTTTGAACGATTCCATCAAACATTGAAAGTTATGATGAAAACTTACTGCGAAGAACATCAAAAAGACTGGAATTTAGGTATACCAATGCTATTATTTGCCATCCGCGAAACAGTTCAAGATTCACTCGGATTTAGTCCATTTGAATTAATTTACGGTCATGAAGTTAGAGGACCCCTGAAGTTGATGAAAGAAAATATGCTCAGCGAAGAGAAGAAAAGCACGACTTTGTTAGACTACGTGTCTGAGATCAAAGAAAGACTCACTGAGATACAAAAGTCTGCAAAGGCTAACCTAATAAATTCGCAAAGTAAAATGAAGAAGCAATTTGACAGAAACACAAAAGAAAGAACATTTCAGCAAGGTGAAAAAGTACTCTTATTATTGCCAATCTCGGGAGATCCGATGAAGGCAAGGTATCAAGGTCCTTATATGATACAAAAGAAAATAAGTGAAGTCAACTATGTTATAGAAACTCCGAATAGAAGAAAGAAACAAAGAATGTGTCACATAAATATGCTCAAGAAATATCACGACCGATACGAAGAGTCAACAACTGAGTCAAACCCTTCTGGTGCTGTGCCGGAGAGTCTGGTGTCAGCATCGCAGACGAATTTGCCCGCACTGGGTGACATAAAAGAAAATTCTACAAGCACCTCGATCACTATGATTGCGTCAGGGGAGTCTGCAGCGGCAACATCGCTGACGAACTTGGCATCGCCGGGTGATGGAGAAGAGGAAGTCAATCTCATCATGCCAAGAATGAATAATTCAAAGATATTAGAAAATCTTGATAGCCATTTCCAGCATGTCGATTCTGAACAGAAAGAAAAGATAAAAGAAATAATTAAAGAGCACAAAGGAATATTTTCCTATCATCCGCAAATAACTACGTGGGCAGAACATGATGTCGAATTATCTGAAGAAAGACCAATAAAACAGAGTCCGTACAGAATGAATCCAGAGAAGAGAGAAATTATGAAAAAGGAAGTAAAATATCTGAAAGATCATAACATAATAGAAAATAGCAACAGCAATTGGAGTTCACCATGCATTTTGGTACCAAAACCAGATAAAACTCATCGTTTTTGCACCGATTATAGAAAAGTAAATGAATTGACAATCGCAGACAATTATCCCTTGCCGAATATCGAGACTTGCATTGAACAAGTAGGAGATTCGAAAATAATCAGCAAGTTTGACTTATTGAAAGGATATTATCAAGTTCCTTTAACAGAAAGAGCAAAGCGAATTTCAGCCTTCGTCACAGAAGAGGGTTTATTTCAATACAAAGTTATGCCTTTCGGAATGAAAAATGCCGCATCAACATTTCAAAGACTAGCTAATAAAGTCATCGAAAATTTAGACAACTGCGCCGTATATATTGACGACATAATTGTTTATAGTAATGACTGGCCAGATCACTTGGAACAAATACGAAAATTATTCCAAAGAATCGGCGAGGCCGATTTAACAATCAACCTCAGCAAAAGCGAGATTGGGAAACAGTCGCTAAACTATTTAGGTTTTGAAATCGGACATGGGAAAATAAAACCTATTATGGCAAAAGTTCAAGCCGTTGTAAACTTTCCTGTACCTAACTCAAGAAAGGAACTAAGAAGATTCCTTGGTATGGCTGGGTATTATAGAAAATTTTGCAAAAATTACGCAGATGTTGTACACCCTTTGACAAGCCTCACGAGCCCAAAAATAAAATATACTTGGAGTAATGAATGCCAAGTAGCTTTCGAACAAGTCAAAAGAATGTTGGCATCACCACCGATTTTATCAGTGCCTACATTTGAAAAGCCATTTAAATTATATGTCGATGCTAGCGGCCTTGGTCTTGGTGCATTGTTGGCTCAAGATGATGAGGAAGGGAACGAACATCCATTATCATATTATTCGAAGAAATTCAATCATTACGAAAGAAAATACAGTACGATTGAAAAAGAAGGCCTAGCTTTGGTTCAAAGTTTGAGACACTTTGCGTATTTCCTCAAAGGCCGGCGAGCTACTTTTGTTTACACAGATCACAATCCGTTAGTTTTCATTAACAGAATGAAAAATGACAATCAGAGACTTTTGAGATGGAGTCTGTTGTTACAGGAATATAATATTATCATTCAACATGTACCCGGGAGAGATAACATCATAGCAGATCGTTTGTCGAGAAGTTAAATAAAAATGTGATTTTTATTTTTTTTTTTTTGGTGGGGCGTGTTGTGTGCTAGGCAGTTTGTCTTCTTGCTTTATTATGCATTTATTATGCATTTTATTGTTTTGTGAGAGCAATCTCCATTCCATTGTTAGAGCAATAACTTTTCCGCGGCATGCATTTCAAGTTCCAATGTCATGCAAAAGTCCAGCTTGTCAGCTATCTACGGTACATGACTGACAACAGACATGACATGTCATCAGACAATGGATGACCAAACAATTGGTAGCTGACCGTGAGCGAATCTTCACAGACGTATTTAACGCGGCATGAACAACGCCCGCGCACGCATTCTGGTCTCTCCAAGCGAAGTTGTCGGCGAGAGCCGTTGATGGTGTTTCAGCCTATCTTCTATGTGCGAACTATCATCGAACTGCTGCGGACGTGATCACCACGGCTTGTGGTCCTGGAAGAGTCTGGAGACTCTGTTGGTGCTGTGACTCTCTTATAACTGTGAACGTACCATCTGTCCTTGTAAGGACTGTTAACACCATTTATTTATTTTCACAATATAATTTATCCACATTTTTCATTTACATTTTTCAATCATAAGTTTTGGGAATATTAAGAAAATAATAACCCGTAACAGTTGTGCTGGATATATGTAAGAATTAACAGCAATGAAATTAAATAAACGATAGATCAAAATGCCATGCAAAAGATGTGCGGCTGGAGGAATATTATACAAGAGTAACAACGCAGTAGACATTGTAGCTGCAAATCGATTCAAATGAAAGTCGATAATTGATAATGGCATAGTAGTTTCCTTTTTTATCGTTGCTTCCCGAATCATAACAAAGACGCTTAAATTTGTAGACTAATTTAGCCTTAATTTTATTAGTTTTGTTAACTTTGTAATTGACTTCACAACATTATGATTGTTGTATAACATTTCTATGGATATGTTATTGTTTATAGATAGTATAGACAAGAAAGTTGAACTTCTAGATGTCAACTTGTGTATTCCTAGACAAATGACAGCACACTTAGATGAACTTTAGGCTTTAAACACTTTAAAAAGTAATACATGTATGTAATACGTATAGTAATACATGTATGTGTGTTGGAATGACATAATGCAGTTCTGCTATGATAATGGAACGGTCATGTAGGCTATATTAAAATGCGGCGTGGGAATGAATATTGCGTTTGTCTAACGACCGCTCTGATTATTTCTAATGAAGTATTTCAAATGAAGTGTGAGAAATGGTGTGAGAAAAATGTGAGTGGTGACGACGCCTGATACGCCTAATCATAAAATACCTGACGACGCACCGGATTTCCGGTTGTAAAAATTTGTCATAAAATTTTATATTGCGATGAACAAGTTTTTTCTAACTGAATAATTACTCAGGATGCCTATTTTCAAAGAAATAGAAAAAACGACTCCTGATTCGCAATACCAGCCTTTTTTTACTGCATGCAGATACACCGATGACTGTTTTGCAGTATTCAAATTTCAAGAGAATGCTAAAAAGTTTTTTGAATTCTTGAATACCTTAGAAGATGACATGAAGTTCAACATGGAGCCAGATTCTTCTGGGAAGCTGGTTTGTTGATATCAGTTATCAAGGAAAATTAAATACATGTGCAAGTATGTACATGATACGATTAATACTCTCAAATGTATATAATTATCAAGATATTCAGTATAAATGTTGATGCAGGTATGAACATCGTGAATCAGAGTTGAATAGACTCAAGGAAAATTCCATGTTGCATTATACGAAATATGTCTACTTTACACATAAACACTGTGTAGCTAAATGCCTAGTTTTTAGCATAGTAGCGTCCACGTAATAAAATAGGACAATACTTTCAAATTGATGAATGAAAGTCGGTGTTGCATCTGTCCCTTAACAAAATATCTCTGCAGTGTATTGATATTTTATGTATTCATTCAAATTTATTTGTATTCTTAGTGTGCAAGAGAATGCATGATTTCGGCGCGAAAAGGAAAGCCATGTTTATCCTTCAATTACAAACCGCCTGGTCCTGGCCAGTTGGATCACAAATGTGAAATTTTGACTAAATCAGCAAAGCAAGACAGTTCACTTTTATTGACTGACGATGGCGTCAGTCACTATGAATACAAGCCAGATTGTGGAGCACTAGATCTATTCAAGTGCAAAAACGGAAGATGCTTGGCGAAGAAGTTCAAATGTAATCTCATTGATGATTGTGGTGATAAATCTGACGAAGAAAATTGTGGTGATGGTAAGCTTGGCAAACTTAATTGATTATAATTAGACCTACATACTGCCGTCATCGTCAAACGCAGACTTCATTCGCTGTTCCTCTATCCATGATCTCAATCAGAGATGGAAATCGGGCCGGTCCGGTCAGGCGGCCGACAAGCCACAAGTCGGTCCGGTTCGGCGGCCGGTCGCCATCTCTGGAATCAACAGTATTTCAAAGGTTGAGTCAATTGGATGCCTGATTCAAAAGTTAGAAGGTTTTAGACAAAAAAGGCTATTTTCCTATCAACATTGTTTCGCTTACTGTTGGTCAGGGCTGATGGCAGTGAAATGTCTTTATCCCTCTAGTGGTTCATGGGCTACCTTATAGCGCTCAGTGGTCGCGTATTCGCTCATCGTTGAATAAGAGAATGACATTCTCTTGCAAAATCCGTTGACACACAAGATAATGATCACACATAAAATTAATTACCATAAAGCTCTTTGATGACATGTAAGACCTTGAATGTCAGATCCTCATTAAATGTTTTAGCGGGAGTGATTATTGAATGCACATCATGTAGTCAATCAATGTAGTTCATCAGTACACTGTAAATCGCTCAATACCAATCACATAAGAAGGACGCATACCAAAGTATTTTTTTGGTATATTTCTGTATACTCTTGGTATTTATTTGCATGCTTTTCGCATGTTATTTCAAATGTGGTATGCTTTACATACTAAATCTATACCAGCACAATGTTAAAAGAAAGCATCAATCATGTCCAAAGTATGTTGATTTAAGGCCTTTTGTCAATAAAGATCACACTAATGCTACTACTGTTTTGTGAGTAGTGAGATAATGACATTCAACAGTCAAACTTCCAATACTGAATTCGATTTTAATACACATAAGTCTAAGGTGTTTCATAAATAATCAATAATTATTCAACTATCAACAATTATGCATTATGTAATTTTGAAATTAAGCATATTATCAATCAGAAATTATAAACACATTATAATTCATGAACGCAAAAGTAGTTAGTTATGTTTGAGATACATAAGTCAACATGGTTACATAAAAGATACCGTTTGAATGAATTGATGTCAATCTACTTGTTTCATAAAGTAGAGCTAACTAAACGTCCTGTTAACGTTGCTAAACAAGTAGCAACTACGTCAATCTCGTGGTGCATAAATTACACACTAAATCTAATATAGTTAAATAGCACACTATAAAAAGAAATATTCACGACTGGTATTACTGAAAAATGTTATTTGAAAGTAGTATGTAATATATACATATTTTTGCTATGTGACGTAAAGCTGCTCATACGAAAGACATACCAATTTGCATCGGGTCTCGTATATAAAACATACCAACAACTCGTATTTTAGTGTAAAACAGCCAATCACAGATCGAATAGTTCGTATCGCTACATACCCATCACATACGAAAGTAAGTGAGATGTGGTATGAAAAGGATATGTAAGCATACCAGAATCTCGTGTCAGATGTTAGTTTCAAATTGTATGTGATTTTGGTATATGTTTGTATGTAATTTTCGTATCCAGCGATTTACAGTGTAGTCAATAAGAGGAAAGAAAGAAGATCCTTCTCTTTTCGGAAATCTTGAACCATTCCAATTTAATGAGATTCGATTGCAGGCATTATCGGAATCAACTTAAATGTTACTGTTTAACTAAAATCATTTCCAATATGATTAAAGATGTAATAATGAACAAGGTAGATACTGCATAGTTCAGTTAAATTGGTTTAACTGAGTGATCAAGAGATGTTTTTCAATCAAAGAAATCTCTTGCTTGGTGATAAATTTGCTCATTCCTTAAAATAATAAAAGCCAGTCGGTGCCGGCCTGAAATGCAGGCCCGGTTCACATTTGTGCTCAATACCATGATTTTCCATGAGATGACTTTCCCGAACCAAGTCACGTCCCAATCCACGAAACATAGTTTCACCCAGGGACCCACAATATCCCACAGCTAGAATAATTGGCTTTAAATTGAAGTCCAACACTCATTATACGAGTAATGTGTAGTAACGGTATACCCATCATGATCTTCAAGTTCAGAACTTTTACTTCATCTCGACAATTCAATAATTTCCAGTCACGTACGCGATGTAATACAAACAGAAATTTACATGTGGAACTAGACCTACTAAGTTTTTCTATGCTTCGATCGTGTCACACGGCTTCATCAAATCTGAGTGATAGAAACGGTTACTCAGTTGCTAATAAGAAGCTACTGTAACTCATTGAAAAATCAACAAAAGAAAATAGGCAAATTGGCATGTCATTTGGATAAGGTTATTATTCAACAGTGATAGAGTGGTCAGAACACTGCAGTCGATGCTGTTTTATTAACAAAGAGTATGACTGCCATTTTATCCTCCACATACGATGCTCACAATCGTCAGTAAGCAGTCTAGGATAACGAAGCCATCAATTCAGAGATCAACGATCGCAATAGCACTGAAATGTTTATTATTTGCCTTACCATGTACTCGTAACTTTACCAATGCTTGTTTCTCTGAACGTTGTACTATGTCTGTAGTAGATTGTCTCCTTAGATTTCATTTTGGACGTGATTGAGATCGCATTTTCGCTGAGAATTAAGGTATAATCAAGAATTTGTCAGAAACCTATAAATCAAGCATTCAGCATCTAAACAAAGTATAAATATCTTCCGGGAGATGATACAATATTGTATGTCACCATATGAATCCAGAATAACAACTGTAAACTGTTCTATTATGAACATATTCAGACTTCGCTCTGGCTATGTAGGGCATATTTTAAATGAATAGCAGAATTTCACAAGATTGTCAGGTGAAGCGCTAGCAACAAAGTTGGGAACTGAACATCCAAGGTACTCCTTCCTCCATGTCTCGATGTTACACTGAGCAGTGTTTAATGTACAGCACTTTTAGCATACTTTCAGCGTTCAAGAGAGAAGGGCTCATTGTATTTGATGGAATCCTTGTTTCTAAAGATGTGTTCTCCATGCGCTGCATGCGTTTCTATCTTCGACGTCTCCAACACGGTTGATTTGATGACCTTTTCTTCAATGATAAGTTATTTCTCAAGTTGTTCCAAAGATTCGACATCTTTTAATCAATTTGCTCAAAAACTTTCTCAACTACGTCATCGGTATAGTCATTTTGCTTAGGATAACCGTATTACTTTTTCTTCATTTGCGGCTGTAGTCATCTTTTGGGATTGTGTATGGAGAATCAAATTTAATTATCTTTGTAATTATTAGTAATATATTATTCAAAGGTTTTTTAGGTTGTACGTTTTATATATCACTTTCCCTTAAGTGAATGATTTTCAACGCATGTTGTTGGGTACAAAGCTACGTTCACAACTTCACTGTTAATTTGTCACTGATGACGGTCACATCGACTGAAATAGGTTTGGTATTTCTGAGTTTCAAAATGCATTCCTTACTACTATAATGACAGTTACAAAATTGTTCATAGTCTTGACTCCTGTCGAATTTTTCAACCTGCTTGATTCATTCAAAAGCATTGTGTAAGCTATCATTAAAAGTGAGTACCTTGCATAATCCTTGTAGCTGCAAAGAAAGCTCTACCTTTAAAAATTCGTCTGGCTGGAGGTGATGACAAATATCAAGGTCGTGTTGAAATACGTCACAATGGCGAATGGGGACTTTTATGCGACAACAATTTTGACATAAAGGATGGAAATGTTATTTGTCGCATGCTTGGATATAAGTAAGTCTGAACGATTGATAGAGAAATTTTGGCATAGAAATCCTTTTCTTTAACTTCTTTGTATAGCCAGATTTGGAGCAGGGTCCTGTCTGGGCCGGCCTGGGCCTACAAATCATAAATTCGCCCTAGCTGCGTCTCGAACCGAGAATATTGGTGCATGTACTTGAAATTTCATCTGGATGTAAATGAAGTATGATCGTTTTCGCATGGATATATATGAAACTATCCTAACAAAAGCATCATAAATGAAAAATATCATATATAGAAAAACACCGTAAAATATCACTTGTAATTTCATATAGGCCCACCGGTACATAATATACATTAATTATAGGGAAACTAACTACAAGTGTGAATAGGCATATTTTCCACCTAAATGATAACGCAAGGTATGTATCTAAGCTATTCACTGAATAGTTATAAAGTGTTCATTTTGCTTACTTATATCATTTACAATTATGATTAAATTAAAAGTAGGTCTAAAACTTTTATGAGTTCGCTGTACATGTACAAAAATTATAAAGATTCTAGAAGAACACATTATCATGAATCTATTTAACATAACAATTACTTAATCTTCTATAGTTAGTGTATATAGATGTAGTATTTATGTGGTTTTGTCAAATGATCATTTTGAATCCTGGTGTCAAAGTCATCAAATGACTGTTAACTCTGTGTGAGCTTCAGCAGGAATTTCACCTCTCTTGAAGTTCCCTTTTTGAATAATGTCCATGTTGTGAAATTACACACACTTACATTTCACTTTGTTCATACTTACTTCACATTCACAGCAAAGTCAAATGGGGAAATCATTATGATTTTATTGTAAGAAAGACTGATCAACGATTGTATACTTTAGGAACTTTGGAAGGTATGTTGAACCATGAAGAACTGATTATAGTATTTAATGATGTAATCATGTCTTTATTTGATTATGCCTCACCGGTATTCTAAACCCAGGAGAACCCTTGAGCAATCTCTGATGTCAATATGTAATTGAGCTCTCAGCATCATTCATAGCTATAATGTTGCAGTTTGTGACTTTTATAACAAGCTTGAAATTTATTGGCTTTGACTCTATTCAAGCAAGCAATCGCCTCACCGGGTGATGTTCTACACCACTTGATGACACATACTTCAGACCGGACAAAGAGGATAATTCTCCCCCTTGCAAGAACCGTGCAAGGAGCAAGTGCCTTCGTATTCTAATGCTCTGTAAAGTACAATGACAGTTTGTTAAATGTACATAACGTGTTGCATGTCTTCTTCGTCAGAACACTCATTACTTTTCTATAACTACGTATCCACTACGATTCCCACTTGGGGTTTGTTTAAAATATGCACTTACTTACTTATTAATACATATTCGATGTATAGGGTATTGAATATCATCAACTGTATGGTGTATCTTTAGCTGAAGAAATCGCATGCTTGGGTTGCAATTCCAGAATAAAACTGACCCCGGGCTCCCGTAATGATTTTTTCCAAGTCCGGGATCATGAGTCCGAGCTTGAAAGCAGCTGCATGCATCACAAAATTTAAATCTTTTTGAGCTAATGCTTATATAAGGTCATAATAGCTTTATCATGATGTTTATTGTGCTTAATATGAGGTGAATATTGACAACGATAACTACGGTATATTTCGTAGCTGTATTTTTGCGCAATTATGATTGATGAAAACACTATCAAGAGTATAAATGAGATAAAAGTAGGTCTACAGTTCATGCAAATGACTCGCACAAAATGTTTAGCATACCAATAGTCCTTGATTTCCGAGATACATATATACCCATAATTGATTCTAACGACACCAAATAGGCTTGTGATCAATTTTAGCAATCAATCTGAATCACTTTATGATCAAATTGGTACCATGAATAGCAGATTCATTATGTGTATAGGGACTGGCGTGATTCAGTTTATCTACTATTTCATATTGCGCGACCCAGGTGCACGATTTATCGAAAATCGCGACATTAAGAACGTTTTCTGTGACTTCCTCAGATTCGGTGATCATACGTTTGCAGCGCTAGTCTAGTTTGCATCATCTTGAAATTAACAATTGTTTACACTATCTTGAAATTCTAGACCATTAATTTCATCATAAATTCAGTTTCATAGAAAGTGAGTTAGGGTATATGCATAACAGCATGAAAAAATTTTCTATTGAGATAATCTACTCGTATTACAAATCCAGTACGATGAATATGGATACTACAAATCTCGTATACTACAAATCTAATTTTGTAGATAGTGCTTAGCAATCTCAAGCAATGAAAGTTTTTTTTAATTTTTTACATGGAGATTACTATATAGAACATGAATCAATTAATGTTTGTATTTATTGAATAAATAAATCAGTATTTTGTGGAAATATACACCAATAATAATATTAAAAATTTTGCATATCTTATGCATCTGATGATCTGATATTTGACAAGATTTAGTTGTACCTGTGTGCAGTAGCTTGACACATCGATACAATATTCTGCTACATACATGGACAATTTGGACAACAGACTGCCTTATTTTGGCAGCTGTTTGATTGAAATGGATAGATGGGTGATAAAACCTATAGAACAATTGTAGCTTTTGCGCTCTTATCCGTTATTTCCTATCCTGTTTCACTGTACTGTAGCCTACTCATTAGCAGCAGTACAACTAATTGGAAGCTGTTAATCATCCAACACTGGACGGTTGATCTGATAGAGCGACGGAATTTTGCTCTGATTTTGTCGAGCGTCGAAAATGTGGCCCTTCGTAAAATTAGAAAGTAGCTGATTTATCAAGCAAATTTCAGTGAAAGCGTACTTTGCTATAATCATGTGGTTCTTGATCATTCAAATCGCACGATTTAATCGCACGATGCTAATCGAGCAGAATCGACAAACTGTACCCGCATCTGGTATAGATTGCTTATTCAAGATCAACATCAAACATATCATCTTTGTTTAAGTTTACAATGGACGAAGCGCAGGATTTCTTTCGATTAAATCCAATAAAAACACAATTGAGGAATGTGATATGAGAAAGCAGGTATGCTTGCTTGGTTCGAAAATCTATTAACATCTAAAAGAAGTGCAACACATTTAAATAGCCAATTCTTGTCAAAAAATTGGGATCCCGAGCTTGGAGACTCAATTCCGAAACTGACGAGTCTATATTACGGTGTGATTTAAGTCCCGATGCTTTCGCAAGCCCGGTTTCAATCTTGGGTACAACCCTAATACTGAAACACATATCGCTTTAAATTTACATAAGCATTGATAAATGTAACAGATTTGTTAATTAGGCATCGCAATACATGGTATATATCAAAAAGGAAGCCAGGTCACATTTTTTTCACTGCACTGATCCAATTCATCACACCTCAGGCGTGTGCTGACACACTTTAATCTTGACCTCTACTGGATGGACTCTGCCTTCTTTCAAATGCCTGAGGTACATTTCAGTTAATAGCTACTTCATCATTTTTTCAATAGATGAATGCCTGTTTTTTTGCTATGAATTTCATTTTTGAGGCTCTGCATCTTACATGTATACAGGGCCACGCTTGGTTGGGTTTGAGCGTCCACGATTTTGCGGTCGAAGCTCGATCGTCCTGAACAAGTTCCTGTTGATGACTTCATTTAATTAGTCAAAAAATTTGTGTGCATATTTTGTAGTGTTTCATTTCTAGTTCTAGCTTAAGGAACTGATATTGACACACGGATTTTAGAAAGTATGATATTGTTGTGCTGTCTAGATCTGATCTTATGATTGGAAACAGACCTGTCCTATTATCATCTGAATGGGCAGACTGTTAAATAGAATCTTTTCAATATAATAACTTATTCATAATTTTGACAGAGCGTCTTACTCGCCAATTCATTTCACATGAGGAGAGGCGAACCGTTGCTTGTCCTTCTACATATAGTTAATATCTTAATTCCTCAAACTTTTTTAGGATACGATAATTTTCTTTCAAATAATCTCTTACACTTTCTAAAAATTAGCTAGTCGTTCGCTTGCTTTTTCTTTCAAATTTAGCTATGTTGACTCACTTTGCTACGTTGAATGGCTTCTCTAGTTGTCATTTATGATGCTTGCATAATGCGCAAGCGCCTTCATCTCCTGCATCTGTTCAAACCATTGCTAAGAAGGACCATTTACATAAAATATCATGTTTCCTTGAAGAAAGGAAGTCCTTGAATGAGAAACGGGTTCATATGGAGCAAAGTATAATGATACAAATCCTTGAATAAGATACGCATATTAAAACTAGCATGTACGGTAGATTTCATGAAAAAGTAGTCGGCGGTTTTGACTGGAGGTGAATCATCAAAAGTTGAAAGAGAGAAAAAAATAATACACTTCTTCAGTGTCTGATAAAGTCAAGCACTTTTTGTGTTGTATTGGGATATGAGTGCTGATATAATTAGATCTCTCTCAGTCTCAAGCAATGGCTGTTTTGCATCGCCTATCAGGGACTTTACAGGGCAACTCTAGTCGCTTCAAATGGACCTATATCAAGCTACGTTCAATGACAAGATCTAATTTATTCAACCCATGCATCAACGCCAAAAACTGTGCTATTGTAAAACACTAATGACAATCGATAATTTGCCATCAGAATTTGTGTGCTGCTTTATAATTTCACCTAATAAGTATACATTCTGGTATCAAAATTCTCAAAAATTGTGGAGCACAACACGAGATTAGTGGTCTTCACATGCTATAAACAAGTTAGTGGTTCAACGTCCTTGACACATTATACTGAAAAGTTTCTACTTGACACAGATGATCATAAACCAAAGATTCTGATATACTCAATCATTAATATTCCATAATACATTTATGTCATCAATGAAATCTGAAACAAAAGATTCCAAGCAGACGACATTGCTCTCCTTCGCCTATAAACATATATTTTCAAACAGTTTAATGGACAGACTTGTGAAGATATGAATTCAATTTGCATTCGAAATGCATGTGAAAACTTTCTTCGAGAATTTACATTTTGGAATTTCTAAGAAATATCCTTGCATCTGTATTTTGACCTGAAAGAAATGCATTAGATTTGAATTTTCAACAAACTGTGATGCAACACTTAGACTTGCTGCTGCTTTACTTCTTTGTGTAGACCCCTACTTATTTGAAGATCTGAATAATCACGACTTCTCTAAAATTGAATCTCAAAAATTCATGTATTTCAAAAGATGAGAATGATTCTTGATGCGGTCTCTATCAACTAAATTGTTTTGTTTCTCTCCACAGTCCATATGATAGTCATGTGATGGTTTGATTAATCACGTTTCCTTAAACTTGGTAATAAATAAATTTCATTTGTACATCGATCGCCTTTTTTGTCATGGCAATGCATTTGAAATCATAATAAGACTACCAAAGAATTGTGAGATTCAATCAACAGAAATCAACTTGTTTCAGAGCTTGTATGAAGGCACAGAAACGAACCTACCAAATATATGGACGTGGTAATGGTAACATGATTCTATCTAGTCTAGAATGCCAAGGGAATGAAGCGAACATTGATCAGTGTAAGCACAGTGGCTGGAGAAATCACAGTTGTCGAGGTTATCAGGTCGCTGGTGTATCATGCGCTGTGAACAGAGGTAAGAAAATTATCTAGCTACGTCATGCAAATCATCAAGCAAATGTCATGCAGGGGGCATGAACCATCAACCACAATCCGTAGAGTGAAAAGTGACATGCAGTGTATAGGCCACAAGTCAAACGTTTTCATGAACAATTTGTTCAAATGGCTTAGCTTTTGGCCCAGGTCTATCTTATGGGCATCCATGCGGTCATAAATTACCGACTGTACAAATTTCGAAGTTCTACATGGACCGTTGAACGACTGTGCAATCGCCTAGAAGGGGTTGAATTATGAAATAATTGCTGGACATTGTGAGGTAGTGGAGGAGGCGTTAACGTAACCTTTTGATGATAGATAAATATTTCGATCGTCTTCAACTCTGATCGCTGATGCCATACAATAAGTGTATTAGGTAGAGTAACAACTCAATATTAATTAAATCCCCAAATATGAATGTAGCTTCGATTTTATCAAATGAACTCATAATGTAGTACCACATGCTGCAGCTTTCACTGCTGTAGTGAAATAAAAACGCATTGAAACGGATGATCATAATGGCAATACAGAAGAATGAATGGTAGGTATTTTGCAAATCTTTCGGGCCACTGAATACCTCAAAGAGGCAACATTTTTTAAAATTAACTTCGATCAGAAGACTGCTACTTTAAAACTCACCTTTGTTGATAAGAGTCTTTTCATGCGCTTCATCATGTCACAATAATATAAGCGCATGAAATTGAATTCTGGCAGAATATTATGATAATATTTATTCATAAATCAATTGTTCAAAATGATTTTTACTACCTACCTAGAGAATGCATTCAGTTTGCTTATAATTTGGACAAGTGTCTTAGCTTAATAGATTCATATAGCCTGCTGGAAAAGGCTGTCAACTTAATTTGCTGTTTATAGACTCGAAAATCGAGACAAGAAGCAGAATCAGTTCTAATTCTTATGCATGAAGACTTAAACTCAAAGACCAAAAATACAAATAGACTGGAATGTCGTATTGAAATTTCCTTGATAATCAACTTAATGCTTCGTGAAAGCTTCGTATCAGTAAAGTTTCATTCTACTTGAGATCTAATGAGCTTCATACAAAATATTCTAAAATCTGAAGTGCCTAATCGCCAGTATGTAAACGCAGGAATAATTTTCAAAAATTAACTTTTTAAAAATTGATCAAATACCTCATTAGACATTGGGTTTTCGTAAAAAAATAAATCTTTTGATATTTCTTTGAGTTGGCACTCTACCTGCTTTATACTTCCTATGGTTGTTACTTTTAATGTCAGCAATGTGTGTGCTATTTGTAAAATGCATCACTTCAGCATATCAATGATATCAAATTCAAATCAAATGATGCAGTAAATTTTGGACAAGGAATCAATATTTTTCAGTCGATAAGGTCACGGTTAATTAACTATAATAGTTTCACTTTTTTTGCTGACGGATCTTTATCTCATGTGTGGTAGACTTACAGCGCAGCCTTACGTTGCAGACGAAAGATCTCGCGAAACTTTTTACAAATCAGCCAAAGTTTCAAATGTGGAAAGTCTCTGATTTACAAATATTGAGAGGATGGTGCCGTTTTGATGGTCCTTAAATGTCGCCCTATTCCTTTGACTTATCATACAAGTAGATCCAATTCTGTTTTTGAAAATTGAAACATTGCCTCTTTTGGAATAATGTACCCAGCTGGATAATATAAAAGAAATATAGCAGCTACTAATTTAATGAAAAAAAGTTGACCTTCCTTGAGGCAATGACTCAGATCAATGTGCTTTGTCGAAAGGCTCATTAGATCACTTCTCTCTTGATGGACCATGTGCGCCTGAAAATGTGTGCTTTCAATTAAAGCTTTAGGATTAACTCAGCGGATGCAAGATGCGAATATATTCTCTTAGAATTAAGGAGTGACATTTGTCTATCCATTATATGAGGAGGAGTTTCATAAATGAATATGAGTCTTCATCAATTGAGAATCATCTTATCTCTGGAAACTTTTACCGCATGATTCCTAGACGCAAATAGCATTCAGGATCGACTTCCGGTAATGGAATGCTATACGGGTGGAGTTTGTAAATGCGAACACAGTTACTATAGAGTTTCATATATTTTGCACCCTTATACTAAATATGATAAATCATATGAACATGATTATGAATATGATAAAATCATTCTATTAATTAGGACTTTCATGAAATGGCCAACCATGTATGTATATAGCTAACAACATCTTCATCTTTCAGCATGCACTACTCATGAATTTCGCTGCGTTAAGGATGAGGTGTGCATTCCTTTAAAACAAGTATGTAACGGGCAACAGGATTGTCCTGATGGTACCGATGAACAGAGTTGCACGAGTGAGTTTGATTTTTTCTAAGCTTTTGTTAGCAAAATGTTTTCAGAAATATTCTCTAGAAATAGATAAGTGCCTCATATATAATTGATCAACCTTTTGATCACTATTCTGCGCAAAGGTATATATTTTCACTTACATGTACATTACACTGAATGATTCGCAATCAATATTAATCTCAAATAATTTTCTATGTTCATTTTTCTTCTTTGCACGAGGCGATTCTTTCTAGACGGCGTAACGCTTTCAAAACTATTTAGGTGTCAGAACGTGGTGTGGCGTGGGAAAGTGAGTGGATCCATTGAAAATCCATGTGAGAATCATGTGGGACAAACGTGTGAATGAAAATTCGTGTCCCAAAGCAAGTATGATCTACAGTCTATGAGATTTTCTGACACACTTGTCTAATTTGTTAAACTCCCGGATAAATCAATTACGGTGTATCAGAGAGTGTATCAGGGGGCATATATAGGCATCTGTAGTCCACTGCACACATTGTGTCAAATGACGGAGGACAACGTAATTCCGTTGACTACAGCAAGCATCCAAATCCAGCATTTTAATGGTTAGCACTTGTGCTACCAAGACATTTTTGCGGATGTTGTTTACAATGACTGGCGATTTTTTCCACCTTGATAACATGAGAAAATATGATATTTGATAATGTTGAATTGAAGTATTGAGCTATTGCACATACATGTACATAGGTAATCGGTATGCACATAATTTTGTGAATAGAATACGAATGAAAACTTCAAAATGAAAATTTTAAAAATGATTTTCTTCATTTCTTCAATGCTGCAGGTCTACTGAAAACACTATGATTTTCAAGAAGAGACTGAAAGCATGCAGGCCGGTTAAACCGCTTTACATTAAAACCTTCTTGACATTCAGTGTATGACAGGGTATGGGCGCGAATATTCGAATCCGCCTGAACGAATCCGATTGAATCGCACTATTCCGAACTGAGGATTCGTCGCACGAATCTTTAGATTCTATGATTCAAAATAATCATGTTGTCTACTACTCGCGACTTTTATTTCATCTTAAGAACGTTCGGTTTATCTCATTTCATGTGAAGCACTTGATTATCCCAAAAACAATGTCTGTTGGATGTCCTCTACCCGTGAAATGAATTGCCTGGTTGATTGTGTTAAGTCTGCAAGCACTTTTCAGTTTTCACACAATACTCTCATCGGTTTGCTATGTATGAACGAATCAAGTTACCTCACGTTGTTGAGATCAACACACCCTGTTACTTTATTTGTATTTTACCGGCGTGAAACGTAGGGCCTGTACATTTTGTTTCTAACTTGTCCATAAACTTGTTTTTATTAAGAAGACAACTTGTTTTTTCCCCGAAAACGACAACCACTATGAATAGATATTTGATACTGAGTTATGTTTTTGAGGTGGCCTATACGGACTACATAGAATTTCAAAATATGTCTATAGAAAATGAAGTCAGCCGTTAAGTTTTTCATTACGCAATACACATAGATCATCCGAACATAGATATAGGAGGTGATCTTAACATTATAGAAAACCTGTTCTCACGTAAAAAAGTAATGTGTCAGTGACCAATTTGTATTTCAAGTACATAAGTATCAATATCACATTAAATCGTAAAGTGATATTCATTATATTCTGCAGTATAATGGATTCGCACTAATCCACCGAATAGACGAATCCAACGCGCGAATATTCGCCCCAAACCCTGCTGTATCATGATTTTGTGATAGCTTCACTTTGATTGATTTGTTCAAAAATGTGGCTAATTACAAATACAAATGCAAAAATACAAAATTCAAATAGAATTTCACATACTGTATGACTTTCGCAAAAATTCGAAATTTAGTTTTCAAACGGCTTTCTACGCAATGAATCATGGTACATGTAGGCTTGCACCCTACATGTAC
This sequence comes from Prostheceraeus crozeri, assembly GCA_907163375.1. Classification (NCBI taxonomy): domain Eukaryota; kingdom Metazoa; phylum Platyhelminthes; order Polycladida; family Euryleptidae; genus Prostheceraeus; species Prostheceraeus crozeri. The sequence continues at coordinate 103,958 of CAJQUW010001579.1, forward strand.
ATATATGCACCGTTTTCTCTCTAATAGACTTTCTAAGTCTATGATTAATGCCCCATGAAGATAGCAACATTGATGAAAATAGCATAAAAGCACCAATTCTAATAAACATCTCTTCAATACAAGCCCCTCCCTACAAATAATTTTAAAAAAATAGACGCTCATGGACTTGCAATAGAGAGAATATGCTGCTCAATTACGGATACAAGAGCATTGCAAAACATCTTTCTCTAAGAAAAATAATCGCGTTGTTTACCGTGACTTGCGCAAAAAAGACGCTATTGTTTTAAGAAACAATTAAAAAGAAAAGCTATGATTCAATTATCCTTACTATTGGTATAATGATTGGTTTTGAAATATTAGTAGACTGATAAATTCTTCATACATTGTGAAATATTTAATTATTCTGTCAAACGTTATCATGATTCAAACGTTGAGTGGAAAAAATTGCCAATCATGGTAGCACAAGTGTTAAAGGAGATATGTCAGACTCATGAACATAATGGGAATGGTAAGCGTAATGTAGAGCTGTGAGTCCTCAATTTGCGATGTGTAGAAATCGAATAGCATTTTGAATGTTTCAGAATGCTGAAATGGCAATTTGATCGATCTTCCAATAAATCCTATAATGAATCATCCGATAAATCTTTCAATAAGCCGATAAAAAGCCAACAATACGACTTGAAGTGACGTCCTGGTGAAACGTAAAAACAATGAGATAAGCTTTGGTAGCAGAAGCCGACCAAACTGCATACGACTCCGAACGCATTTGAAAAAAATTAGGTGAATGTCATTTATATTAATGAAAAAAACGAAAATAATTAAACCATTGCTTGACAAAAAATGCAGACAAAATTGGAATCTTTGAAGCGGATGGCATTCTCATATCATTCCACAGGTTATGTTTAGCGATAAAAATGTCACTAAACAGCAAAGAATAGCCGTATACCAACAAGTCACTTTAGAACTAAACGCATCACAGACTTTTGTACTGTCCATCCTCTTGCTCATCCACTCTTTCTGTTATTTAAGCTAGCTTAGACTTTGAATTCTACTAACGAGTACTTGTAGGATGAAGGTAGGAGTCAAGGCTGCCAAGGATATTGAATTTCAAATTTAAATGTATTCTAAGCGAATTGGCGCGCCTAAATTTCATTGATGATGTTCCTCGCGTAAAGCAAGGGAAAATTTGCACAACGCAACCTGCTATGCAGTTCATCGACAGATTCGACCACTTGTTTTTCATGAACAGTTTGGATTGAAAAACCCCAATTGTGATATATTGGTTATAAATACGATTTTATTGAGTTATTGACTGCAGGTAAAAGTCAAGGAAGTATTTCTTTAAATGATCTGTAGCCTACAGAAATCATCTATACACAGGTCATGCTCTTTCATATCAGTGGTCGCTAGAATCTCTTTTCTTTGATTCTCATTGTTATAATTTTCACAATGAACCACAACTCTTGCAATAAATTTTTGCTATTTCCTCTTGTCTGTATCCACCTGTAATTCGTTATTTTGTTTCGAACGATCACTTGCATGTACTTGTTTATAAAAAAGTATGAACTGGAGTTGCTTTCTATACCAATCATTTTGAAGAAATAACTCTTCGATTTAATTTGCAATCAATTACTCAATGAAGTCATGTTTATAACCAACATGTCACGATGTCACCATTGGAAATACATGGGTTTTTTTCAATCCAAGCTATTTACACGAAGGATCTGAACCGACAGACGCTCAATTTTGTAGTAGTGAAGAGGTGCACAATGTTATGTAAAAGTTTCTCGTACGATCGTTTTCCCTGTGCAACTTCGTGATAGCTCCCGAACTAGTCCTAAACTGTAAATGTAGGAATTGGGAGGATTAAGAAATCAAGGTTGCATGTCCAAGTATACTGTAAATCGCTCGCTACCATTCACATACGAAAGATGCATGCCAAAATATTTTTTGGTATATTTTTGTATCGATTTGCATGGTTTTCGCATGTTATTTCAACTGTGGTATGATTTACATACTAAAGCCATACCAGCACAATGCTAAAGGAGCTTATAGCATCAATGATGTCTATATTTCTGGCATTGTTAGATTGGATTTCTCTTCATAAACTCATAAACTTCATAAAAGTCGTTCATCAAGTCCCTCTTGGAAGACTGGTCAAAATGTTTAGACATATCAAGGATTGACATTCTTAATCGATAGGCATGCAAGTTTCTATTGCACTATTGAACTATGTTAACTATTGTATTCAAATTGCAGCATTGTATGATGCAATTAGGTGGTAATGCGCTAACAATAGGCAATGATAATTTGGAGCTACAAATTAAAAAACAACAAAATGTGGTGTTTTAACCTAAGATATTTTCAGTGTAAATATACATGGCTCAGATTTGCATACATCTACATGCATCATATTTTCTGACAGCATTAAGAGCATTTCTGTTCTCTATTTCAGTGAGAGTAAGTCTTAGAGGTGGAAAGACCAACAAGGAAGGTAGAATCATTATTACGAAGAATAATATAGAAGGAACAGTTTGCAAGGATTCATTCGATGATAAGGATGCCCAAGTGTTTTGTCGAATGTTAGGCTTTCAAGGACATGCAAGAGCAGATGTAACAGGACAATTTGGGAGAGGTTCTGGCGTCATTTGGTTGGATGATATGGGTTGTAAAGGCACCGAGAGAAGTGTAACTGAATGTCCTATGCGCGTGGCACCAGCTGATTGCAGTCATAAGGAGGATGTTGGAATAAGATGTGACGTTCCGGCCGATACTCCTCCAGGAACAAGACCGGGCGACACGAGTACAGGTACAACTTTTGTAAAATATTTTTCTCATTTTTTGATAAAAGTACATGCATGTAAAGCATGCTTCAAAAAAACGCGCAAACATGTAAAATTATAAAAGCTACTGACGGCTAAATAATTATTTAAAGCAGTCCCAAAAAGAAATTGTGACTGTGACGCGTTGTATGTGGGTGTTGCATGACTCAAAACATGAATGACAACATGTGAAACTGAGCAAAATCAAAGTACAATACATAACCGATTAATCCATAGACAATTTAATAGATATAGGGCGCATTTCGATTCCTTCAGAAACTTCCACGACTTTAACCTAGCCGTTGTTCAATTAAAAATGTCTCCCCAGTTACCACTATTTCCTTACTATCATCTTCATACAAATTAAGCCTTCATAAGCGTGTGGGAGGACAAGTCGAGGTCTTTCAGCCGACTTGGTATGTTGTAGAAAACATGAGAATGGCTGCCTGTGCCATACAATCCAACGTATTGTTCACGGCTTCATGCACTACATATTTTATTACTGAATACTGTAATAGTGTAAGTTGCCGCACTTTTTAGGTGCAATAGTGATTTGTAACTTTTCTTATCTTGGAAGGCTAGTAGTAATACGACATGACGTAGCCTGCTGTTCTAGACGTACTCATTTTCATTAACCTTCCGTAAATTAAAATTTTTAAAAAATCTTAACCATAAATCACTATTTTCTCCTCATAATTCTTTGCATAATTCTTATAGTAGCATGCTTGAAACGCATATTTTATGAAATTCTGATTTGGTTTATTTTTTTTAATATAGGATATTGGTAATTCGAATATAGTCAAATTACTTCCTATTACTCTAACCACATATTGAAATATCCAAATTGAATAGCAACACTAATTTCTATTGGTAGATGACTTTGAAATTTCAGTTCAACTTTTTATAATTTCATCTAAAGGCCTTCATTCATAAATATTTTACTTTAAATAATTTCAGTTATCTTGCATGCCACACTTATTCAAAATCACTGCTATATATGCGTATAACTAAAAGTATACGGTAAAAATGTCAACTGTAAATGATTGCGGATAGTACCCGATCAAAATTAGTGCATTTGCATTCCTCCCGCAAGAGCCTTATGACTGCATTTATTGAAATAACAATAGTGTAAGGCAATTACATGTTTGCGAAATTATTTTAGCTGAAGTGAAACAATTCTTAAGTTTCATTCGTATAGACTGTCATACATTATAATCGTATGCAACCATTAGAAAAGTACTATATGCCGATAGCACGTCTGGTAGTCTGGTAGAGAACATTATGGAAAATCCCAAGAAAGCCTGCAAAGTCAGCTCACAATCTATCCATGCACGTACATGTAAGTACCATCAGTGGACACATCATTGAAAATATGCTCAACACTTACACTGGAGTAAACCCCGTAGTTGAGCTACACGTAACTCTGTTGGAACTGCTCTTGTAATTCTAATCCTAGCTTCAGTGCAAAGTACCAACCTAGCATCGAATATGAATTTATCAAAAGAGAGCATACCGTATATACACTCAATAAACTCGAGAGACTGCTCCAGAGTTTACACACGAACAAAGTTAGCCTCCCTTAAACCGAAGAAATTGAATTATTTTTCATGATTTTTTTCTTTAAAAAATGAATTATTACAAATAGCCGTTTTATCAGATGCGACAAAAATCATAAATGTCAAGTCATTTATCGAATAATACAAAAATTGTTTTTCCAGTATTAAATAATTGTGCTACATAAATCATCAGAGATCTCTTACTATGTCGAAACTGAATGCCAGAATATACCAGGCAAATTGCCAATTTTATATCTGGTGAAAAGTGCATACTGCTGAATTTAAGTGACTGATCACGATTTAACAAAATAATGGGTTGGCTATATGTAGGGCAGGCCAGCTTGTCACTTAAAAATCCAAATATATTACTTCAAAAATTCAAAAAAATATCCTGATATGACTTAATTGGAAAATATTTGGATTATTGAACTCATAACAATGCGTTTGAATTTGCATGGATCATATCTTTTCCTAAAAGGAAATTTATTACGAACCCCTTTCTTGAAATACACCCATTAAGCTTCTTTCAGTCAAAGTTGCATTTTCTTTTGAAATTCGCTAATTTGTATAATTTTTTCTACAAAAAGAAGAATAATATAATTATAAATTGTACTATAAAACAAAATTTCCGGCACAATTCCAAACTTCATTTTTTGCTTTTCATTATATACCACATGTAGGCCTGGTTGCACTCATTTTAACTAAATACAGTGATGGTGTGTTTTCAATTGCTCTTCGTGGGCGAAAATTGCGATAACTTTCCAAGAGCTTTATTTAAATGTTGAAGCTCCTTTCAGCTGATGCCAAGGTGGCATGTGTCCGATGCAACTTCAAGTACGAATCAAGAGAAATCACGTGTGTTGACTGCATCTGCGATTTCATTCCTTTGAAGACGTGTTAAAGTGCATGGCTAGAATTTTTTCAAAACTTGAATTTCAAATGTGAAGTTACTCAAATCACGATATGCATAAGTATCAATGTAGAAATCAGATTCCATCTAGTGATCCAATTTAATCAATTGCGCATTGTTTGACACTTGTATGCATAAGTGAGTTCCTATTGATTTTCCTCGACTCATTGACTTGGTGTGACTGATCAGTGACCATAAGAAGGCTACCGTGAACGTCATTGACAGCCCTGTTCAGAAGCATTCGATTTGCGAAAAAATCCTTTATTGCACCTTACAGCTAGATTGTAGCCTTACATGACATATGTTGTTTCAAGTTACTTGGTTTCACTTACTTTGAATGAAAACAATATAACTGAGAATCCCGATACACCAACCTATCAAATTATCAGAAAATCGATAATGCACTATCAGATCAGAATAATACATAACCATTAAAATGTGAAACTGATGTCATAAATTGATTGCATTTTATGAAAAATAGCTTCTAACACAGTTACTTTGCATGTTGATACGATTTTCTCTTATATTTTAGGGACTGGAACACAACAAGGCGAGTAACTGCTGATGAATGGCTCTCAGCAGGATTGTGTTAACATGTGTAAACATAAGAAGCAGAATTGGCGTTAGAAGTATTGACGTATTCCATGTACTATTAGTTGAAGTTCGAAATCATTGATGTAGATTGTAGAAGATGAGTGAAATGTCAAGCGTGGAAGAATTTAATCCAAATTGCAGTATTGTGAAATATCTTTCCATGTACAGTCTTAGTTGCATTGTGTAGCATTAGTTATCCATCTAATCCTACGGTAGCAATAATGGAGTGTCAATGTAGTTCCACTTTTTACTTCCATTTTCCACTATTCCAGGCTTTTTCAGTCATGATGTTTTATAATATCTATTTTCCTTTTAGTTTGGTCTATTAATGATCTACGAAATTCTATATTCCACTTCTATTACTAGCATGTGTACAGCATACATGTATAAGATGCTTGTGCTGAACTATGTTCGACGTTGAGCGCACATGTGTTGTAGTGTGGAATGAATGCCAGCTGTGTTAGTTGGAATAATATTTCGATTTTTTGATTCTGATCTGTTTAAATTCATTCACTATCACGAGAAAGCCAATGGGCAGTGGCCACAGCACAATTTTATTTGTGAGCCTACTGTTTTGGACGTCTATAGTCATTATTAAGACTGTTTCATTCAAGTATTTAAATTGCCAGGAAGTATTTTCAAGTATAAATGCTTGTTGGGAATTGGGATCATTTTTCCACCTCATAAGGATTTAAGGAAATTGAGAAATTTTATGCAGATGTTGGAATCAAATGTTGCAAGTATACTACTCGTATAATGTATTAATACCAAAATATTTAATGGTTTGAGCAATTGTGCTACAAACCCATGGCCTATAACCTAGCCACTTCTAAAAAAACTTACCGTACAATTGACGTAGCTGGAGGCCTATCTCTAAGTGTTATGAACACCATGAGAAAAGGTGGTGGCAATGAAAAAATTCGAGTTACAAAAAATCTAGAAGTAAGCACGTCCGCCCAGACAGTGGAATCGTCTTTGCTTCCGCCTTTCTGAAGACTTTTGGCTCGCACACGTTCTGTGTCTGCCCTGCCCAACTGCGAATCATTCTATCCTTCCCATGCAGAGCTTTCTCTACTCGTTCCTTTTAATTGAGCTTCGTGTAGGTACTTGCGCATCGAACTGTGGTGTGCTCTTCGAATTTATACCAGAACCTGTGACTGCGATCTTTGTTAACTACGTACATGTATATGTGTAATTTCTAAGAGAATCCAACAGAAGTTGTGGTGCGTTCGAGTTTAAGTCAACAGTAATACTCGCAACAAAGAGCAGATAGCAGTGAAGATTGATTTTACCACCTTTAGCCTCCTGCATGTTCATGAGCCGTATATAGGCGCAACTGAAGGACAAACTATGTTTAGCAAAATTGTAGATATGCATGGAAAATCTCCTGTTTCGGAAGACACAATTATGTTTTAGACTGCGAATAACTGACAGACAATAAATCATTTTTCATTTATGCGAATACAGATTTTGGTAGGCTAATTATAAATAAGACTTATTTGCTTGTGGAAGCACAATGGGTTGTAAAATGTTAGCACATCTGGCGTATTATCGGTAGAAGGAAATATTCAATATCATTTCTTGATTGAATTCATTATCACTTTTTATTTGTAATGAGCTTCGTGTCGTGAGTTTCATCGAAGTATGGGATTTGTAACTTAAAATATGGAAGAAATGGAAGACTGCAAACTAAACTTGCTTCCTTGATGTACATCAATATTTCAATTAAAGCTGTTAGCAGATAACAGAGATTTGCTCGCTAGTGGAAAATCAGGGATATATAGATTGGAAAAGCCAAGTAGGTGTTGAATTTTTTATTTTTTATCAAAATATTTCGGCTATACATGTGCCATAGCCATTATCAAGAAAACTGTGTATACAAAAGAAATCAACATGAATACAAAATCATGTTGAAATGACGAAATCATGATTTCTTTTGTATACTCAGTTTTCTTCATAATGTCTATGCCACATTAAGAGCCGAAATGTATTGATAAAACTAAAAAATATAAAAGCTAACACCTACATGTACTTGACTTTTCCAAATCTTGGAAATTGATTATGACAAATGGTCAAGGCACTTTATCTTTTAAATTACACTGATGACGGCCAATGAACCGAAAAAATACGAAGTTCCCGCACTGATTTACATCAAATATATTTCTCACCACTTAATCTAGTCCTTCTGAGGTTTCGGCATCTCTTCAGATTTTTCAGGCGTAAATTACATATAAAAATGTGAAATCATGCTTCAGCATGAGCTTCAGCAAATAATCATACCTTTCTGATGGGCTATGCTTTCAATCAAGGCTCTATGCTAAGCCTACTCACAGTGGAACTATATTACACTGGAATTCTAATTGCCCTACATCTAACAAAAGAGGTATTCTTCTTAGCGAAATCCGTCGAGCTGAGTATAGATCCTCTAATTAAGTCAACAAGTGCTTCTCTATGGATCTCATATAGAGAAATTGCCTGAAAAATGGATTTCCAAAACGCCTCATTGAGGCGAATGTTGGGCTATATAACCGCAAGCAGACAGAATATCCTATTGGTGGTCCAGAGGTAAATCGAACATTCATTTAGTGTCCTTTTGTGAATGAGAGTTTTAAAATTCATTATGCTTCTTTCCTGAAAAATTAATGATACACAATTTAGTCATTCCTTAATTCAATAGAGGAAGATCTCTGAAAAGTATTTTCCATCCTTCGTGAAAAATTAAAATGTGAAGCTACTTGTAAAGCTTGCTCTTTGTGACAAGCCAAATCTCTGTAACTCTAAATGCGTCATTTACCAGATCAATTGTTCTTATTGCGATGAAATCTATATTGGCCAAACTAAACGGCTCATTAAGTTTACACTTAACGAGCAGTTGTTTATATCTTCCACTGATTCTGCGGTTTGTGAACTTTTCATATGGAATCATCCTGATCCCCAACCATCAGTCAAGTGGAAAATAGTCCGTTCTGGTGTAGCCAACTATCATAAACGTATAGTGCTCGAGTCTTAGTATATTAACAGGATTGATGCAAAAGAATTTAATGAATAATTGTAAAGGTATTCAATCAAACATTCTTTGAATATATTTTAGATAATATAGCTACTTTCTGAATTGTTAAGTAACATATTAAATTATGGTTTTTTGACTTGTGGATTTTACTTGATATACATGAATGTTATTGATTGATTTCTCTCTTTATTGTATACTACATGTAAACAGTGACGCATGCTACGGAATGTTCTTGCTGTTGTGAAATATTTTAACTTGCTATATTACTTTAAACTTGTGCATGGTTAAGGCACAGAGCCGAAAGCTTGCACGTTTATGCTTTTTTGATATAAAAATGTATACCTGTTGAAAAGTCTTTATTATCCTTTTATAATTCTTTCGTCCTTTAGCAAATAATCTGTCGTTAAGAATCTGAGTTTCGAGTGCCCACACTATGAAACTTCCTCTCATTGCTTGAACATTTGGAATGGAAGGAAAGTGAATTTCTTCATGATATGATAAAAATACTGCAGTCGAGATTCGCTGTAACGAACATTTGCCTACGACGAGCCTTATCCATGGACCTCAATTCCTTTCAAAATCAATAGGAATCGAAGGGACAAAATCAATTTTTGAGACTTGCATCAGAGGTTAATTCAAAAATTTCTATGGCAAGTGATTCCTCTATGTTCAATTGAATACGGACACAACGTCACGGGAAAGCGTATGACAAACGTCACGACATAACATTTCATTTACACGCTGTAACCGTCACGCTGAAGCAAAAAAACAACACTCGTTGAGTCAGGATTATCTGCCATTGCCATGACGGACATCATCGCTATCCATCATCGGGCACGATCAGTAAGTTTAAGAAATCTGAAAATGGGGTGAGAGAGTTCATCCATCGCATCGATGGAGTTGAAGACATGACAAAAAATTAGATCGCGAAACAGACAATAAAGAATTAGACGAAGCTATATTTCTCTGTTTTCAACGATATCGACCGTCCGGTACATTTGTCTCCAGGCCATTTGTGTGTGAAAAAGCACTTAAAAAATTAACTTTACTGTGACTCTAACTTCAGTGCCTGCGGCGACTGGCTGTGGAAATGGAATTAAAGCTGCTGGAGACTCTCCAACACTTCTAATTCCATTTCCACAGCCAACCGCCTCACGTACTGAAGCTAGAATCAATGGAGAATCCACTTCATGTAAAAGATGAAGCACTTGAAGTTCATCTTCCTGAACTGATTCGTCTCATCGAGATCTGCAACTCCTCTCGTGATCAAATCTGTGATATCGTTGAAGCTGGATTCTATTGAAGTGCTTGTCAGATCGAACAGCCGCTTATAAATATTCTGTATCTAACGGATTTAAATTACTAAATAATAGAGTGATTTTTCTTGTCTGTCCGAATGCAACGGGAGCTAATGAACTGAAACCGACTCGAAATGTACTTTTAAATGTTTGTGTTTGCAGCATTAATTTGCAACATTGAGAATTTCATCGAGAACCGTATCATCGTAGCAAAATTGGTATTGAGTAACAGTACTTCCTCTTGAATATCGAAAATCATGTTTCTATAGAATTTGAATGATAATAATGTATTCCCCATGCCTTTCCTGTAGCCACTCTGTATTGGTTAATCAAGCATATATTTATTGCCGCGGACTATATTTCACACTTACATTTGCTTCATTTCCAAAAATAACAGGTCCCTTCAAATGTGGTATGAGGCCGAAGATGATAGCAAGGCAACGTGTTGTTGGTGGGTTTGATGCACAACCAGGTCAATTTCCATGGCAAGTGGGCATACGTCGAAGAGGTGATGGTTTCGCAGTTCATTGGTGTGGAGGTACAATCATAAGTCACAAATGGATATTGTCAGCTTGTCATTGCTACGAGTAAGTTACCTAGATCGATCTACCAACCTTTATCTTATCATAACATGCCTGTGCATTGATTCTAAGATTGCTCGCCTTTGTTTCTTTGTTGAGAAAGTTTTACGGAAGCTCCTGTGCAGCTCTAGAACCTACAAATAATTTCTAGGTTTACATACTGACCATAAGTTATGAGGAACCAAAATAAGTAATCACTTATAAAATATGGGAAAATATATAATCACACAACTTTGAGTTGCTTCTACAAGTTTCGTGGCAAGATGTAAACAGTTGCGGTTTCTACACTAACTTCAAAATCGCTCCCTGAATGAAATGCATGTGAAATGAATATAGAGATTTTGTTAAGTAAGATATATATTGGCGAATCACATCAAATGCTTACATGAATGAGTAATTACCACTACACGATATGAGATGGAGCAGCATGTATAATCTGCATGCGGAATCTACACAGTTTTGAATAGAATAAAAAGCATGCCGAAACATTTTACAAAATTCATGACTTGGCAATAAATTTCAATTCCTTTTCAGTAACAACAGGTGAATACGAATATATCATTTGTACTTTACACTTTATGCAATTGTTCACCGGAGAAGAATGGAATGTATCTTAGAGACTTGAAGGTGTCCAGTGGACCCTTTTCATAAATACATGATTTGCCTAATTCTGTCGATGTCAGAATATAAGAAAAATGAATTTATAAATAAAATTTTGTTTTCTCATTGCTGCGAATTCTCAATCTTTTTAACGTCGCAAAGATATTTCTAGTGTAAGACAATGCAGGCCAACTGTCACCAAAAGTCAGAAGTCATTGGGTAAAATGAAAGTTTAAACGGAAGGCCGTTTCATCGAAATCGGTTGATTATGTGTTGCGGAATAATTACGCGGTCACTCAATATTTCAATTTCATTGACCTTCATCATAGGCCTACTGTATTCAAAACGTGTTATTCATCAACATTCACAGTATGCCTGGTCATTCTCGTGTTCGTTCTCATGTTTCTACACCGCGTTTTTTCATCGTACTGACAATGATTCAAAACAAATTTTCAGTTTGAAATAATTTGACACCTTAATCTGCTCTATAGCTGAAGACATATATGCTATTCCATATTTTTCCGTGATTATTCCATGAGAATGATAAATAGAGGTGCAACATTCTTTTACTGCATATACGCACGAAAAGGTCGACCGAAAATGCCATGAATATATATAAATGAACACAGAATCATCCATCATATGATTGCATGTGATTTTTGAAAAATCGACATTCTCTGACACCTGATGATGTATGTATGAATACTACAATGTACAAGCATGCATGTATACATGCATACATTTGCATGAAAGTACATGATACATTTATGTTACATTTATACATGTACATGAAAGTAAAATTTTGAACTATGCATGGCAGCCGAAGTGGTGTGTTTAAATCTTCCACTGAAAGAGTATAACTTTGCTTAAGGATAGATGCGTTACCAATTCGCAAGCTGTCCTTATTTTCGGTTATACAATGTGTCTACAAGATTTGTCCACCTCAAATATTGAGGTAGGGCTATAATCTAGATGATCATTGAATTTCGAAGGGGATGTGAGGCATGTACATGTACAGGGTATCCATAGAGCTTGTACCTGGTTTTAACCCACTATAATTTTGAAACAAAATATTGAACATTTAATTCGTTTCATCACACCTAATGACGATACCCTAAAGTTTTGTTTACTGCAATATTAAATGTCAAAATAATTTTCAAACAGAAGCTGTTGGATGCTGTATTCGAATGCGTTACACAGCAAAATTCTAGTTACAAGAGTTTCGCATAGATAGTAAACATTCATTGATTGTCATAGAAAACATGTCCTTGATTTCATATCTATGCTATTCTTTAAAAAAGATCGCCCTTGTGAAAACGCAGTACAAAAAATTTGAAAATTTGAATCAGGGCTGTTGAGTAACAGAGGGGACATGCCTCACATCCCCTTCGAAATTCAATGACCATCTAGATTTGTGCGCTGCTTCAATATTTGAGGTGGACAAATCTTGTAGACACATTGTATTTGAGGTTTGCATGGCACCTCTGTTGTAGGACTTGCTCCCAATCTCATTCAGCTACCGGAAATTGAGAGATGAGTTGCAGTTTCCCATACTAAGACTTCGAGGCTTGTATCTACGAAGGGGAGTTGCATTGACTAGAAAGTTGTTACGGATCGCCTTAGAGAAAAGTTAGACCTGATTTTAATTTTGGAATAAGATCTAATAAAAGCCGTATTCAATCTTCGGAGTCGGGAATAATTCAGAATCGGAGTCATGAAAAACTCCACTTTTGGATTCAGAGTTGGCGCCGTAATAATAGTCACCGTTACCGACTTGAAAAAGTTACCGTTACAATGACAAAGTCTACTCGAAAAATGTTGAAATCTATCATTTGAATTTATCGGGAAAATGTCTGTTATATCACTGGCATAAATTTGCATTTGAAGACTAGCGCACGTGGAAGGATTATTCAGCTAAAATTTAGTTGCACGATTGGTTTTCGGTTATGTTATCAAAATCCTTTTTACAAGAAAAATTGACACAAAAAATCCTAAAGCCCTAAAATCCCTTTCTGAATGTTCCACAACGTTCCAGAAAAGTCTGACAGCACCGTCCCAGCCCCAATGGAGTAGTAGTGACCTTAAATACTCAAATGCCTGTCTTTTTTCTTATCTATGCTGTGAAGTATTGGGAGGGGTGGGGCGTATGCCCCTCAGATCCACTAAGCTATTGTCTCATATGACATAGCATGATAGGGCCTCTATTTCGGGCGTGCTCTCTATAAGGGTGTCGGTTTTGCATTCCAAGTTTATCATGCTAACATAAATTACGTTTTTAAAATTGAAACCATAATTTCTTCAAAATTTCGTAATTGTTGACAGAATTTCACGAAAAATATATTTAGGTCTACTGGATTCATGTGTGATCCGTCCGATGATGCCATAGGCTTTCCATTCTAAGTTGATCTTCTTATTTAAAATGCCATTTCCAAATTCAAACCATCATTATCTTAAACTGTCGAAAACTGGAAGTTCTTTCCTTATTCTTGCAAAGAATTCGTAAACGTTGGAAACTAAATTTTTATCAATTATTTCAAGAAGATTTGTAGCTCGATGCATCAATTTTCACCAAATCTTTCAGAACGGCATCGATGTATACTATGTATACACATTTGTGTGATTCGCTCACTTAATGAAATGTGAAATGTAGTTTGTATAGAACATGCGTAATATCAGTCATCTCAACGTGGTGGAAAATATCTTTTTATTAATTAGCAAAAATGCTCAACCATATTTCCTGAATGGTTAAAATGCAGAAGTCGTAAGTGAACTTAAAACCCTGATTCTGATCAACAGAAGTGAAAATCCAAAATGGAAAAAAAAGTCGTAAATGTTTTCTTGTGGCTTATGTGAAAGCCAACAAAAAGTTAGGAAAGATCATGAATGAAGACCTTCTAACAAGTATGCTCCGACGGGAGATCTCCGAGGTGATCAGTATAGCCCCCTCAGGCAAATAAGGTTAAATCTTCAAAAGATGATAAGGTTCAGATGATGTACCAAAAATCTTCAATTGAGATTTCTGTTCCTTGTTGTTAACATATGGTTTGCGTACATGATATTCACAGTTCACATGCATTACAATGAAATGTTTATTCACAGCGTTTCGATCATATCGCTTATTAGATGACAATTAATATATAATATAACATAATTTAATGTGACAAATTCTGGAGAGGACATTTATTGGAAAATGGATTGATCAGTATGAAATCTGTAACTTTGTACAACAGATTGCTTGATCTATTAATATTGCAGACGACCTAAGAACGAATATGCGGTTGTGGCCGGTGATCGAGATAACAACGAAGATGAAGGAACGGAGCAGAATTTTGAAATTGATTTGCTGCTGTTGAATCCAAGATATACTGGTAAGACATTGGACTGCGACTGTATGATACTGATTATATGTCAAATTGGCCTTTTGAGTACAATTTAGTACAATTTGGAATATAATAATGTACATGTAATTGAGAAAAAAGAGAGAATTATTGATTCACGGCAGATGTATGTTATCCTCAGGGACGCCGGCACGAGTTTATGACAGGTGTTGTAACAATAAAGAAGAGGGTACTTTCTTTCCATATTCTTTTCTTTTAATATTCTATCCCATCCTTACACCCCCATAAACAATGTTTCATGTTTCAATCCTATTTGGTTTCGTATAAGCTCACTCAAAGACCTATTAACTTTAGATTGATGACAATTCCATGCTCATCGGACAACTATATTACCGGCATGTATGTATCAGTAGATGAGTACGTCAATCAAATGAGTAAGAATCACTTTGCTGCCAATTTTAGCCAAGGTCTTGCTTGGCTTTGAAGTTTTAAAGTATAATGCTGGCTTTGAATTACTGATATCTTGCTTCAGTAGTTTGGCTTGACGGTTAGTGCTATGTTGCCTTGCGGGATGAAGTCAACTGATTCGATGCCGCGGATTCTTGAATTGAGGACATGTCGTTCTGTTTGTCGGCGATAGCTCAGTTGGTAGAGCGTTGGTCTAGAATGCCAGAGGTCTGTGGTTCAAATCCACCAAGACGCACATTTATTTTCCGTCTGTTAAATTGCACATTAAAAGCAAGTTAAATTCTGTAAATTTACTGCACGACATATAAATGTATATGATGCCCTTTTGCTTCAATACAAATGAAACGTCAAATTCTATTCAAATAGATCTTATGTCAAGCAAAATCTTCTCTTTCTGAATGGAAATAACTTGCAATTATACAGAGGGAGAGAACTTCTATTGCATCGTTTCTCCAGTATGAAATGAATACCGATATGCCATGCGTCTTTACAATTTCAACTATAGACCTTGTTCTAATGCAATTGCAACTCATAAACAATTACAGGTCTTGATAGAAACAACATGAAATAAACATCTGTAGCCCTTAGATATTGCCTATGTGCATGCATAAAAAAATTGCAAGACTATTTAAATCCTTAACTTGATGAAAAATCTAAGCACATGATGATATGAGACGGCTCCCATGCATAGAACACATGCATTGGCATTTCTAATCATCAGTACAAGAGCATGCTATCTGGCTAGAAGAAAGACAATAACACAATAGATTACATTTCTACGATAAAAAACCGAAAATTTTGAAAATTTTCACTTACATGTAAAGTCGCTCTTGATCAGAATAAAGAAAATATTCTAAAGCAGGTGTTCTACGGGAGTCGTGTCAATGAATATATCATGCTTGAAAAAAATCAAGGAACGTCTAAAATATGTTAAATGCAAAGACTGTCATCACACTTTAGATCTTGTTGGGCTATACCCGAACAAAAACCCCCGAACTGCGGGTTTGAAGATACCCGCACAAGAACATATATATATATGTAGAATCAAGTCGATTTTGTAATTATAGATTTAAATAGTCAAGAAATGACAAAAGCATGCAATATTATCTTGTCAAACAGATTCCGAAAAACATTCGTAAATGCTAGTTTGCAGCAACACGTCAGCGTATATCTCTTACAACAATTGTAAAAAACAAGTTGTTAAAAAGATTAGATAATCTGCTCGCTACATTTCAATTCTTGGTTTAGTCGCAGATATTAACATGTTTAAACCTTACTTTATGGTTTTTATCACCATCATTGTCTATGGGCTATATTTGAATTGCTGACATGGCAAAATCATGATCTTCGAAATACATGTGCATGTGTTGGGTTGTCTGCAAGATTAGTTCTTAAAGTATCAATGTCGCAAATTTGTAAAATAATGAAAATCGATTAAAACCCAAACGCAATGGCTCACAACTCATGATTACACAGCAATGAATCTATAATCTCTTATTGCGTTCGCTTACAGGTCCTCCGGATTATGATTTTGATCTGACCCTAATCAAAGTGGCGCCTCGTGCGGGAAATAAATACATAGAATTCAATGACTACGTTCAGCCTGCTTGTATCCCAAAGAAAAGTTACAAATTAAGGGACTTCGATGAATGTTTTATCTCTGGATGGGGAAGCGTTGGTCAAAATCGATATCCGAAAATTCTTCAAGCAATCGGCCTGCCATTGATATCCGACAGCGATTGTCGCAAATATCATCCTGGCTCTATTACAGATCGAATGCAATGTGCTGGTTATCGCGAAGGTGGCAAAGATTCCTGTCAAGGAGACTCTGGTGGTCCACTCGCTTGTAAAAGGAAAAGAGATGGTAAGGAAGTAAATACGGTTATATGATAAACTGCAATATCTGCAAATGTTTGGTCAATGACAAGAATTAATCTATTCTGCTTTACTCTGATCTCTTTAGAGCATTTGAGAAGCAGAAAATAGGCAAGCTATTCAAAGCACTTATCGAAACTTTTTTAATTGCAGGACAATGGTATGCTTGGGGTCAAACTTCTTGGGGCTTAGTTTGTGCAGCACCGAATTCCCCGGGAGTATATGCCAAGGTCATCTCTATGTTGAAATGGGTGAATGAAACAATCGAAAGCCATGGAGGACTATAAAACTGAAACTCAGTTGACTTTCATTTATGAACTTTCTGCAACTTTGAAGCATCATGAACTTTATCAGACACACATAAAAGAAGCTGTTTTGACTTGAACATAGCGCATCAGAAGATAATTTGTATACATGCAATAATTTGCGCCTCTAAAGTTATCTCAAATTTAGGCGAGACATTGTTTGAAACTGCATATTTCCTCTTAAACAAAACAAAAACAATTAAAGCCGCACACTTGTCGTGACGGATAATGACGACAATGATCAGCAAGCAATAAATACTAATTATTTTACATCACTAATTTGAAGTGTGCATATAACTTGAATTCTTTACATTTATCGCTATTGACGACAAATCACTTCAAAATGTTCTCATCACTGAAGCTCGAACCACTGTAATTGCAAGCTTATGTTTAGCCAAATTGTGTTTAGTGCGCATGTGACCCAATAAATAAGTAAAAAGGAAAGAAATTATTTCAAAAATAGTAGTGTACTGCACAGGGCACATTCGCTCTCACAGTTGTAACAGAGCCCGGGATCGAGTCGAAAACCGATGCGAGTCGAAATTTTCCGGCCTCTGCCCCAGACTTTTTAATATAAGTCTATCAATATAGCATTAGGGCTGGAACAAGCTAATCTACGACTGTCTGTACGAACAACCATGAAATAATAGAACAGGAAAGATGAAAATACAAATGTATGCACGCAGTGAATTTGAAGGTTTAGGATATCATAGTTGTAGAATAACAAAGTCAAGGCGCTTGGTACTATAGAAATGCTCCATTGGAGGGCGTCTGGTATACATTGCCTCCATTATTCATGTAGCAAGCCTATCAAGCGCTCTTATTGTTATTGCTAAACGAATGCTATTCCCTGTAAGTTGCTGGTCTTTCTCTGACTGCCTAAACGAACACCGGGACGATGTGGCTTAAATATTGTCTGATGTAGTACATGTAGCCTAGTATATAATATTATCCTGTATGAATGATTCAAAAAGTTTTGAATACATAGCCTAGTGCTTGGTAATTGGTAAAATTGGTAATGGCAATTTGCTATTCGGATTGTGCGATGCTTTACAGAAAGTAACGTAAACGTTGGTACATCAGAATGAATAAAATGATGTAGGGGCCTACATCCAAACTATTAATTGAAAGAGATTATGAAATATATTCATGTTATCAGGGTTGGAAGTGGAATCGGATGTCGGCAGATGATATTTCCGGAGCGACTGAAATTGTTATGATTCTTAAAACATTCAGAATGAATCACTTGACATGTCCTTCATATGTTTGCTGCATTTCTGCTAATCTATTCATGAATTTGCCACATTTTAATTGCTTCGACAAATTTAGCTTAATGTGCTCGGTTGAACGATCATTTAAGATAAACCAATATTTTTTCTGTTTGAAAGTTAGGCCTACATGCTGCAATAGCCTTGTGTAAATACGCTTGTGAGTGTGACATTTCCAGATTAACATAGCAAGAGTAAAATGCTAATGCAACATCATTTAATATGCAGGCCTACAGGGTGTCCAGGAATATATTGATGAATTTCATCTATTCATGATTTTTGTACTTTTCTATTGAATCAGTAGTAGTATCAAAATGCAACAAACGCAGGAAATTTTATGAATGCAGGATGTCATGCGTCTTACGCTTTACAAGATTGTATGTCGCTATGACACTCGACAGCAGAGGCTTTTTTTGTCTTTTCGAAACTCGATACCAGAAATTTTAACCTCACTCGATCTGCCCATGCACTCGATACCCAGACTTTCTAATCTCATTTTGAGCTACCCCAACTTTTAATACTCAATTCAAAAACTTCATGCTAGCACACCGCTGGTGTTCAGGCATGATTAATGGAGTCTAATCTACGATAAAATGCAGCGGTCAGAGAAAGACAAGTAACTTATGAGTAACAGTATTCGTTCAACAAAGTAGTTCTGCTGCTGGTGCTATGGCAATTAGAGGGATTTCTTTGATTTTAATGCACTTTGTTTTGTAGACCACGGAAAAGTAATTGAAGTAGCGGCTACACCTGATAATGGTCAGCAGGCTTATAGACTGAAACCGGTCGTGATTTATTGACTTCTTCTTTACAGTAATGAATTTGAGAATACAGTAACATTCTGTTTCGGTGCTTGGGTTTCATTACGATAGTATTTCATCCGTATTAAGAATAAACATGAATAGATAAAAACTATTTGAGTCACATAGGATCGTAAGTTGTATTTTCTTTCACAACTTAACATTTAATGATTCACAACAAATACATTGACTATTTTGAAGTCAAAAATAGCAGACAGAAATCTTAATTAACAAAGTTAAAATTATCCCAAATAAATTACATAATAATGATCTCATGGAAATTAAAAAAACATACGAAATGTTTGTATATTATACATAGTTACACACATGCAAACTAAGGTTTACAGTCAGACATAAACTGAATTCACTTGACATAAATGACGAATCAAAAACTCATTAAAATCCATATTAGCTGATTCCAGAATTGATGCACCATTCAACTACTGACAATATCCTATGAATTGAAATGGTACGACATTTACAAATAAAGCGATATAACCATAAGTCCCTCAAATCAAGAAGTGTAGTACATTACTACCTACAGCGAGATTGCCTTTAATTATTGTGTCGAGACTTTCGCTTCTTAAAAGTCCCATGCTTCCCGAAAGGTCTCAATGACAATAAAATATGTTACTGTCACCTAAGAGCCAAATAGTAGGCCCAGAAGGTAAGAGGCACATGGTGAGTTCAATGATAAAGGCAAACTGCTCTTCTGTAAATGTGCATCTTCCAACCATATCATTACTCATTTCAACAAAAAATCATATCAATTAAATTTCGAAATTTCAACAATAAAATCATAAAACGCTGAGGTGCATGTAAAGAAACCAATTATTCAAGGAACACTGCTAGAAAACCTGGGCCATAAACGCTCAAGAATAAAAAAATAAAACAACATTGCAGAACACAGTGACACTTAAAAATTGCAGTTATCTTGCATGTTTGAAACAAAATATCAGATATCAACAATTCATAATCGTAATCATAATCTGCATTACAATGATTGAATGAAAACAAAGTTTTCTCATGACATTGAAGAAAGGATAAATAAATACAAATTCTTCAATTTACATTTAACATGTGACAGCTTCGATACGCACGCATGAGGACAAAACATGGAATGAATACAATCTGTAGATAATACAATGGATACCTCGGCAATAGCAACGTAGAAAAATCAACAGCTACATTACACTATCTAATTATTAACGACTACTAACTGCAAGGCTATGCTTGCCACAAAATAAAAATGTTCCGATTTTAACAGATACATATTGCACTGAGTACATTCCTGTATTTCAAGAGTTCACTATCTCTTCGTTTATATGTTATTCATAAAAACATCCGTTTGAAGTTCTGATACTAATAGGAACGCCAGGTATTGTAGATAACACCTTGCTGATCGATTTGCATGTATTAAATTAGCTGCCATGGTTAAAATTTAAGCCAATGATTCACTACAGAAGCTATTTGCTTATGATAAGAAATACAAAATTTGATACAGTGATACTCAATTCACACAACCAACCACTCAAATTCATACACCCTATTTTTTACCAATTAGAAAACCCAACACGGGGAAAAATTGAGGAAAGCAAATATTATATTAAAAAATAAAAAACAATGTTTGAAACAAAGTTAAGGTTTCATTTAGAAAAAGCGTTTATTAAGTAAACTTTAATGAATTCTCATTGGACAGTGTATTGCGTAGACGCGTCTTCAATAAATCAACTACAATTTCAACAACACAATCCAGAGAAATTTCAAAAGTAAATGTAGCATTTACAATTTAAAATAGCTGGTAAATACTTTAGATGAAACCAGATCATAGAAGAGGTGAGTTTCTTATAGAGGGCGCTATAATTAGAGAGATTTTGGTGCACACAATACACATATATTTCACACCTGAACGTAAAAATTTTGAATATGTAGACCTGCATAGTCCAACATGGTTTAACATATTCCTAATCTGCTGCAATTATGACACTGCAATGTCAATTTACGGAAGCTTCCGTTTAAAGGATGAGCTTCAATCTCAAAATCTGCAAGTTCATAAATCCATATTCGTCCTACATTGCGGAAATTTTGAGAATTCACAAATTTCAAGAAATATCTATTGTATCTGATATTGAAAATTTTAAGTTTTGTCTTGTATAATTGTCATAATCATGATTTCCACGGTCGATTTCCTGATGCCACAACTGAAAGCAAGGCTCTAAACAGAGCCCTGGTTTTGTTGGACAGGCGCCACACCAAAATCGAGTCTCCTTGCGAGCTCGCCGTTCACGATAACATAAACGACAACGTTTGGTTGGATTCCGCTTCAAACCAGAGCCTAATGAATGGATAATTTTGGTTGGGAAATGAGGCAATTTTTGAGATGGTTCCGGTAGATCGAAGGCAATGTTTGAAGGCTTTACTTGTTCATCAAATTTAGCCTGTTGGATAAAAAAGAAATCAAGTTAAAAAACAGACTATCATAATCGACGCACCTGATTAGGTTAAATCTACACAATGCCAGGACCCCAAAAAGAAAAGAATCATGAGGTGAGAAAAAGATCTGATTTACACTGATGACGGCAAACAGGCCATAAATGCTTGTAGTTCCCGAAATGATTTAAATCAGATCTTACCCTAATCTCTTGAATCTGATTAGATGAGTGGAAAGTAGCGAAATCAATGTATAATCAATTGAAACATCTCCATGTAAGAGTAAAGAGTATCACAAGAGCCATAGAGGTTTACACATGATCACTAAAAGCAACCGTTCATTCAGAAGTGTTACATGATTAAACGACTAATAACCGCATCGTAAAGTGATTACCCGATTAATTTCTTATAGGGATGCTAGTAACAATAAACTCATTTCACCGTTTTGTTATCGAAAATGATCTGGCAAAAAGGATCACATCTGCTCGAACGCTTATTTTTTACAGGAATCTATATCTAACTTCTTCGACGTCGCTATCGCTGTCCATCACGCATCTGCACAGTCCATGATGCACAGTACGTCCATCACGGCTACACAGTCACACGCACGATGCGATGCTTAGGGAGCATATATGAATGCGATGAGGCTTTGTATTGCAAGCTACCATTGGGGCAGGAGAAATGTCCGAAAAGGCAGTCGTTGTTCGATCTACCAACTTGTCTCCATACGTCACATTGCTATGTGTCGCTGACTCACTTACTTCAATAGTATTGATTGCCATTGCTCGAGACCGCCTGCATCAGGGATGGCAAACCTCCTTTGGGTCGCGGGCCAGATTATCAATACAGATGTCGAGCCGGGCTTCATCTAACTTCGAAAGTCCTCCTAATTAAAATCCTTCTATTCAGTACTTAATTGAATGCTAATTATTCATTGTCATCCCTTGAAACAATTCATTAGTAAATGCAGATCTTCGCCTCACATTTAAAAATTCAGAAAAATATTTGTTTTGTATTAATTAAAACATTTTTCTGCATTTTCAGATGTCAATATAAAATCGAAATTTTTTTTTTTTAATTTTATAAGAAGTCTGACCTAAATTATTTTGCCTATTTAAATATTCAGAAAAGCTTTTGAATATAAAGAGCTTATATAAAAGCTCATAGAAAACCTTGAAATTAATTACTTTTCTGGGATTGATGAGGTGCAAATAACACGGCAAGGTAATTTGTTAAGTTCAATGTTGCGATGCACAGAGTACTCGCCAAATTTTTGTCTGCATTTCTTGTGCGATGATTCAATGGAGTGAACAGGTGCTCGCACGTGGTATGTAGTTGCAAAAAACGAGGATAAGAAAATGGCATGTTTAACAATGCATGGAACATTCTCTCGAGGAAGTCGATTTTTGAAGAAATCCAATAATGTATATTTCAGTACTTGTAAGGGTGCTTGGTGCCGCATCACAATTAATTTTGAAAATTCTGAATGGGTCCCGGTTTGGCCACCCCTGGATATCACAGAGGACAGAATATCACTGCAGACTAACGCTACCAGAACCATAAAAAAAATCCATAGTCATCGAATTGCAAATGAGTCATTCATTTCGACTCCTTTCTGTTCCGTAATCAAGAATTCCAACCTTCATACGAAATAATGGAATAATCGATTGATTAACTTGACAGCAAATTAATTCATAAGTACATCTATCTAAATAATCAGATGTAAGATGTAACTATTTTTGCATTAGAATAGAAATACAAAATAGGGATTTATCGCAAGCCTGCGACTAGATGTATTTCTTACATATTTGAAGCGATTAAACGATTAATCGCTTAATCGCTTTGTACCCCTAAACCGAATTAAGCAGATTCAATTGATGAACTGCAGTTTCAATCAATCGCATCCCCTTATCACTGATATCATGATGTGCATTTAGCAAAAAATGTTGAAGTATTTAACTTTACATTAAGTATTTGACATTACAGCAATGTACATTGCTGGTCAAACAGGTGAATCTTGTTGTAGGGCTTCTAGAGATAACAAAACTATCGGCAAGCCAATTATATCTGGATTCTGCAACCCATAGATACGCAGGCTGGAGACAAGCAACAAGATGATGCACATAATTCACGGGAAGCCCTGTGAGAAACAGAAAGTGTACCTCATAGCATCCTTTTTGGATACCGATGCCAAGACTCAAGTCAGTGATAAAGCTTCAATCAACATGCATATAGTGTTGACATAGCATGGCAAAGCAAGCCTACGTGCTTTGTGACCGGCACCGGTCAGTCAGTCAGTTTGACCGGCACCGGCCCGGTGAGGAATTTTTCATGCCAGTTCCGGCTCTGATATTTATTTATAATATGTATGTGTAATATGTATACAGGATAATTTTTTAAACAGTAATTTGAAATTTTACGGAAAGATCAACATTTAGGCTACATATCCTCTCTATAAAAGAAAATGGTGGATTTCTTCGAAATGGGGGGACTGAAGGATTTATGATTTTCATATTTGGATTCAACAGGTCGCATTGAATTGATGGACGTTATGCAAGTGTTTGGAATCTTTTTCATGGTGCGGACGTGAGTTTCGATTTCAGCGTTCACCATTTTGAAAGTTCGCAAAACTCAAAAACTTGAATTGAAGATTGATTTTATGATTGTTATATTCGGAGTCAGCGGTTTTAACTATGTTAAAAGCCGTTGAGAGTGTTTGGATAATGCTTTGTATTATTATGTGTCCGCCATCTTGAAATATAGACACACTCGAGAAGAGAGATTATCAGATTCGGAATCATCGAGTCGAAAAGCAATGGAAAACGTTGAGAAAACTAATGGATAACTTTGGTGTTTAAATCGGCTCTTCTGACACATTGTGCACCGTTTATAATAAGACTGATTTTAATGTTCGACCATTTCATACATACAAATAATTGATCATTTTAAAGGTGAAAAACTTATTGCAATGTAACTGAAAAAACGCCTTTGCCTCTCCATGGAATAGAAAAGCTTTGGAGTTGCCCAACGTTTCGAATGCCTCAACTAGAGGCACTGAAATATTCATGCAATGCTTATACAAGCTATCAAATTTGATGCATGAGCATTCATGAATACTTCAGTGCTTCTATTAAAGGTCTTCGAAGCGTTGGACAACTCCTAAGCTTTTTTTACCGCGGAAAGCAGAAGCGTTTTTCAGTTATCGAAATTCCCGGAATGGCCACAAAATCGCTTAAGCAACTTCATAATTATTGCACTGTGGATCCGTTATGCAAGCTGAAGGCTTGAAAATGGAATAAGATATATTGACCTTCCGGTGCTACAATGATTGTTTTGAAATTTCCATTGAGAGGGAATCCATAAGAAACATCCCGTTAACATAATTAATTGATTTCAATAATTGCAGCCTCAAGTCTACAGAAAAGGGCATAGTTGAGACACACCTCTGTTGTCAATCTACACTGTGACGTAGTCGTATGACATCCTGATGTGCTGTCTCGCTACAATATGAACGCTGGTAGCGTTGTCAATAATAACAGGATAATATGCTGTCGATATCACTTAGAGATGACTTCTGCCTACACTCGCATTCCTTTTGAACCGTCAGTGTGGCCTAGTGAAGAAGGTGCGAGCTCGTCTCAACCGCCCACTTCGGTTCGATTCCTAGGTCGGGCGAGTGTGGTCAGGGAATTAAGGGTGTTGGAGTCTTGCATTGACTTTATAATTGTCCCTATTTTTAGATATAGTTGAGACACATCAAGATTTTCTGTCGATGTCATCACCTATATCATGAATGGGTGATAGATTTTTTAAAATATTCCATGGGAGTATGGGTTACAAAAATGTTTGTATTAGCTCAGACAACATATGACACAAAGATATTTTCTATTTCCTCCTGATTCCGATATTCAATGAATTTCATAATTATTAACAAAGAGGAATATTTTCCTGTCCTCTTAAAACCTTTGATTCATTAGAAATATAAGAATATTACAGGAATATAATAAGTTATGTATTAGGATTTTCTTGGATCATAATATAATTCATGAGGAGTAACCAATTTTGCTTTTATGAACTGACAAATATTTGTAACACTTGCCGTTAACCGAGTTAAACGTAAAATACATGACGGTTGGTACCAACGAATGAGAATCAACTGCAGATATTTACCATTATAGCTCCATTACCACAGTCCGTTTCCGCTGAAACATGTTCAGAAATTGGATATATTGGAAAGTCAGAGATTGCTTCCACTTTCATCACTTGCACGTCACTACAATCCTGAACATTGATCTCCTTGTAAGAATTTGGACCATTAGACGTTCCAACACTTGTGTCGTAACTGCTCACCACAATGTCACTATCTGTAAGATACGAGGAATGTGCTTGTTGTTTGTTTTGATCATCGAAAGTGTTCCAGGACGAGTTTTCGCCACCCACATCACCTGATAACGAAATATAAACGATAAGCAATAAAATTTATGAACAACCTAAGAGGACGTGCTTTTTACAATGCATAAACCTTGATGAAATCTGAAATATTTATAGAAGAGCTAATTTACACTACCAAGAGCGAATTTCTCACCAAAGTTAACATCTCATCATACAATAGCATCTAAAACGATTTGAAAAAATAGTGTTTTGATTTATTGGTGCTTGCCATTGCAATATGCTGGCTACACCAAGCAGAGTATTAGGCCTACAAAGCAGTTGTATCTTACTTACTGGGCCTACGTAATTTACTGACGTAATGCATAAAAGGCAGTTTAAATTGATAGCAAAACGACTCCAAGCGACGGATTCTATTACGATGCTTGGAAAGTAATTAATAATTCGATGGTAAAAACGTCGTATAAATCAACTTGTCCAAGACTTTATTTGACCGGTTTCGGATAAGAGTCGGTCAACCACTCTCAACCTTCACCAGGGATAGAAGGAAACATTCACTCAAATTTACACAAAATTCAAATGCTACCAGCTGCTATGAACAGAGGCCAGTAAAAGACATCATGCATAAAATGGAATTACATAGCTCAACTGGTAGATATATGAGTCACCTACTCAACCAATGGGTAAACTGTAAATAGAATAATTAAATATTGAGTTGCATCCTCAGTTGAAAATTGGCAGGCCTAGTTTACATCTCTCAACATCGACACAACTCACTATTTAAGGTTGCAGCCATGCCGGGTAGATGTGAGATTTGCAATTAGCAAGTTACTGAAATTTCGATGGGCATTCATTAAATATCACTTTCAACAGACTACTGGCAAATCGCCTAAGTTAGTGCGCATGAAATAATTAATAAATGCTGCTTTTTTGTAAACACAATGTAAATACAAAAATTAAATATTGAGTTGCATCTTCAGTTGAAAAATGGAAAGAAACCAGAATAGCTGCTATTTCATCCAATATCAGGAATCATCAGCAGGGCTTATATCAGTAGGTATGCTAACATAGGTATAGGAGTCACAGAAATAGGAGACTTTGGGTCAAAAATAGCATATCTTTGTAGTAGCCTTACATGCTGCAAATATATACCATGAGGATAATCGGTCATCAGTTGACTTACAAATTTCATTTCTTTTATTTTTCTTTGTTGTTCAGTTTTATCGCTTTGTTCTAATATGGAAACCGAGATGTTATTTTCTTGATGACCATGTTCCATACAATTAAACGACACAACTTTGCTTCCTGATTCCCGAATATAAATGAAAGGGCAATTTTCGAATTTTAGTGCGCATACAAAATTTGTAGTGCTGCACGTGGTATCAGCCGCTCTGATATGATATGAAAGACCAGTGACTGGTGATATTATTGAAGTGTTGACAAACTCAGAGTGGGAACATGAAACATTGGTTCCATGTCCGGAAGAGCTGGCGAGTTGATTGAGGTGTTAAGACGGAGACGCGTGGATATTTGCTGCGTTCAAGAAACGAGGAGGAGAGGGAAAAATGCAAAATGGCTTGGTCCGAGTGGTTCAAGGTTCAAGTTCTTTTGGAGCGGTGGCGAAGATGGGACTGCTGGAGTGGGCGTGTTGATAGCTGAAAAATTAATCGAAACTGTAGCATGCGTGCATCGCATCAGCAGCAGGTTAATGGTGTTGAAGCTGCTAATTAACCGCCGTCCATTCACTATTGTTAGCGGTTATGCCCCTCAAACAGGAAGAAAAGCTGACGAAAAGGAAGATTTCTGGAAATCAGTGCACGATGCAATGCGAAATGTCAACACAGCCGAATCCATTATTCTTTGTGGTGACTTAAATGGTCACGTGGGTCGTCAAAGCGATGGCTATGAAGGAGTGCATGGAGGCAGAGGATACAGAGTTCGAAATAACGACGGAGAGAGCATTCTCGAATTAGGTGACATGTTTGATCTGGCTATATGCAACACTTTCTTCGCGAAACCGGAGAACCACCTTATTACATATAATAGCGGTGGAAACAAGAGCCAGATAGACTTCGTCCTTGTCCGAAAGAGAGATTTGAAGGAAGTTCTAAATGTGAAGGCAATACCAAATGAAGAATGCGTCCAACAACACAGCCTTGTAGTCGCCGATTACTCCATCAAGAAGATCAAAACCTTAAGGAAGAAGTTTGTCCCCAGACTGAAGTTATGGAAACTTCGTGATCAGGCCGTCCGTGAAAGGTTTGAAGCCGAGGTGAAGAGAAGAGCTAGTGAAGTGGAGATTGCGACAAATGTGGAGGATAAGTGAAGTGCAATGAAGACCATTTGGCTCGAGGCAACTGAATTAACATGCGGCAAAACAAAGGGTCCCGCGCGCACTAGGGAAACCTGGTGGTGGAACGACGAAGTGGAAAGAGCAGTTGCGGAGAAGAGGCATTGGCATTCCGTGTGGCGAAGGTCAGGTCAGGAGTCAGATCGCGAACGTTATCGCGAGGCTAGGCGAAAGTCACGGCAAACGGTTTGGAGCGCTCAACAGATGAAAATGTGTGAGTTGACGCAAGATCTGGAACACCGCTACTCTGGTCAGGCCATATTCAAGGTCGCAAGGCAAATGAAGAACGAGAGGGAGGACCCCACTCCTCCTGCCTACATGAAAGATGACGAGGGAAACTTGCTGACAGATGAGGTGACGTTGCGTGAAAAGTGGCGAAGCTTTATGAGCTCCTTACTGAATACTCAGAATCAGTTCGAGTACCTTCAGGATGCTATGCTGACTGAGGGTCCAGGTATTGAGTTGTCTAAAGCGGATGTAACAAGTGCCATGCGGAAAAGCCGCAGAAGAAGAGCTCCAGGTCCTTCCGGTGTCGTTATCGAAATGATCGAAGCTTCGGGTGCTATCGCAGTGGACTGGTTAACAAACCTGTTTAATGTTATCCTTGCGCAAGAATGCATTCCATCTGATTGGCAAAGAAGCGTCATCATTCCACTATTCAAAGGCAAAGGCGATCCTCAATCTTTCAATTCCTATAGGGCCATCAAACTTATGGACCAGGTATTGAAGATATTCGAGCGCACGTTGGAGCAGAAAATTCGTGAAACGGTCACCATCGATCAAATGCAATTTGGGTTCATGCCAGGTAGAGGAACCACTGACGCAATATTTTTGGTCCGTCAACTCCAAGAAAGGTACCTCGAAAAGAAGAGAAGCCTGTATCTGGCTTTTGTCGACCTAGAGAAGGCATTCGATCGTGTCCCTCGGCCTGTTGTGAGTTGGGCTTTACGCAATCTCGGGGTCTGCGAATGGTTGGTGAGAGCGATCATGACTCTATTTGACGGCGCAAAGTCGGTAGTGAGATGGAATTCTGTTGACAGTGGAGAGTTCGATGTAAGTGCAGGCGTTCACCAAGGGTCGGTCCTGAGCCCTCTTCTATTCGCATGTGTTCTGGAAGCCGTTACAAAGAGCGTGAGAAATGGCCTACCTTGGGAGGCTCTTTTTGCTGATGATCTACTCCTGGTGGCTGAGAGTGAGGAAGAGCTTGCGGGCAAAATGGCATCTTGGAAGGGCGTTCTTCACAGTAAAGGTTTGATCGTCAACTCCAGTAAGACAAAGGTCATGCTTTCACACCCTGGCAAGGGCGAGACAGAACCCTCTGGCCATGATCCATGTGCAGTGTGCCGCAAAGGTGTCGGTTCCAATTCCATCAAGTGCACAATATGTCAATTTTGGGCTCACAAGCGTTGCAGTGGCATTGTGGGCCGCCTTTCATCCGCAGCAGTTACATTCGTGTGCCGCCGGTGTAAAGGTGAAGTAAGGGCCGATCAAGCTCCATCTTTTGGTGACGGCGATCATCTCAAGGTTGACGAGGAAAGCTACGAAGTAGTTAATACTTTCCGTTACCTCGGTGATGTCATTGATGCTGGCGGAGGTGCAAGTGCAGCAATCAGAGCGAGGATCCGAAGCGGTTGGTGCAGGTTTCGTGAGATGGCTCCCTTTTTAACATCTAGAGCAACTGTAATCTCAATGAAGGCAGTCATCTATAAGTCTTGTGTGCGCACCAGCATGCTGTATGGTAGCGAGACTTGGGCCTTGTCAGCTGAGTGTTTGAGGCGACTTGAAGTGAACGAAATGCGGATGGTCCGTTGGATGTGCGGAGTCTCCTCTCGCGACCGCATTTCAAACGAGGAGCTGAGAGCTAGAGTGTGCCTGGAGCCTATCGGCGACTCCATAAGAAGACGTCGTTTAAGATGGTGTGGCCACGTAGAAAGAAAGGACGAATGTCAATGGGTGAAGCGCGTGCGGAAATTGAGTGTGGATGAGCGCCGACCAGTTGGACGTCCAAAGAAGACATGGAGCGATAACATCAACGAAGACGTTCGAGCGCTCGGGCTCCGTGTCGAAGATGCAAACGACCGAGCGAAATGGAGAGCCGCCATACAAGCGAATCGTCGTACCCAACATGGATGGAGAAAGCGACGTTAAATGCAATAAGTATAAGTAAGTTATTTGAAATCACTTGACACGTTTTGAATATTTCCTTCTATTCCTGATGAAGGTTAAGAGCGGTTGACCAACTCTCATCCTAAACCGGTCGAATAATGTCTTGTACCAGTTGATCTATACGACGTTTTCACCATCGAAATATTAAATGTAGAAATTCTCAATATTTATTTTATCGCAACGTCATATGTACAGGTCATATGACTATTTGATGAAATATATTCTCTTTTTGCTATTTGAATTAGGATTTAAGAAGTCATTATCAAAATGACGAGTTAAACATCAAACTATCTTGGTCACTTAAAGTTATTAGGTATTATTTGCTTTCTTAATAAGGAGATCTTTTTTCTTAAGTTATCTTGTCGCATCATGTTACTCTTTGTTCTCTTCTTCAATAGTAGTAGTATTTGTGCTTGTAATTTTAGGATGAAGTTCTACATTTTCACAGGCCTTGAATGTTTAAAACACATGCGGATTAGAATAATACCATGTCACTTGACAGCCGTAGATGACGTAGTTCGTCCCACAATGGTTCATCAGTGCTGCTGGAAATGGCCCAAACTAGCTTAAAATAAGTAAAATGTCTGAAAAACTGAAGAACTGCACAACAGGCTGCTATGCGCTTTGACTGTTCGACATTGTTCGTTGACAACTTTTTGTCGTTCGCAAACATTTCCTTCAACAAAGAAAAGCTTCCACACTTGCTGAAGTTGACTGCTGCGTGTGTAGCTTCAGTAAGGGTAAACATACGTGTATACAAATATGGATATATAATATATCATGACGAGAAAGACTGACTATTTCAAACGATCCGTTTTTCTGAAGCTGTTCCATCAAATATAATTTCAAACTACTCACAAAATGAAGCTTAATAAGTCACAGTACGAGTAGGCCTCTGATTCGAATAAGTTGGAGGAGCAGTCCAATAGACAATCAGATTTATCTGCGCTTTTAAGTGTGAGAACGCCGTCATGTGATTATCTCAGACGCAAGCGAGAGAGTGATCTTTCAAGCAATGTACTTTAATTAAGTTCAGGTGATAATTACATCAAATTATATTACCTATATTTATCCTATCAGTGAAGTTAATAACCTGAATTGTCCTAAAGTGACATAGAATCAAATTATCAATGTTACTTGTCTGATGTTTAACAACAGTCGGAAAATACCAACAGGAAGACGAAATAGAAACAATATAAGTGCATTTGACTTTTTATGGGTGTGATGATAGGCTGACCACATCAAGGGAAAACGTGTTGTCAAATAAGTGAAGCAAGCTGAAAATAGTTTCAAATTACAATAATCGAAACAAGCGAATTCTTCATAGAATTGAGTGATTTGACAGTTACCTCGTCAAAATTGATCAACGAAGATGGGCAATTCATAGTCGACATCAGATCAACGGAGGCATTTTGTTTGAAAACAGTAGTTATGAACAGTTTTCCTAATTCATGTACATCTAGAATACTTTGATCACTCCATTTGCGCTCCCTTATGATTGAATTGTAAAAAACACAAATATTTAATATTTCTTCAAGTAAGTCAATAAAACAAAGTTGTTTCCTGTGTTTGAAAGCAAATAAATTAGCAACCAAGACATAAAAATTACCGTTTTCTTGAATAATGTATTCGTTGGAGTACTTCACCACCAATTCAGTTTGTTCATCGCTGTCCCTTTCATTTTTGACCTCTTCCTTGATGATAGTTGAAAATTTGTTCTGCTGCAAAAAAGACATACACAACATTTTTAAAACTTATGATACTCATCTATTAGTTTCATGACGTCTGCCTGCGAAATGTGCTACATTTCTCTTATCTCCGGAGCAGGAATCTGGCCAGATTTTTATCGGACCGGACCCGTCCTGGGCCCGCTTCGACTTCGCATCGTGATGCTCGGATTTGACCATCTGAATTACCGATTTTAGATGCTGGATATAATTACTCTATCGATTGAAATACGCTCGTAACAAATTGTTGGCTTAAATGACTGCAAACCTTGTATAAATTCAACTGATGTGTGTTGGATAGTTATATGTTCACGGGATTGAGCATGCTAAGAAATATACAAAATTATCGGGGCGGTGTGCATCATCAATGCATAAGCATACTTTCCTGTCAGACCTTTTTTCGTTGCTATTCAATTTTAATCTCTTCTCAGTCCTGAATGACAATTCCTATAATCCGTCACAAGAATTGATTCATAGACACTACTAACAAATAGGTGACAGTAAAGTTTTACGTTAATAAAGTAGATAAAGAGAATAAATCAGAAAAATTAATGATAAAAGTTAACAAAGAGGAAGGAAAAATAAACGATCCTTTAGAAGACATAGAACTGGCTTCAAATGTCGGATCGCCACACTTTCACAAATCGCAAGGCTGAAAACATTTCTTTCTTGCTTAAATACCCGAAATCCATTGTCAGGTTCATGAAACACATTTAACTTCCATGGGCAGTCACAGAGAGTAAGTAAGCCCAGAGAACAAGCGTGGCCATATGAAAAATTGCACACTTGAACGTTCCTCGATAACGAATTCTACCGCTATACTGAGGCGAATGGGAAAGTATCAAATTGATCAAATTTATTCTAACGATGACGGTCGATTGGTCATTTGATGATTGACACGCCAGACCTGTCATCTGCCGATAAAGGCTCTTTCCTGTGATTTAGCAAGAAGATTAAAGTGTTTGATATTAGGATGAAGATAAAGTTATCAAATCGTGACAAGGACGCGTGGTTCATTCTCAATAGGTGATAAGAATCATTCTTAAATCTCTACACATATGTTCATCAAAAATTGCATTTAGTTGGTGGATATGTATACGAGCTCATGAATACTCATGCACCTCAATTTTAAGCAAGAAAACATTTTGAGTGAATCTTGAAATATGATATTTGATTGTTCAAGTAAAAATTTACAGCTACATGTATATTGAAATAGTTAATTTAAGCGGCTGTGGGACGGGCCTTTAAATCGAAAATCTCTGACCACGGCTCTTTGTTTCTACTGTCAATACTGAGCATATTTCTCTTACTTCTTTCTTCGAGCAACATTTGCCGCCACATTGTGATAAACACACAGTACATATCCGTTTTCTAAAAGAAAGAATTTTTATTTAGTTTCTTGAAACACCAAACGATTCATGACAATTTGTTAATGGTCATTTATAAATGTACGAGTAATAGAGGATGGGTTGAAAATTAGGGACAATGTAAAATGGAATATAAAACATGCTTGATATGAAATGAAAAACGTCGCACGCTCTAATTACAAGACTTCAATGTGTCTTAATTATTTTATACATTTTAGACTTTAGTAAACTTTCTTCATCTATGACCTTCCATTTGAGTAATTGCTTAAGTTTGTATTGAAGATTAACAACAGCCATCAATAAGCACAAATGTTTCAATCCAACTCTTCGTCATGACGAAAACCAATGAGTTTGCAAGCAGTTGATCATTGAACGATGGAGGACGAATTCCACCACCGATTCCCACGTGCTCTGTTGAATTACTTAGCCTTCCTTCAGATGATGTCCGAAACGTCAAGAGTACCATCGCACGGCTCGGTAGGTCGAAGTCTAGTGGATCAGATTTTATCAAGGTATCGGTTCTCAAGCACATCTCACCAAATTTATCACACTTACAAAAGATGTTAATATGTGTATCCGCCGCTGAGTTCCCTTTTTGCTGGAAAGCAGCTCTTTAGTTCCACTTGTCTACCAAAGAATACATGTCAGTTATGATACCCATCTATCTTGAGGGAGATGCATACGATTCACAACTAGATCATAAAATTAAAGCTACTGGCGACTTGTTAGAGAATGCCTTGATTGATGCCTTTGCGATTAATCCATTTGATGCTTTTGAGACTTTTAAAAACAAAAGACTTAAAAAAATGAATCCGTTGACGAATACCTCGCACACATAAATTACTATCATCAACTTGTATAATAACACAGACAGAATTTATACTTCATGCTTTTGTAATCGGAATTTCAACCGACATTTCGAAGCAATTGCGAGTTCAAGTGAAGATCGGCAACGAAAGTCTGTCTGAAGCAGTTGAGAAAGCACAATTACTATTTAGTGAGCGAAAATATCAGAATGTACATCCTGCTTTTGCAATGAATTCATATTAAAGTCAGCGTTATGATCAAAATCGAAGAACGTTCAAGTGCACTAAATGCGGGAGGCTCGGTCACACATGGAAATTTTGCAAATCACAATCTGATCAAAGAACATGTTTTAAATGTGGCAAAGTCTGACACAAATCTACAAACTGCTTCAACAAAGGTCAGAGAAACGACAATGGGGAGTCTCGGGTGCCTGTGCCTCCTCAAATCAATAATCGATCTGATGGCAATAAAGCGAGAACACTTGTCGATAGCCACTCCAAAAGAAGCATGATGACGTACAGCCTCTTCAGAAAGTTTTCCTGTGCCAAGTTGTAAAGTCAAATTGTTTCATTGTATCCGTAGAGACAAGAAGTTCAAAGCAGAAACGAGACTCGTATTATTCGATGTTTGTGGACGATTATATAGCTATTTACTGTGTCTTGCTTCATCATGTACTTCCTGGTACAGAAATAATTCTGGGAACGATGCAGTCGAGTTGTTGGGCGGTACAACGATGCACAAAGGCACTGACACGTTTGATGTTGAAAGAAATGTAGCTACATTCGCATTGTAGACTTAAGATATTGAAACTGACAAGGGAGATTTCCATGCATGTTTTGACAGGAATCATTGGACAATGAAATGGAAGTAGAAAGAGGAACCGCCAGAAAATCTCGTTAAAACATGCTATTGCAACATCAAGCAAGGAATTCTTGACAGGTTTGACGAGAAGGTACATGATCAGATAGAAAATGGATAGCTTATTCCTTGAAACGGAATAATATTCCTATATCAGCTGCTATTCAACTAATGGCGGTTGAGCAGCCAACGAAGAATAAAGTGAGACCAGCTATCGTAGACTAAAGAGTGTGTAAAATGCATTAGCGGTAACAGCGATGCATGTGAGGAAAAATTAAGGAAATGGAGAAAAATGGGAAGCAATGTAAAGCTGCTTGATGTAAAGGGATGCGAATCTCCAAATTCACGTCGACAAAAGCATGTGGAAATATCAGGTTGTCAAATTCAAGAATACAACTTATTGCTTAACAATTAGGCTAGGATTCGGTCTCAACTGCGCACCACGTGTATTGACTGACATACTACGGAAAGCGCTTAGTATGGATCCGAAAGTTGAAGAAGTCACCGACAACTAAATCGATAATATCATTGCTAATGAGAGCAAGCAATCGGCAGAAAAAGTGACTAAAATTTTGAACGACTTTGGACTGAAGAGCAAACCCGTGAGCCTATAAAATCAACACATGTTCTTTGGTCAACAATGAAAATCGAAAAGGATGAAACAAGTGAAAATCCTAACGACATCAACGATGAATTGTCAAAAAGAGACTTTTTCTCAGTAGGCGGTAAACTTACTAGTCACTATCCATTATGCGATTGGCTTCGTGTTGCTTGAAATTACGCCAAAAGCTTGTGTAATGACAGAAGTTGGAACGACAGTGTGGGTAAAGTAGTAATGGAATTCCTTCATCGCATTTCAACACGGGTGAAGGAAAATGATCCAGTTATAGGACAGTGGCTGAGCTTAAATCAGCACAACTATAAAGTATATTGTAATGCAAGTTCTATGGCAATGGGAGTTATGACAGAGGAAAATATTTTTATTCCTCGGTCACGCTGCGTTTCATAGAGATTCTACCGCAGAGCAGATAACAACAGAGCTTCATTTGTCACTTAATATGCTATGTCACAAAATGTAGCTTTGTTGTCATCAGCTCTGTGGTAGAATCTCTATGAAACGCAGCGTGGCCAAGGAATAAAAAAAATTTCGCGACAAATGAGTCTAATTTTCTATACATGATTTAAATTTGCGCACACAAAGAAGACAGAGGAAAATGGAAGTTATTTAGAGAATAATGCATAGTTGTGAATAAAAAATGACGGTGCTCATATTTATTTCGCTAAACTTGATGCAGTCCTACGTGGTGTCGTCAATTTGGCATTGAAATGGAAATTTCAAAATGTCGAATAAATTACTGATTCAGCCGCTGTATTTGGATGGGTCACAAGTGCACTCAGTAATAGTCACAAGTAAAGAATATATGGGTTATCTGAAATACTGGTCAAAGAAAGACCTCAACTGATTGTAGAACTTCGAGATAAATACGGAGTTATTCTATTTTGCATGAGAATGGAAAAACAATTGAAAATAATTGAAGAGCATCTTTTATGAACATGGCCAACCAGAGGAGCAATTTGGCAAATGTTTCAATAATCTGAGGTTCACAATCTTTGAAAAACTGCGCAAACACGAATGATATTTTGATGCGTTTACAGAAGCAATTGCAATTTCATAATAGAAGGAAACCACAGGACTGTAAAGCGAACAGCCTACCAAGCAAAAGTAACTCACGAAAGGCTGGTTATATCGCTCTTCCTAAGTTGAAGCATGAGTCCTGATGATCCTAGGAGTAGACCATCCAAACAAAGTGCGCATATATGGAGATAACCGAATCAAACTCGAGCAACTACACTGAAAGATGAAGATATCAACTCAGACTTCTGAACAGATTGGGACTTCAGAGGTATTTGGGAACCTGGTAGAGCAGCGGCAATTCATTCAACAAACATTGAAGCCAACAATATACCTAGGCATATGAAAGACATAATAAGTGGAGATAATTATCAAGAACAAAATCAAGAGGATGACAGGTCTATCGAAGAGGACGGTGCTTCGAGTGTCGTTGAGAATCAACTGAATTTCTGAATCACCTGAGAATGAAAGATGGTCCTTTTGTAGGGAATGCTTCAATAAATATTGGATCGCAGCGTGAAAGTCTTCGACCAAATAAGTTTCAAGACTTTGATTTTTGATAATTGTGTGAAGTTGATGACTGATCCTTAACCCTAGAGCTCCCGAACCGGTCAATTGACCGGTTGCGCCTTTAATTTTTTAATTACTCTGATGAAATTGCGTTCTGAAATCTGTCATTCATGGTTAACCATCATTAAGTTTAAGGCTTTGATATCGCAAAGTGAGACTCCAATACTACGAGTATCATTTAAACAAAAATAAAATGGTGACATACCTAGAGCTCCCAAGCCGGTCAATTGACCGGTGAAAAAAAGAGAGGGCGTTTTTTAAAATCGCTTACTTCGGAATCTATGTAATATGATAGATTCTTTGCAGTGAAACTAACATGAGACATGAATTCACAAGATAGCATGTAAACATCAATAAATCAATATATAAATGAATGGAAAACTGAAAAAGTCGATGCATCAAGAGTTATAACAACCGCCGGCTTCAGTAGCACGTTGAATTTATATTTTAGCACATTATCAGATCGATGTAGGCAGTCTTTGCAGACATTTTCAGAGCAGGTACCGCAGACATGTTTGTTGCAATTGTGGACCAGGTTCTTCGTCTTCCTCTTCTTCATCAACATCATTATCTTCATTGATGTCAAGAATAACGTCTAGCTCTTCAAAATCTTATTCGGCGCTATCATCATCTTCACTAAGGCAGCGAAGAGCCTCCTCGGCAGAAATCAGTCGAATATGCCGGGCCATTGGAGATAAAATGAATTTTCGTGCTTGTGAGAACAAAGTTTTCACTCCGCATGAGCAAACATCAAATGTCGGCCAATCACGGCTGAAGTAGGTACAGGTCTGCACTACATGCACACACACAGAAGTCTGACTAGCGCAGTGCCTTTCACGTCACCGTTTGGAAGTCAATGACGCACATAACACGAGAAGCTCAGCTCCGAACTGAACAATAGCCAGGCATACAATAATAGAATGAATCAAAACGTTCGTTAAGACCGAAGCAAGAAGAATAATAAAATCGATCACAAGTAATAACTTCAGCAATCAGGCTGAAGGGAGAGATAAATTGCAGGCAATTTCATGCTCACAGTATGGTGCTTTGGTCAACAGTGAACACTATAAAAACTAGGCAACAATGAATTGCTACCTTTTGAGCTTGTGAGTAAATAATGTCAAGCATGAAAGAAAGAATAAAACAGAAGGTACAAAGATACACAAAAATGAAAAAAATGAGAGTAGGCATGTATAATGGAAAAAGAGACATTGACAGAAGAAAAGAGGAATAAAGAGACATACGTAAACCTATACTCAGGCAAGGAGAGAAGAGAAGACATGTATCATTTTGCACCCTTGCCTGCATTACTGCAGTCCGTTTCATAAAAAGTGGATCATCCTAAAATTTGACTAAATAAAACATAAGTATGATACAGAAAGCATTTTTCATGTTATTTCATGTCCCTAATATATTTAAATGTTCTTATATAATCTGATAAGCTATGATACAGTAACGGTTCTTAAGAACCTAATATTTTGTGGCCCTACCCTTATTGTCAATGACATTACCAATTCGTCTAGGCATTGATTCGATGATATCGTTGATTTTTGACTGATCTAACTTTCTCCACTCTCTTTTTAACAGTGACGTAAGTTGTGATACGCCATCTGTAGGTAGCAGTGAACGACGAACGTTACGTTTTAGAATACTCCATACATTTTCTATGGGATTCAGATCAGGAGAACGAGCTGGCCAAGATAATGTCCTAAGCCCTAATTGAGACTTGCATAAGTTGACTCTACTACTCCTGTGACACGTAGCATTATCATCCATAAATAACCAAGTCGATGGATCACCAAGTTGATCTGTCATTTGGCCAATGTTCATTCGTAAAACATTCACATAGCGTTCAGAATTCATGATTCCTTGCTGTATGTGAAGTTCAGAGCGGCCATTGGTCCAAGTGCCAGCCCAAATCAGTAGAGTCGCACCACCTTGTACCCGGGGACGATGTAAATGTCTCGGAATTTCCTGATCAGATTTTATCCATAATCTCAATCGACCATCACTATCCTTCAGACGGACTGATGTCTCATCAGACCAGACAACCCGATCCCATTGATTTCACCAGTGACAATGACTCATTACCCATCTGAGACGTCTTTTTGTATGCTGATCGGATAATTCGATCTGAGAGGGCCTCTTACAGCTCTTGAAATTCGACTCAATATGTCTTCTACGAATAGTGGACTTAGAAATAGACGAGACTAGTGCAGCCATCTCAGTTAACGAGAGACTTGGATCAACTTTAACAAATCTCAAAATTAGGCGTTCTCTACGTTTAGATGTTTTGCGTGGACGGCCAGAGCCCTCTTTACGACAGAGTCGAAAATCATCATTATGCCATCGATGCACATTTGTGTAAGGGATATTTAGTCGCTTGCTTGTAGCTCGCAAAGAAAACCCTAGTTCTAGCAAGGCTGACACTTTGCCTTTTGTGAATGCAATCTCGTTATTGTTCATTTGTGCTTTGTATTGTTTTCAACCGGTAAGAGATAGATTTCTAGCTGAAAGCAATCAGGAGTGCTGCCAACACCACCGCAACGAAGTCAGGAAGCTATGGAACATGAAGTCCAGTTAATCACATGTAGCAGTTACATTATTGTTGATGAATAATGGTGCTATACTGGCTCTGATTGACCGATTT
Organism: Prostheceraeus crozeri; assembly: GCA_907163375.1. Taxonomy (NCBI): domain Eukaryota; kingdom Metazoa; phylum Platyhelminthes; order Polycladida; family Euryleptidae; genus Prostheceraeus; species Prostheceraeus crozeri. The sequence goes on from CAJQUW010001579.1 coordinate 144,330, forward strand.
TCTTTATTTTTGTTTTGCTTGATAGCTTTTGGCTTGTAGAACAACATATTACATAACAAAGGAAACAAATGTAATTTTATAAGAGTGAGGTATGATTTTGTGTAACATTGCTAAATGAAGATCAAATTATCTACTACTTTTTTATCTATAACAGGAAAACAACTCAATATTCATGCTTGAAATTTCCAACAATGATATTAGTAAGCACAACTAACATATCTTCCATATTTCAGAGAAATTCGTTCAAGTTTGGCGGAGTTAGACAAAGTTGAAGTTAAGGCGATGTTTAAGGGTGATCCATTTTTTATGAAACAATCTATTTCTCTTTGCACTGTATTAATGGGGAAACGATTAATAAATAGAATAAAGGTGGAAAATTCCAGAGAATTTGCATTGATTTTACATTACCGGTCAATTAACCGGCGTGGGAGTTCTAGGAGTATAAAAAGTCAGGTAGTCCGAGGGTTAACATTATATGAAATTCCGCTCAGCTGGGATACAAGGTTGATGACTGAAATTTTGCATATTATGAATACCTTTCGCATTTGTTTGGTTAAAGCATGTTTCCAAGTGCCTTCTCACTGATCAGCTACTTGAATTTGATGTTGCGTTCAGTCTACTCGCTTTCTTTATGAAAGATAGCGGGCCTATGTTGTTGAGCTCACAGTTGATGACCACAGTGCAACACAGCGCAGTGGGTTACACACACAGTTGCCACTGCTGCGCTACTTTAGCGCAATGCGCTATTTCTATGCTTCCTGCGCTATTGCACTCTTTTTGACTGATACTGCGCTAATTTTATGCCCAAGCCAAAAAATGATAAAAGTGATATCTCCAACATTTAAAGCACTGTAAATGGTATTTAGTATTGTTAAAAGCCATATTTTATTTTTCGGGAAAGTACTATAGTTTGTCGATATCTGTATTTAAAATCTCAGTACTTACATCAGTGTAAGTACTGGTCATAAAAGTACTTACATTCAGTTAAGGCAAACAACTAGAACACTTTGCAAAAACACAGAAGTCATTTTTCATTTGAGTCATTTAGTTCCTTGCATTCATTCACTGTAATTTTAACAGTGCAATTTTGGAATGAGAACCTTGCTCCACTTTGACACTCAATGGATCTCACTTCGTTATTTGACTTATTACAGTATATAGCACTGCTCATTTGCTTCTCAAATAAGCTCCCATCGATGTATGCAGAATCTGCAGCATCAGATATGCGGCCAGTCTTCTTCCTGGCGACCTCGCTTGGAATCCCGGCTTGCACCAGCCTATTCTTCGCGGTCCTTCTCAGGCTTGTATTTGTAAGGAACATGTCACTTGATGTAGAATGTAGAAACAAGTTCCTCACAGTTTGCTGAATGCTATGTATACCCAAGCGGGTGTTTCTATACCAGACGGGGCCTCGAGGATAAGGTATGCATGCAAGATAAAATGCCTTGTTGCCTTCTTGGTTATGAGCTTCAGGGCGATGCGACACGTACTCTTTGAATAACTTCAAAGGACAGCGTTCGGCATTATCACTGGCATACACTCGCGTGACCTTCGGATCCATTCTTGTGTTAGTAATACCAAAGCGTTTGTTTTTAGACATTCGCTCTGTGTATTCAAGAAAGTCACCATTTTCATCCTTTCCAAGGCGTATTTGTGAATCCTCACCGTAGTCCAAATCATATTGATCTTGAGCTGCTCTTAAGCTAAAATGCAATCCAAGATGATAAATCAACGTTTGCTGAAGTTGTTTTGGATTTGAATATCCAAAAATTCCTTTTCGCCACAATTCATCTTCGGCTTCAATCGGTATATTGTTTGCTCGCTTTTTGGGTTTAGCAAGACCAGCCTTAGCTGACAGTTTCATTTCAGCATTTAGGACCATGCGCGACTCTTGAAACTGAGGATCTTTGAATAAGGAGAAATTAAAATTGTAGTTGTGTATGAAATTGTATTGAATCATCGCTCCAAGCTCTTTTAAAGTTGACGGTGGATACCTGCTACCATCAGTTTTTCTGACATCAGAAAAGAAGTACTTGAGGCAGTAATTCAAATCGGATTCGGTAAATTCATCAATTCCCTTGATTACCTTTAATGGACCGTGAATTCTAATTTTCCATTCATCGTGCCAACTCTTAAATAGCTTAAATGCCCACTTCGCTTTTTGAATAGTATTTTTTGGGGTCACTTCATTTAGATGGCTTTGAATTTCAGTGTCAGTAGTTGATGCAAATCTACTGGAAGTGGGAATTTGATTTTCAGTAATACGTGAAGCCATTATCGTGTAAACCTTTCAGGAGATGAGCTTGGATAAAATGACCAGATTATTCCAGTTAGATTATGCATGATTCAAATTTCAAACATCATTGAGAATATCATGGAATATACCAGGTAATCCATGGACTTCTAAATCATAGTGCTATTGTAGTCTGTGGATGAACCATAGAATTCGATCTTTCATGCCTTTGCTATCCATGGACTCCTACAACGAATGCATAGATAGATAAGACTGAATCCATAGAATTCCAAGGTTTCAAATCTAAAAATGAAAATAAATCTATGGAAACCTAGATATTCTAGATCTCGAAGAATACAGAATCCCAAATCTATGGTTGAATATATCAATTATGTTTGTCAATGTTGATATCATTACATACAGTGCTATAAATATGTTATAAATGCCTCGATATCGGATCCAAATGGCCAAATATCCTCGTGGCTTCGCCACTCGGACATTCTGACCATTTAAATCCTCTATCGAGGCATTTATCATATACTTATTTTACTCATTCCTCTACTTTATCTTCTTTTCCTGGATACATTCTAATTAGCTAAAGTACTGGCGACTTCTATGAAAATCTAAATTTCTAAATTACTGACTTAGTGCGTACAGTACATTAAACGTTTAATGTACGTTCACTAATTTGTCAAGTTTCCAAATCTATTTCTACAGTATTGTTAATTTAAGTAGGCTAGCATGTGAGATTACTGTAACGTCAGAACGGCAGGCGCGTTGGAGAAGAAGTGTATTAGTTACATAGATCGAGAAGTAACATAGATCGATTATCATGCATGAGTGACGTAGCGACAAGAATGACATAGCAATCAACGTGTGCACAGCAAATGCATTACATAGGCCCCCAACCCAAAAAACGGAGTTACATAAGAAAACCATACATAAAATCTGAGTGTAAACATCAATATGTAGGTTGTGAATAATAGGGTTAAACATAGGCTATTTATCAAAAGCGAAGAGGAATAACACATACTTTTGAAAAGAATGCAGAGGTGCATAGAAAATATACTCAACAATATAACTGCACTATGTGAAACATAGTCAAACTGAAGAGTAAGATGTGGCTACAGGCTTGGCAACATATCAAAACTCATGAGTAATCGAAATAGCATTAAAATGAACATGACGACCAGATCTCAAAGTCATATGAGGAGAATCAGTTGAATTATCATTTTGAGTCTTCTCACGATGGTCGCGTGAAACAAATGCTGGCTTGAGACGGTCAATGGACACGGTAGTTTGACGTCCATTTAAATTGATGGTCATTGTTTTGTCCGTGCGATTTATCACTTTATGAGGCCCAGTATAGGGAGGAGTAAGAGACGGAGCTGGAACTGAACGGCGGAGAAACACAAATTGTGATGTCTTGAGTTCTGGATGAACAAAAGGAGAATATGGAATGACCATTTGTCGAACCAGTGGTTTGAATGGTTGGGCAGCCTTCGGTGTAAATAACTCATTCGGAAGTCGAAGATGTCTTCCAAACAGGCTTGTTGCTGGTGACATTCCATTTAAGTCTACAGCATTGCGTAAAGCGAGTAACGCATAAGGAAGTGCATCTGTCCAAGATGAGTCTGAACAACGTAGTGAAGTTTTTAAGGTACGATGGAATCGTTCTACAATGCCATTACACTGTGGATGGAATGCAGTAGCATGTTGTAGAATAATTCCATGCTTTTCACAAAATTGGGAGAATTGATGGCCAGTGAACTGCGTGCCTCTGTCTGTAACGATGAATTTTGGAACACCATAGGTTGAAATAAATCCCAATAGTTTTCGTAAGATTGTTTCTGTGACGATTGATCGTAAAGAATATGCTTCAGGCCACTTTGTATGTCGGTCAATGATGGTTAGGAGATATTGATAACCTTGACTTTGGGGTAATGGACCAACCAATCAAGATGAACTTTCTCAAATTGGTAAGTAGTTTCAGCGAATTTCTTTATTGGTGACTTTGTATGGCGTGTTATTTTGTTCGGTTGACATTTATCACATTCTTTGCACCACTTGGATATATCTGAACGCATTTGAGACCAGATATAACGTAGTCTCATTGCATCATATGTCTTCTTGAATCCGAGATGACTCATATTGTGAACGTCAGTATAGGCTTTGTAGCGTAGAGATTTAGGAACAAGTAGACGAGGAGAACCTGTAGATAAGTCAACGAGTACCTTTCACGAATGATAATTTCAACGATGAATTTTGAATATCAGATAACGATGGATCCGAGGATTGCATGTTAAGAATCTCTGCTGAATTTGGCCATGGTGATATTGATTGCGAAGCACATCTAACTGAAGGTTGAGACAGCGTATCAGCTACAATGTTATCCTTGCCACTGATATGCTTAATAGTTACGTCAAATTGAAATATGAATGATAGTTGACGAAGTTGTCTTGGCGATGGGTTTTTCATTGTCAAACTGTGTAACAAGGGCTTGTGATCAGTGTAAATGATTGTCTTCATGCCTTCTAAATAATGCTGATATCGCTTCATACTGAGAAAAATAGCAGTAAATTCACGATCGAATGTTGAATAATTACGTTCACTTTTGGAAAAACGGCGAGAGAAGAATGATATTGGACGATCACCCTGATGCAACACAGCGCCAGCAGCAACATTTGATGCATCTGATGTAATGGAAATTGGATCGTTGGGATTGGGAAATGCAAGTTCAACAGATTCACAAAGTAAAGTCTTAATTTCAGTGAATGACTTTTCTTGTTCTTCATTCCATTTGAATTTGTTGACCACTTCATATAAAGGCGAAGCAATAGTGGCAAAGTTTTTAATGAAGCGATGATAGTAATTTGATAAGCCAAGGAAACGTCGTAATTGCTTTGAATTGGTTGGGGAAGGTATTTCACGAAGGTCTTCAGTCTTTGAGGGTAGCGGTCGATAACCAGTTGAAGTAATCCGATAGCCAAGAAAGTCGATCTCATTCTGATTGAAGGTACACTTGTCTTGATTAACTTTGAGTCCGGCTTTAGACAAGACATTGAGCACTGTAGCAACGACATGACTATGCGAAGATTTATCCGTATGAATTAGGATATCGTCTATATAGCACGAAACACCTTTGATTCCGGATAAGATTTTATCGAGATGACGTTGAAATGTCTGCGCGGCATTTCGCAATCCAAATGGCATTTTTAAAAAATGAAAATTACCAACTGGGGTACATACTGCAGTTTTCTCAGCATCCTCTTTAGACATGGGAATCTGATAAAATCCTTTCCATAGATCGAGCTTGGTAAAGATCTCTCCAGTACACCCTTCCAACAATGATGAGATATGGGGTAAGGAGTAACGATCAGGTTTAGTCAATTTATTCAATGCTCGGTAATCTCCGCATACACGAAATTCAATAGAATCTTTCTTTGGTACTAGATGAATAGGGCTTGACCAGGGAGAATTAGAGCGAACTACGATGCCTTGCTTCTCCAGCTCGGTAAAATGATTGCGAACGTATTCCAGTCGTGCGGCTGATAGAGGTCTTGCTCTTGAAAAAATAGGGCGAGATTCACCGGTATCGATGTAATGACATACTGGATTTTGAAATAATGCAGAACAAGTAAATGAATCACTTCTTAGTACTGAACCATGTGCAATAGTTTCATGTTCATTGAAAAGTCTGCAAGCGGAATTATCGACGAATATCTCCTCTGAAGCAAGGAAATCACTACCAAGGATAGGCAAAATACCACCGATAAGGAATTCATGCTCATACGTTTGAGTTGAACCTTTGAAAGAAAATTGCACAGTAGCACGTTTATCAATCTGGGTAATTTTTCCATTCCAGTCTTTCAAACGAATTAGAGGAATATCATGTATTGAGTTTGAGTTTATAAAGCGATTTGGAATAAGCGAGTATGAAGCAGCTGAGTCAATAAGAAACGAGATAGGCGTCGTAGAGGTATTTGCAGCGACAGTAAAGCAAGACGCCATAACGCTACCGTCGCGAACTAGTTTTTTGATGTAGAGCTGGTGTTGTTGGGATCATTGCCTGTACCTCTGGTAGCATTGTTAGACCAGTCACATGGAGATTCACATCGACGTGCAAATTTGCCAAAACGAAAGTGATAATAGCACAGTCTACCACGAGACGATGATCGGTTTCTGCGATTACGGTCTGGAGTTTTCGATCTGCCCTTCCAATGCACCCTTCGATTCGGTCGAATATTCGATTCAGCCTTCATAGAGTCTTTGAGAGCGGCGATTAGACCTTTGATGTCATCACTTTCTGATTGTACTGCTGATGCAACGGAAGACTGTGTTGGTGGTAACAAACTGTCTGCAAAATCTGCAACATCAGATAATGTAATTGATGGAGCCTTCATAAGCAATGCTTCAAGCGTAGGTCGAACATGATCATCCATTTGTCGTAGGAAATGATATTGCATTACAGTTTTATCTTTCACATTGGCACGATCAGCTAACTGCTGAAGATAACGTAGATATTGCGAAGGCAACATATTTCCGCGATTTGATGGTGACATAAGCTCTGATGCTGATGCTGAAGGGGATGGTACAGTTACTTTAATAACAGCAGCTTTCAAGTTAGACCAAGGATTCGATGAAGACAACGTTTCAGTGAGTTTTGTTGGAGTAACAGATGAAATTATCTGTTCAGGCAGTTTACCAATTACCTTGATACAGCGTTTATCGTCATCAAGAGAAGAAGTCATAAGATATACTAAGTCGAACCAGCCGGTAGGATCGGAGTCAGTAAATGCAGGAATAACACATTTGTCAGGAGCTGGTGAAGCTTTTGAAGATGTAGGCCACATTTTCTTAACCACAGATGCCATATCTGATTTGTCATGGGCCTCGATGAGGGCTAAGATATCTGATTTCTTTGACGACGATGGTACAGTAATTGATGCAGTGTCACATATTTCAAGCAGTTGTTTCTTCGTTAATTGCCGTAGAAGTTCAGCCATCGCAGTTTGCTATGATTCTTCACCACTTAACTGACACCAATTGTAACGTCAGAACGGCAGGCGCGTTGGAGAAGAAGTGTATTAGTTACATAGATCGAGAAGTAACATAGATCGATTATCATGCATGAGTGACGTAGCGACAAGAATGACATAGCAATCAACGTGTGCACAGCAAATGCATTACAATTACTTTGTAGCAAAATTACATAAATTTTACCTGTAGGCAGATCAGCATTATTGTTTCTACTGAATTTGCCATATGTGCGTGAGAATGGATGCTTTTAATTCTTGGAATTCTTGACAGAGTGTAACAATATGAAAAATTGAAAATTCTAATTTGACAACTATAATTTGATTAGTGTTACAGAAACTGAAAAGCATAATGACGATTCCTTGAATTCCATGCGAATTTCCCTCTAAATATTTTAGACAAACAAATAAATGAACAATGGTCGGCATTGGATACATTTTTGAAGCATGCAGGGAGTCCCCGAGCTGCTGTATCAAAGAATTTCAGCATTAGATCATTGATGCCAATTCATAATTTAGAGAAATATCACCAATGTGAAAATACTCTCATCCACAATCTTCTCATGAATTTGATTTTCAATAAGTGGTTTTCTGAAACTAGAGGTCATCACGGAATCCCAAGATATCAAGCTAAATTCCCTAGATTGTGAAAAGAAATAAATTCAACTGTCCCAGGATCAACTTATAGTCCGGCGGTCAGAGCGAGTTTCTGAAGGGACCGAGGCCGAAAATAAGACTGATGTGGCTACTACGAATCTGCGCGTCTGCCGAGTTCTACCTGGTTCCTCTTCTTGTCAGACACGATAAAAGAAAATATACATCAACCCAATGCGAGGCAGATTGCAGTTGCGTTGAAATGAAATTTTCAATGCTTTCGCTTATTAAGCGAAAAATGCTAAGTCTAGAGTCATTAAGTTTGACATAGAATGTCTTCAGGTCATTTCCTATGATGTGCATGTGTTGCTATCATGCTTCTGATCGACCACGTGTGCGAGAATGTGGTTCAATGTGGATTACTTTGCTCAAAATGCTTGTGTTTGCCAACATTAGGAGGCTTGCTAAATCTGAATATGTTAAGCTTCATAGACACGGGTGCAAGAACATGATAGAAAATGACCTGAAGACATTCCATGTCAAAAATTATGACTCTGGTCTTAGTTCTTTTCGTTTAATCAGAGAAAACACAGAACATTTCATTTTGACCAAAAACAGCGAGCTGTATCCCACTGGATTAACATGTGTTTTCCTCTGATCCTGTCTGACAAATGAGCCAGGCAGAACTCAGCAGACGCACGCACTGGTGTCAGCCACATCATTTTGTGAAAGTCTCATTTTCGGCATTGTACCCTAGTGTAGAAGCTCGTTCTGGCTACCAAATTTCTTTCATTGGAGTATATGAAGCTCGGAGGTATCTTAAAAATCTCAGTGTATACCAGACAGCTCGATTTTACTGCCAAGTCAGGAAATTCTATGGAAAGTTGACGGAAAGAGTTCTCCAATATCTTTCACCAGGCAATCGACTTCTCTGTGCGATGATATTTTTGGATCTGGCAACCGAGTCCAGTTAATGGAAGAGGCCAAACGTGTGAATAAAACTGCAGCGGGCGGATCTGGATAGGCGCAAAATGCAGTTATCCAGACGATGGTCAACCCGTCAGCATCCGGGAAGGCATACTCAAACGAATGAGTGGCATGATCCATAGAAAGTTTGACACAAATCTTCTTTGACGCTTTAATGACACAAAAACTTCCAAAGAACGTTTTTTTATATTAGTTTTTTTAGAATTTTTTTTTAATTAGATTTGAATTAGTTTTTTTAAATTGGTTATTCAGATTGTATTTTTGTCATCCAGCAGATACTTTGTTCTTTAACAATTTTTCTTAGTTTTAACATGCACAAGGTGCCTGAAATTAAGTTCGCATGTTTAGTGAGTATATTTTTTGGAGGTAGGTTGGTGTAATCTACTAATGTTTCTTACATTATGTAGCGTACAGTTATATGTAGGCCTACATATTTGTGTACGTACATAAGTAAAATTTTCTTTGATAAAGTTCGACATTTTTTATCTTAACCGATTGTCTAGACAGGCTGCGCAATTATGCCTAGCCTGTCCTCTATTTATGATTTTCTTGAGTGGCAATTATTGCTACACAGTGCCTTGAGAAATCGATCTTGTAAATTGATATTTTTCTATGATATCAATTTGAGAATGTAGAGCCACAAGGTTGCATATCTATTAAATTGTCATGTTGATTTCTTTTAGCCTGTGTACATCTTGTGATGCATTGCTCCATTTCTCTGGAAGAGAAATTGAGGTTATTTATCATCTTTAGCCTGAATTATAAAAGGTGTCTGTAGTTTGCATGTCAGTTTGCAATAGTCGACTCTCAAATATTTTGAAAGATTTTCGTTCTTTAGAGGAGAAGGTTGTGTATCTCGTGTTAATTGGTTTTGTGCAATAAACTGCAATTTGAGATAAGACATTTTCAACACTTCCATCAAAGAAAGGAAAAACACCAGTGGTTATTGGGAGAGCGGACAAATTTCTAACACTGCTAGGCATTTCCGTGAATCACCCATTCGCAAACTGTGAGCAGTGGGTGATCACATGCTGCAATTTGTTCAACATGACGAATGAGGCGAGTAATGTATCACAAGAAAAGTATGCCAAAAAGCAATGAAAGTCTGAGAGCAAGTAACGGAAGAGCTATTCCGAAATGGATTCAGCAAGGGAAAGATAGGAATGCCCTCGAATGATAGTGATTAGAGCATTCGAGCTGAATCGAACAGCGGTTCTGGTAAACATCTAAATTCCAGTTGAAGCATCTACATCTCTGACGCCGATGAGACCGAATCCTCAGACTTCTAAGTGGTTGAGTTGAGGTAGGAAACAATTTTGTGAACTAGAAACTGTTATTTCAGGCGTTCAAATGTGCCAATGTAATTTTTCGAATATGGACCTTTTGACATTTTCACACCACAATACGTTTGATTTTGCATTTCCATAATAGGTCGATTCCATATAATCCCAGTCGTTACATTTCGATTGTTTTCGAACTGGTAAAACGGAACTACGTTGCTCAAGAAGCCGAAACTTCTTGTACATTACTAGCTCATGGTAGGCTATCATACCAGGAATTTTCGGGCACCGAGTATTCTTGTTGTTCTGATGAAACATTTGTAAATGCCATCCTGGTCGTTACAGCCAGAAATTTGACTATTTTACTTTTATTTAGTAACCTTTGATTAATGCCCAAATACTGAATGTCACATCGTAATTTTTTTGTGTAGTGTTCCTGAAATACACATTTTGTTTGACACAAGTTTTGCTGCGTTTCCGGAAAGTGGTTAATTTGAAACTTTTGAAATTACAACATCGTGGTCGCTACATCCCGGTCGTTGCGAAAAATGAACTATGTTGTAAAATAAAATGTAAATGCTTCTATATCCCTTACTTACTTACTTACTCCACGTTTAACGTCCGTTGAATCCCATCTCCTAGGGCTGAACGGTTGATGGCTCTCCTCCATTCATCTCGGTTGGCAGCGAGTTCTTCGGGGATTCCTATTTTCTTCAGATATTCTGAGACACATTGACGCCATGTTCTTCTTGGTCTTCCGACGGCTCGACGCCCTGGGACTTCCATGCTTTCCACTCTGCCCAAGCAGTTTCCCTCAGCTCTCTTTACATGACCGAACCATCTCAGACGCCCTCTTCTAACCCGATCTTCCAGCTCCTTCAGACCACACATTCTTGCCACTTCCTCACTTGATCTTCCGTCGCTCCATTTTACTCCTGCCATGTATCTCAGAATTCTCCGATCACATGCTCGCAATAGTTCAAACAACTTCTGTGTCAAGGACCATGTTTCTGAGCCATACACAAGGACAGATCGTATGAAGGATTCATACACATGAGCTCTGGATCTTAGGGGACACTCTTGTTGTTCAGAAGGCTGGCTAACTCTCTCCATTTGGACCAAGCATTATCTATTTCCCTATATCCATATTTCCCTTCAATTCATAATATGTAAGAACACATTATGTTCATGTGAATATATTGCTGTAAAAAGAACATGAACGCTTCTAATATAATTCAACGGAGAGTAAAACTCAGACACAACGGTCAATCAGATTAATAAAAGTTCAAAAATGGAAAGAGTGATTGTTCTACATTTACAGGCGCTGAAATTTTTCTTGAAATATCCTTGCATAGTAGAAAATGTGATCTCTAGGTTTTGGCCACATGAACAATTCCCGTTGTCGGTGTATAATATTCACCTTATAGTCGTCTTCTATAACGAGTGTCAATTGTCCGGGATACTCAATGTCGTCATAACTAACAACCACCCAATCGCCGACATTATATCGAATGCGTATTGGCAAATCGTGCGACAAAGAAGACAAAACCACATCAGAATATGAAATTTGCCAGCAATGAGATTTTTTGATTGCAGATTGAGCTGGTGCGTCATGAAGTACAAAGTAAGTTGTGCGTTCTTTAAGAAAGTCAGAGCTCACATAATGCATCGAATTTTGTGTGAGTCGACGCAGGAATCGGCAAATTCTTTTGCACTATGTACTATCGACTTACGCGCTTTAGTGTACGCTTACTCCGTCGATGGCGCCCTTACCATGCGGCGTGGCGAAAAATTTCCGGGAAGTACCGTCTAGGTAATACCGATCCTTCAATTTTTTTCAAAAAAAGAACCATAAATCGGTTCTGGAATTGCGACGACGGTCCGTCGCTCCATAAATAGTCCGTCGATGAACTCGTCCATGATGAATGAAATACAGACTGGAATAGTTGCTCTTGTCTGATTCGGATCATTGGATGCTAGAGCGATCATTTGTGGATCATGATCACGCCTGTAGACAGCAACGGTGATGATTGTCACTGTTGAATGCACCCAATATGCGCTTTCAATGGCATCTTGCTGTCCACAAGCAAACTTCTCACTAAAGTCAAAGTGAATAACAATAGATTCCTCTGAGAGAGACTCTTTCTGTCGGCGAAACTCTTCAGCTTGATATCGTTTGACGGTGTGGTGCTCTTGGAAGATAGGAAGCATCTCAATCAGCCTTTCCTGAGAATCGTCAGCATCTTGATAAATTCTTGTCTGTTCCAGCCGACCTTCCTCAGATCTGCTCCACCACACGTAATTGATGGTACTGGTATCTCTCACCGGACCTATAAACCTGAAGTTATCAACCCATCGTTGGTCGTATGCATGAAACCCGATGATAGGAGGCAATGTATTGTACCGACCAAAATCAATAACGGAAGTTATCAGGATATTTAACATGAATTCATGCTTGACTTACATGCAAGTGCAATTTCATTTCCAAACCAAACAGACAGGTACACGATGGGATACACACTCTCCCGTCTGTTACAGAGGTGATGTAACGACCGGACCGGGATATCCCGGTCGTTAAACTCTTGACATTTTTGCAGACAGTAAACATTCGATCCGATAGGTATTTCATGCACATATAAGTGTTTATCGTGGGCACATACCTTCGTTCCACGAGTTGGTTTTTAATTCTAGCAATTACACATTGTTGCAAAAAAATCAACACAAAATTTCATCCCGGTCGTTAAATTGTAACTGATCATTCAAATGATGACTTACGATGTCTTTACAGGATTCGAAGTAAGAAATCACGACTTTGTCTTTGTCTGTTTTGACTGAGTCTTTGTGCTCCAGAAAATATGTAAATGTATCGCATTCGTAAAATCTAATGTTAGTGGACGGAAAATAAAATTTTTCAAAAAAAACTGAAAAATATTGATTTATCATAGTTAAGAAAATAATTATTTATCGACTTACTGTGGCGGCAGCCTTGTCAAATTTTCGATGAAACATGCAGTCATAGTATTGTTATTCATTATTGTAAAGCTTAGACTAATTGTGAAAATTATTTTCACGTCCAAATGTTACAGTTACATGGAATTGACCAATAGACTCCAATGGATTCATATACTGTCACGTCACACTATGCATAAAGGAAATCATGGAAACCAAGTGGCAACAGGGATAGGAGTGGACTTACAAGGCGCAAGCTTCGTAGTGCAAGAAGATATCTCCAAGAAAATCTCTGCAGGCCTCTTCAAATGGTTTTGAATAAGTTTTCACAATGTCTTCGTATGTTGCAAAAAACTTCATCATCATCTCGAATAAGCCTGGGGCATCGCTCCACATTATGCATTATTATTATACTAATTTCGGCTGCTCCTGCGCAAATCAGCTGCTGAAACGAAAATTAAATTTGTTTGTAAAATATTTTGAAGATTCATACCATGCACATAAACAAATGACACTCTTTCGGAGCCTCAGGCACAAAGTTTAAGATTGTGGTGCTGATGGCATTCACCCGTCATGCATCCAAGGATAGTGCCCATTCGATGCTCTTGTCACAGATTGACTTTCACTGTAATTATCATTCTTTCATCATGATCATCATCTAGACGAATTAAGGACATTCACACTGCAATACAATTTAAAGTCTGTCGCACATTGCAGTTGGCCATATATATATTTGATAAATTTGAATTGGTCAGTAGCAGTCAGTAGTGACGCAATAATGCATCGGTCCTTGATCAACTTGTTGAAACTTGATTAGGCACATTGTTGTTCAGTGTTAAAGATTCATTCTTGAGTCTTCCTGAGTTACTATCGCTCACTTTTTATATCAAAGAAATGAGCAACGACTTGGACGATCGAGGATAATAGTTCACTGATCAGCTGGGCAGATAGAAGGTTCGTTTGAGTGCTCAAATTGTTACATATACACATTTCTTTCAATGTTACGAAAAAATTCCCTATTTCGATTCAGCATGTGGAAGCTGGTAAGCTTGTGATTGATGATGAAAGCTATTGACCTGACTTTAGCTAAATTAATCCTTTTGAATTTAAATAATAGTAGTTAAATGTGTTTCAGTACTTTGATAAGCCTTTGACGAAGATGAGTCAATTATATGTAACGAATATTGTGTCATGAAAAATGAAATTTCCTTCAAAATCTCAACCATGGTGCACCTTTCCACCTCAGTGTGCTCATTTGTTCGATGATCTGCGAAAGGCTAGTCGGCTCAATTAATTTGACCTACCTAGCTGTCTGTTTTGGTGCCCTTAAAAGTTTGAATTTCCGCTTTGATTGATTTTCTATCAACTTCAATTATTACGACAATTATCAGCTTGTCTTTTTTAATTTCGTGCATCCAGAAAATCCGCATATTTTCACACCCCTGAATTTTGAAATTTTATTGTAGTTTGATGATCGCTAATCACAAACACTTAATCGATTAAAAGCATCCTAAGAATATTTTAGGTGTGCAGAGGACAAATATTACTATAGGCCTGTTTTGTAGTTGCTGCATGCAAACTATTCGTTGCCATTCGATTTCTTGGCTGGTCGTATTCTATTCTGAGACCACCAGAATTTTTTTGCTCCTTTATGTCTACAAACCAAAGCACCAAAGCCTTACTTCGTCTCACCAAACCCTATACTCTTGCTAGGATTTAACTTCTCCCCCTTCATTATGTGGCCATCATCTGAGTTTCTTCAAACCACTGAGTTGATTTCGGCTTATTTTTTTTACTACTCCATATACATCAATGTATAACACAACATAGTCACATTGCAACGGGCCGAGCTAGTAGATGTAAATTAGTTGGGTAGGTATGATGCGCGTACTGTAAGTGTTACGTTATAAACCTACCGATTGCTGCCAGTGGTGTCCTTTGAATCCTCAGCAGTCTCCAATCCTTTAGCTCTTGTCGTAGAAGCAGCAGGAGCAGCAGCAGTTCACTATTAAGATTATTTATTATTATTCTGAGAACAATACCCAAACCAGAAGACCTATAGGTATTATTCACGGCACTAATTTTAACCAACCCAAGGGGATATAGGTAGGACAATATCAAATTACCAGACCAACCATATCAAAGGCTATAAGCTAGCTATTATTAACACGTGAATGACTTCAAGTCTAACCCAACTGCGAAGAGCTATAGGTCTATTATTATTATTATTATTATCTGTGACAGCGTAAACCCAACTCGGAGAGCTTTAGGTTTCTTATTATTAATACTATGTACGTGAAATAGCAAACCAACTCGGAGAGCTATAGGTTTGTTGTTATTATATTTAATTTATGTAGCAGAGCAAACCCAACTCGTGAAGTAATAAGTTTACTCAGCCAGTACATTTACTATACAATTTATTTAATAAACAAATGTGTTACTATTCTCGAAACATAAACATAACACAATCACACCGGACAAGTCACATACCACTTTGCCGTATACTTTGTTACTGATTGTTTCGTTCTAGTCGTGAACAGAGTTCACCAATCACCAAATTTATTAAATCGACTTATAAAGCATATTTAAACGACATTTTGTTATTGGTAATCATTTGGATATTGCATGCCTTCTATTATTCGGCACCTATATATATCATGATTATATATAATTCGTTGTTTCCCAGTACCATCAATAAGCATAATAAGCATAAATAATACATTTAAATGTACACATTTTCATGCCATTTAAAAAACGAAACTAACATTTATAGTTTCATTGAAGTGTCACGCTCTGCTATCCCATGAGTCTACAGCTACGTTTTCCAGGGTCTGCCGACCGACATCTGAACACAGCTTGGTGTGAAAATAACGCACGAATCGTTTATCGTTGCATGCGAACTTAGATTAATTAAGACATTGAAACCACATATTACTGGGTTGGTGGATTTTCAACCTCGTCTACTGCAAGATGTGGATGTCAGTATCTCTGCGGAACTTCATGGGAATAGAGGTGATGATCTTTCACCCTTTGCCTAGATGGGACCAACAACTTAACTGGCAACCCTGATCCTGACAGTTGTTTTGTGTCGTGCGAGAGAATTCATGCTCATTTGAATGTAGATTGGAACGATATGATCAAAGCGCTAACAGGTTAGCAAGAACCACCAAAACTTAATCAGTAAAAAAAGTAATTTTAATGTGTGTAATATGGCCCATCCTTCATAATACTGATCTTTTAGACGGAACTCTCCACAGGTCTGCCAAATGAATAATACGGCCATGCACGAAGGTTTGGGCATCTCTGGAAGTGGCCAGAAGCGTAGCTTCAATGACGGCCCGGCTTAAACATCGGTCTTTGGTCTTCCTATTCCAACCTGGAGGACAGCCCCGAACCAATCCCTCACCCAATAAATATTTCTGCAGTTCTAATTTAACTGACTTCGCTTCTGCTTGTGGTATGCAGGATCCACCAGTTGCCATTTTCTGGAAGGAAAGACAGTGAATATCGGCCTGATGTTCTACGATAACAGGTTCTATTTCTATCTCGGACATGTCAGAGTCGGATACGTCTGACGTAGCTATGGTACTGTGAATTTCAATCATTGGGGCGGTGGACTCTGTTGTGTCACTGTCACAATCATCTGCAATCTTAGGTAAGGTGAAGTCGGTTGTATCAGTCCCCGCTAGATCATCTACGCTGATGTTGGATTCATCCCGCTCGTCTTCGATGCAGTCTTCAGCATCGTTCCTGACGCAAGGGAATTTTTTTGGGCGATCAGCGTGTGAGACAAATGACTTTCTCCCGCGCTTGGTGTCGCGAATGAGATATGTGTTGTCAGAAAATCTCTGCTCAATGACCCAAGGTCCGTCCCATGGGCGATAAAATTTACGTTGTTCCCCTTTAGGAGCAATGGTGTGGTAGTACATCACGAGATCCCCTACTTGATAGGTGACATCTCTCACCCCCCGCGCGTCATATCCTCGTTTCTGATGAGTCTGCTGAGTGCGAGATATGGTTTTGACGATATCCCAGGTCTTCATCAGTTTTTCCTGGATTTCATAAATATGTTCCGACGTTTCTCGTTCTTGCACAGTTTCCAAATCCAGCTCAAAATCAACCGGAAGTCGCATTTCGCGACCGTATGTGACGGCGGCTGGAGAGAAACCTGTTGTACTGTGGGTGCTGGAGCGGTATGCCCAGAAGCAGTATGATATTGTTTGATCCCAGTTATCACGATCGCACTTCTCATGAGCGATGACTATCTGTTTCAAGGTGCGATTGAAGCGCTCGACGCCGCCATTACCCTGCGGCCGATAACTTCATTTTTGATGATGACCGAATCATCATTGTTATTGACAATAGGAATTATTATATTTTTATTACTCACAGTGATGATAGAGGGCAAAAAGGTCAGCCCCAAACGAACAGTTTCTGAGCTGTCAGCAACAATGCCAGATATAGGTGCCCCCAAGGTCCATTTAAATCGAAGGAGAGCCCGAACTAACTTCACAGATTTGGGAGGAATTTCTATTTTGTCATTAACCCCTATTTTCATAACGGTGTTACGACCCGTTAATATTGGCAATATAACCCCAGGTCTTTTCAGCCACACCTGACTACAGTCTAGATCAGTGACTGACCGTTCCGGTAATAGGAAGTCCATTCCTAAAATCAAATCAATAGACAAATCACTGGAGACTACTAATGATCGAGTAGGACAATATTTACCAAACGCTATTTTGGTATCAGCTATACCGACAATTTGTAGTTCTTCGTCTTTAGGGCCTTGAACATCTAGTTGACTGTTTGCGGGCAAGGGTTCATAAGTGGAGACAATCCTATTACTACATACCGAGCAATCAGCTCCGGTATCTATCAGTGCTATGACTTCTCGTCCCTCTACCATAACAGAAACATTTGCCCTAATGCGGTCCCTTTTAGTAGTAACAGCGACAGAACGGGACGCATCTACCGCTTTTGAGCGTTTCCCGCTGTGCAGAATCGAGCGATGTGTCCTTTGCCTGAACATTTGAAGCACACTATTTCTTGATTTCGTTCCGGATCTAAAGAATTCGATGCTGCTGGTGATGATGTTATAGGGTGTGGTGAAGCAGAAATTGTAGGCACGTCAACATGGGGTTGTGCTGTAATTGGAAGGTCACTCGTCCTGTGTACAGCCGAGGTTGGTGCAGAATAACCTAATTGTCTACCCTGCGGAGGTGTGTAAACATTTTGAGGAATAAGCGTTAATTGTCTTATCTGGCGATCATGTGATGCAGAGCGCCAAGGTACAGAGACATTGTTTGGCCATATTTGATGTTGTGGTGACGACTGAGCGCCTCCAGAACCATATTGATACACTGGTTGTCGAAAATTCGCCTCGAGAACCATATTGATACACTGGTTGTCGAAAATTTCGACGCTCTACTGGAGTCGTTGCCGACGTAATGGATCGGAACGGTGAAGTACAGGAGGCAGCAATGTGGCCAAAGTTATTGCACTTATAGCAACGTATGGAAGAACTGGAAGCAGAAATAGTAGAAGTCCGTGTCTGCGGAACATTTGCATCTACCCTTTCAAATCGAGTGACGACATCCAAGTAGTCGTTCAAATGAATTTGGTGGAAACCTGCACATTGACAATTTAACATCCCTACTTGTATCTCGTGACATTAACGCATTCAAAACTCGACGCTCCAAGTCATCGGTACGCAAATCTGGGAATGCGTGTCTGCCAATGCGCAGAAGTACATCAGCGTAATCGCGGATTGTCTCATCTTTCGTCCGCATACGCGACTCGTACGCCGCTTCCGCCTCTACGGTTGTTGCAAACGGGCAATACCTACATCGCAATTCGTGGATCACTTCTGCGTAAGTGTGGGTATCTGCTCGATCCACAACAATTTCATTAGGCCTACCAACGGTTTTGATCAATAACAAATGCAATTTACGTGAATCTGAAAAGTTATCGGCGAGCAACTCGAAGACCTTGAGCCAACGATCAAAGGCTAATTTTCCATCAAATTTTTGCAAAGCATTTAAATCATCCGGGGTTTTATTTGTATTTGATGGCTTATCCTGTAATAGAGAGGTACATTTGTGTTCAATGGTATCGATTTTTGTCTGGAGCTTAGCCAGATCGTGGACTATGTCAGAAGTTAAGTTCATGTTTGCAATACCTTTCCCTCCTGCTTCTCGTCTAGTAAAAAAATCAAGGTCATCAGCGTTCAAAACAGGTTCACCATCCGTTTTGACACGTGATTCCTGCTGACTCCTACCCCGGAATGGTGTTGTAGCTGAAAACCCCGTCGAACCAAAGCCATAGTGCGACATAATGGAATACTGATCGGTTCTATACCGCTGCCACCAAGTGTAACGGGCCGAGCCAGTAGATGTAAATTAGTTGGGTAGGTATGATGCGCGTACTGTAAGTGTTACGTTATAAACCTACCGATTGCTGCCAGTGGTGTCCTTTGAATCCTCAGCAGTCTCCAATCCTTTAGCTCTTGTCGTAGAAGCAGTCGTAGAAGCAGCAGGAGCAGCAGCAGTTCACTATTAAGATTATTTATTATTATTCTGAGAACAATACCCAAACCAGAAGACCTATAGGTATTATTCACGGCACTAATTTTAACCAACCCAAGGGGATATAGGTAGGACAATATCAAATTACCAGACCAACCATATCAAAGGCTATAAGCTAGCCATTATTAACACGTGAATGACTTCAAGTCTAACCCAACTGCGAAGAGCTATAGGTCTATTATTATTATTATTATCTGTGACAGCGTAAACCCAACTCGGAGAGCTTTAGGTTTCTTATTATTAATACTATGTACGTGAAATAGCAAACCAACTCGGAGAGCTATAGGTTTGTTGTTATTATATTTAATTTATGTAGCAGAGCAAACCCAACTCGTGAAGTAATAAGTTTACTCAGCCAGTACATTTACTATACAATTTATTTAATAAACAAATGTGTTACTATTCTCGAAACATAAACATAACACAATCACACCGGACAAGTCACATACCACTTTGCCGTATACTTTGTTACTGATTGTTTCGTTCTAGTCGTGAACAGAGTTCACCAATCACCAAATTTATTAAATCGACTTATAAAGCATATTTAAACGACATTTTGTTATTGGTAATCATTTGGATATTGCATGCCTTCTATTATTCGGCACCTATATATATCATGATTATATATAATTCGTTGTTTCCCAGTACCATCAATAAGCATAATAAGCATAAATAATACATTTAAATGTACACATTTTCATGCCATTTAAAAAACGAAACTAACATTTATAGTTTCATTGAAGTGTCACGTAATCAATGATATCATAGTAAAACAATACTACTACAACATAAAGTGAGACGACAAAGCTGAAATCAAAGAATAAGATAGTGATAACTTTTTGTCAATGCCACCGGACGCTTCAGCTCACAATGTTTTTTTTTTACTGAATTTTCACCCCTAGCACAGCTATGAGCCATGAACGAAGCTAGGGGTTACTCAATGAAAAACTAATAAATTGTATTACTTTAAATAAATAAAAGAAAAAAAACAGATCTTATAATCTGATTAAGCTGCCCCCATCAGAAACTTATTCGCACGCCTCTTGAAAGTATCAAGATTGTATTGGTCAGGGAAAGTGGTCTGGGGAAGCTGATTCCAAAGCTGTGCCGTGCGAACAAAAAAGCTTTTCGAGCGACTCACAGTACGTGCGCGTTCTAAGCTCACATTATAGCATGTGAGTGCATTAGCTCTGCGTGTGCTTCTGGAGAAGATCTTAGGTTTGGGTACGCACTCATTTACTGCAGAGCTGCTTCTACCGAAATAGTACCTGTAGAAGAGACTGAGTGAAGCAACATCCCGTCTGACGGAGAGCGGCTGCAACTTGCTAGCAAGTTTTTCACCCATGAGATTCTTGACACGTTTCTCAACCCGTTCAAGGAGGTTAAGATGCGTTTGTGGGGCGCCTGCCCACAGATGACAACAATACTCCATCAGAGGACGAATAGTGGACTTGTAAAGATAGCAGACAGTCTGTGGTGGAAGATAGCTGCTGGCACGATAGAGACTACCAATGCGTTGAGCTGCCTGCTTGCTAATGGATTGGATGTACGGTTTCCATGACAAGTCTTTCGTAACCGCTAATCCAAGGAAGGAGATGGAATCTTGTTCTCTGATCCTATTATCTGACATCTTAATGCTATGATCATCATCTCCTTTAAGTCGTGAGTGCAGAATACTCTGAGTTTTTGAAGGATTGAAGGAAACAAGCCAATTGGCGCCCCATTCTGAGACCCTGCGTAAGTCTTCATTAAGAACGTCGCATAACTGCTGACGTTGCTGTGTGTTTTTAGCGAGTCGCTCATTGGAATTGAAGAGTGTTGTGTCATCTGCATACATCACCAATTTACTCACTAGGCAGTCTGGGAGGTCGTTGATGTACAGCAGAAAAAGAGTGGGTCCCAAAATTGACCCTTGAGGAACTCCTGCATTGACAAACTTGGTGGAAGACTTTTGGCCATCTAAGACGACAGATATCTGCCGGTCACTAAGGAAAGAAGCAAGAAGTTTGTGGAGTTGATCAGCAACTCCATAGGACTTTAGCTTCATAAGGAGTCCCTGATGCCAGACTTTATCGAATGCCTTGGAAATATCCAAGGCAACTGATCTCGTCTCACCTTGTCCGTCAAGGACACGACTCACATGTTCAGTGACATATGAAAGAAGATCTGCAGTTGATCGAGAGTGCCTGAAGCCATACTGTTCTTCTGATAGAAGGTTCTGAGTTTCAAGGAAGTTAACAATGTGTTGGTTAATCACTGCTTCAAAAATCTTGCCAGCAATTGGAAGCAGGCTGATAGGACGGTAACTAGATGGAAGAGATGAGTCAGAACCTTTCTTTGGAACTGGAACCACGGAAGCTACTTTCCAACAAGAGGGAAACTCACCGGTGGATACACATCTACTGAACAGTTTAGATAAAAGTGGAGAAAGCTCAGGTGAGAGATGCTTGAAGACCGAAACCGGGATGCCGTCTGGTCCACTAGACTTAGAGCTATCGAGACCGGTGATGATTTTTTTGACGTTTCGGACTGTGACTGAAGGAGGACTAACTGTCTCATCAGTGCGCATGGGAATTGGAGGTGGAATTCTACCTCCATCGTCTAATGACGAATTCTTCGCAAACTCTTTGCAAAGAAGCTCGGCTTTGTCTGCTGAGGTTGTCGCCATAGAAGTACTGACTTCGGCATGACGGAGTGCTGGGATGGAGGATTTGTTCCTATTGGTGACACTGTTGTAATGTATCGTTCCATGATGCATAATGTTCCTGATATAAAAAGCTTGATTCACAAAAATTGTCTAGTAATAGTTCTGCTCATTGACATAAACCTGACAGCACTAGTTCTCTTCAAGAACGGAATAATCTAATATCTACTTGCATTTATCTAGAGAACTTTGCAGTCAATTGAGATTTCATGCCCCTTGTAGGAATCATGAACTCATGGCAAGTGTGCTAAGTCTTGCGTAGGACCTTGAGCGCACTAGACTCAAAAATGTAGCCGTTTTATGTAGGCCTTATTTGTGTGCATTGCACAATAGTGAGTTCAGTGATTCTAGATCTCTGTTCAATTGCGCATTTGAGAGAAGTTGTCTGAGGTTATTGTCTGTCGAACTCCTTAGTGCAACACTTTCACGTATTCGATGAGTGAAACACTGCGATCAACCTACAGAAATTGTATAGGCTATCTGAACACTGCAATCAATTTTTACTTCAAACATCATAATGTTCCCTAGAATTCCAACAATAAATGCTTTCAATTATTTTAATTAATTATCTTGACCTTTGTCACAGCCTTCATTATGGTTCTGCGACTATATGGTTGCCAAATGCATGCTTGCGCTTCTTAAAGAAATTCAAGATATCGATCTTTTATATTCATTATATGATAAAGTATAGGTAGCCCAGCCCACTTGGATTTCAGTGCTCTTATCAACTGAAACTTTTGCTTTACTCATTCTCTTCCATTTTATTTCCGCTGAATATGAACACATCCGACGGGGTAAAGCAAAGAGTCCCTAAATTTACTGTCTATCTGCCTCCTGGTCACTAGCGTGTAGGGGTTGGAAGCTTATGAGGCTCTGCTATCCCATGAGTCTACAGCTACGTTTTCCAGGGTCTGCCGACCGACATCTGAACACAGCTTGGTGTGAAAGTAACGCACGAATCGTTTATCGTTGCATGCGAACTTAGATTAATTAAGACATTGAAACCACATATTACTGGGTTGGTGGATTTTCAACCTCGTCTACTGCAAGATGTGGATGTCAGTATCTCTGCGGAACTTCATGGGAATAGAGGTGATGATCTTTCACCCTTTGCCTAGATGGGACCAACAACTTAACTGGCAACCCTGATCCTGACAGTTGTTTTGTGTCGTGCGAGAGAATTCATGCTCATTTGAATGTAGATTGGAACGATATGATCAAAGCGCTAACAGGTTAGCAAGAACCACCAAAACTTAATCAGTAAAAAAAGTAATTTTAATGTGTGTAATGTGGCCCATCCTTCATAATACTGATCTTTTAGCCACAGGCAAGGCATTCCGTCAACAACTTTAACCTTTCTATACTTATTGGTTACTCTCCTCCCAAATTTGTCTAAAATCCGTAAAAATTGATCGTCACAAAGCCCCACAGACATGTATTTGAAGATATTTCTTAAATTCAAAAAATTACAGTATACAAATCTGACAAGCATCAAGGAATTGGAGACGATAGCGTGAATCACAGCGATATCAGCAGCTTGATCTGACATCCTCTGTTGGACACATTCTAAGCATATAATACTTGAGGTCAACAAATTAAATTCGTAACAACGTGGGAAGTGATTATTAGCAGGTCAATATCCCTTTATAACATACACAACTTCTAAAGGTGTGGTGTGGTCAACCCTGGGGTTACCTTCTTAGTTGTGACTTTCATGACTTGAAGTTTGGCCCAAAATCCATGCTAAAGTTTGGAGGTTTTTTGCAATTACCACATTAGGATCCGTTTCCATTCCTCAAATTTTTCAAGGAAAATCCTCAATTTTTGTCCATAGGCTAATGACAGGCTTGGAATCAACTACAAAGACACAGTGAATAAGTTAAGATACCAAGAATGATGATTAGAACTTTGAAATGAACACCCGCTGAAATATTGGTCTGATTTTCTTGAAAGTAGGCCTACATACCGATTTCAGTCATATTTGCAAGTTAATTGCTCTTTTTTCTGTATAGTTGTCTAGCGAAAGTAGTAGGCTAAACGAAAAGATTCTGTCGCAACTTAATTCATAAATCATTTACACTGCACACTCTCTGGCTGCAGCTCATAAAAGTTGATTTTCGCCAAATATAATTCGGACTTGAAATTTGTTTTTCATGCAGTGTTTTTGATCATCAGTTAGGTACTCAAAGATCAGTTGACAGCATGGATTTTGTTTTGTATTTTTTTTATCCAATAATTATTAAACCCCTTAGCCTAGGTAAACTGATATTTAATATATTGTAAATTCAATTGACGCAAATTTTGAGAATTCCTAATTCTTTTTCATCATTTAAGTTAAGTGGTTTAACTTAGCTTAATTGCTGATCACAGTATGTAATTTGTCTTATGAAATGAATAAATAATTTTGAAATTGTCCAGTGGTAGAAGACCGTAACATATTTATCGGCATTATCCTACATAACAAGCTGCCTTGTTAGCTTATGATGTTTTCGCCGATTTGGAGCATAAAAATTAATTCATTTCAAATAGGCTATAATGGCTAATTATATCTTGTAGCAATTTTCACAACGTTTTTTTCAATCATAGCTATATAAAAAAAACTTAATAGGTGCTGTATTTTCCTTCGGTCAGACGCCTGACACTCATGATGACGTGTGCATTGCAGAATTATTAAAAATGTTGGATGTTCAATAAGGTGCGACCAAGAAACGAGGCAGACAACAGTAGGCTACTACATTTAGAAGTCCTTGACTATGACGTGAATATGGAATCATCTATTGCACCCTACATTGACATCACATCGATGAATAAAATGAGGCGCACGTACTGACGTGATTGAGCAGCGTTCAAGGAATGATGTGACTAAAGCGCAGCATCTTTATTCTATTAAACTCATGAGTATTCGGTCATGTGATGGAGAATGACAAAGTAGAGAAATGTTAGTGAGAAGTGGGACTTGTAAGAGGTAAAGTTTTCTAATTCACATGAATGCCAGCTAAATTTGGAGTCTGTGAGATTTACTCAAACGGACATTTTGTATTTGGCAATACACAAAATAGAAATACACATCCGCCCCTCAGACGGTATCATCAAAAATAGTTCACACAAAAATTGTCCAATGTCCATTTGTCGCGCTATGATGGACTCATGAGACCCCACGCAGTTTGAAATTGCTTCACTATCAGTCACTGTCAGATATCCAATATTGTTCATTTGCCGCTCCTTTAGTCAAATATCGCCCGTCATATTTCATTGACAGCCTCATGGTAGACTCAAAGGTACTAATGCAGCATTTTCTTCCACTTTTTGCAGATAGATGCCGCCAAGCATGGTTCATTCGCCACCACTTGATGGATTCAAGCCTTACGCAGCTTGAATTACCGCCTCCGCACTTTATGAATTTATCGCACACTTTTGACTTCTACGGTGACGATATTCCAGTGCAAAGGCTAAGTTTCGTGATTTTTCGAGAACTTACAAAATAACTGCTATACAAACAAACCAAGATGCAATGCAGATTTGATTTAACAGTGCAGAAGCGCGATGTAAAATCTTGAAGGCAAAGTATCCCCTGCATTATGCATCCCATGCTTGCTACAAGGTTCCAAGCATTCAAGCGGGCAAAAAAACATGACTGACACGGTTGTTTTTCCATCAGTGACGTATATCATTGAAAGTTGGTCAACTACAGGGTGTAACAATAATTTCTGCCCATGAAGTTCCCCTACATGCCAAAAATTAGCCAACCGAAAAACAATTCACTATGCAAACATGAATTCTAATACATTGAACATCAGTTTTATAACAAAAGGACAACAATTTTCTTAATAGTTCGTGTGCTTACCCTCATTTTCCAAACACTGCAAAATTCGCGTTCGGAACGAGTCACACAAGTGCCAAACCTCGGTCTGTGTACAGTCTGCGACATTTTATTAGGACCACCCATATTTTTTTAGTTTTTTACACCTAGCTACTTGTTGATGTCATATTATCTTTCACCCTTGTCAATACATTAAATAGGCATGTATGCCAACAATATACCACAACATAGCCATCTACTGATTAGTAACACAGACACCAGACACTCAAACATAAGAATTGACCGCGACATATTATTAGGACCACCTTCGACATTTAGATAAGAAGCTTTCTTTTAGACATGACAACGCTAGATAAAGATCTATTATCAGTTATTTACTTATATGTCGATTTCTTAGCAATACAAATTGTGTGTTCTGGTTGCCTTATTTGTGCATTGTCGGCTTGCTGTGAGAAAGCCGCATGTGAGAAACTATCATTAATGTGTGGTGTGTGTCGTCGCCTGCGCACGCACACTGTTGTCTGTCAACAATAAAGATATTAATATTCATTATCAAATCGATCCTTGATTTGCTTTGCATCATCGAGACCAGATATCTGAACTATTGAGATAACATGGATATCTACCAATACGATTTATGTTTAGGTCTAACGTGGAAAGTCTAAATCTTACTCATGAGTAAAAACGGATCTAACAACAAGCATAAGTGGCTCGTAGATGGAAGCTTTGTCTCGCGACGAGTTTTCTCAGCGTGAAATCGCTACTCGTTGTTATGTTTCAAAGTAGTCGGCACTACTTGTTCAACGGAATATGACTTCTGGAAATCCTTATGCAGCAAACCGACGATGACGTTGTGGAGCATGATGAAAATCTACGACACAAGATGGCCGATTCCAAGAGCGCAGGCCTACTGTTAGAAAAGGGTGGCTAATAACGTCGTCCCAGCTACGAAGACCATGGTAGAAGCGTTACATCAACGAAGCGGCACACACTGTTCAACGAGGGATGCATAAAATGATTGCCAGCGGGATTGCGGTCAAGGAAAGTGTCGTAACTGACCCCATGCATGAAGATCTAATAGGCTTAATTTTGCCACTCGCCATGTCAATTGGAGCGTCAATGACTGGTGAATGGTGGCATTCTGCGTAGAGCCGAGCCTTAAGTGTCACCAGACTACTCGTCAGCGAATGTGGCAGTCACGTGGATCACTTGCTCCTGCGTTTCAGCCCGTCAAACACCAAGCAAAGGTCATGCTGTAGGCCTGTTTTCTTGCGAGGAAACTGGTAGGCTTCATGTTTGTGAGTGCTCTATTAACTCGATTCGACTTCATCCTTACAAGTGCTTCAGAGAAGGGTGATTCCATAGTTCGTGACTGCTGGTTTCCAGAAAACAACGGACTGCTTATGCAAGAGGGAGCTCCCTGCCACACTGTCAGTATTGTGAAGCGACGTTTTGATGACATCAGCGCCACTTTGTTGGAAGGACCATCTCCGATGTAAACCATTCAGAACATTAATGCGCTATCATGAAGCATCGGCTGCATAAGATTTACATAGGATGTTTGGGTTGCTAATTACAAAACAAAAACGCAGCGTTGTCATGTCCATAGGAAAACTTTTTATGTAAATGTCGGAGGTGGTCCTAATAATATGTCGCGGTCAATTTTTGTATTTGATTGTCTAGTGTCTATGTTATTAATCAGTAGATATCTATGTTGTGGTATATTGTTGGCATACATGCCTATTTAATGTATTGACAAGAGTGAAAGATAATATGACATCAACAAGTAGCTAGGTGTAGAAAACTAAAAAAATATGGGTGGTCCTAATAAAATGTCGCAAACTGTAATTGACTCCCATTCTTCTTTGACCCGCAAAATCAGCTCATCACGGTTTTTTGGGCGAGGCGCTTTAAAAACAGAGTCCTGTAATCTGGCCCAGATGTGTTCCACGGGGTTTAGGTCCGGTGAATTACCAGGCCAATCCCTCCAGACTTTGACGTCACTGTCATAAATTTGACTGAGAGTCGCACGAGCCGTATGACAAGTTCCTCCGTCTTGCATCAGTACACCGCTATCCGAGCAAGGAAATATGCGTCTCTTTGATAATGTCAGTATACAGAGGGAGAATATTTTCACGATAGTGCTGTCCGCTCACAGTTCCATGACTTGGTACGATGTACAGATCTGTCTTGCGTATCTGCATATTCCTCCGGCCACCATGATTTTCAGGGGGAACTTGGGCCGCATTTCTGGCTTGATTGACGACGGATCACTCGTCCTTATTCTTCTGTTTTGAGTATTAACTTTTGGATGCAATTCAATGGGACTTTCATCGGTAAACAGTATGTGTGAACTCAACAGGTTTACCCTGGGCCGCTTCATCCGTGTATCCCTCATCGACCATCCTTTGACTGACTTGAACTCGATCATTGACATTTTTGGCTGAGAGAAGAGGCTTCGTTGGCTGCTTGTAAGCAACTTTACCTCACTTGGTCTTCCTTAAATGACGAGAAAGAGTCATGTGAGAAACAGTCTTTCCACGTACCAGGTAGCCAAGAGAGAGATTCAAGCTTCGCGAAATGCGCCGAAGTCCTGGACTGACTCTGTCTTTGAACTCACGACACACTTTGTCCTTGGTGTTTGGAGACATTTTCGTTGGTCTACCACTCCTTCTTGCGTCCTTCACTTGTCCTGACTCTGACTTCATCCACTTCCGAACAGTCATTCGGTCACATTTGAGGATGTTAGCAATGTGTGAGATGGAATGTCCTGCTGAATGCAAGCCTTGAATCTGTGAGCGTTAGTGTTCACGTGCTTTCACCATCTTCAGTGACACTGGGAGATGAAATGAATAGTAATAGTAGATTACAATGATGAAAACATGCATAAATTTGTAAATCATTCATGTCGACATGTCAGATAAATATGTACAAGAGATGCAATACTGCTAATGCTAAATAAGTTTGCAGCTAAAAAAGTTCCTTCATGGTTCAATTGCTTGTTCAGACTAGGGTTATACTTTTTAATAAATAACGCCTCCATAATATTCAGTTCAAAGTTATTGGACGCTTGTCCCAAGATTTTAAAGTTACTAGAGTTACAGCTACAGCTACAGTTTAGCCTATGATCCGAGATCGCAGACATTTTTTGACAATGTTCCTTGATTCTAGCATTCAAGTGTCTTAGAGTTCTACCAATATAAGCACTTGTACATATTTATCTGTGACATGTCGACATGAATGATTTACAAATTTATGCATGTTTTCATCATTGTAATCATTGTATTATCCACCTCTTACGCTGAAATGAATAGTCATGAAGAAGCAGTACATTGCGACAACCAATGAAATTTGAAGCGTTAATCAGCCAATGAGATTCACGATAGCGCCGGGGAACTGCAGCTGTGTTGTCATCACGGTCTCCCTATGAGCTGTAGTGTTGGAGAAAAACATTGAAGGTGACTGTAACAAAAATTTGTCCTCATGGGGATAAACTTTTGTTACAAATAAAAGTGTAGCCATCACTTACTCGGAAATTTAATCTGACTGAGGAGATGATACAGATGGCTTGATCCGTCAATGCGTCCCTCAAACGTGCTGAAACGGAAGGTCTTAATGCGCCTGCTACACAATCAATTAAAATGGCGTTTTTTTGAAAAAAAATCTATGGGTGCATGAATCAACATACGTATTGATTTGCAATTATAAAAAGGAACAAAGCTCAAAAAAGATTGTAGCCAATGTGCAGATAGTAAATACAAAGGAGAGTCGAGTCAGGTTAATCAAAGCACTGGGTCCTTTTATCATGCAGCAAAATTTCAAATGAAGTATTGCTCAATGTGTTCTCCCACTGGGGAGAAATTTTTGTTACACCCTGTACATCAAACAGTGGTTAACTGACAGGCGATATATTACATGTACTAGAGGATGGTGCTGAACACTATAGGTTCGTCGAATAAGTAAAAAATAAAGTGGTTTGCAGATGAATTCTTGAAAAGGTAACGCAATGTATCAGTTCTTAAAAAAATGGCATCCATAGATTCATCCTGATTGTGGACTCACTTAGTTCTATAGAAATCAAGCTGTCAGTGAAATGACTCCATTGACTTAATGATTTTTGAACCTCTACTATTTATTCTATCCAAGAAGTAACAGTATTTGTATCACAACGTGTGAACAATCGGTGGCAACTACTGCAAATGTCCGATTGCTGGAAAGTAGATAAAAGTAGTTACGCTGGCTTATTTCAACTTGATTGAGAGACCTCGCAATTGACAGTTGATTAAGCTACAAGCAGCTGTGAGAAGGTTTTACACACGACCTCACATATTGAGAAAGTGTGAGGCATGAAATCTGAAGGAAAATTCATATAGCTCACTCACACAATCTTATTTCATCTTTTAAAACTAGGACAGTACCACAATATCAATAAATGTCAGCCACGTTGAAGTAGCACTATAGCAATCGTATAGAGCTGTTTAATGGCTCTTATGAAATATAAATATATCGCCCCTTTCTGGCTTGCTTAAGTGCCTAAAATGAGATCACGAGGTCAACTGAACAAATTAGAAATTTATACATGTTAATGAATTCATTTTTTATATCCGAAGACAAAAATAGCACTTATGAATGATGTATCATATGAAAGCTCGTATGATCATTTTTCTTCGTGATAATCATTGCCGCTACTATGGCCCAAGCTGGGACCAGTACTAACGTCCATCTCGTACATAGGGTGTAATTCACCTTTGTTTTGGTTTCAGATGTAAACGAGTTTCTGCTTGCATAACTTGGAATTCATAGAATAACATATCAGAACTCAGAATAGCGTCATGGAGCAATCGCAAGCGAAGCAAGTTTTAGCGAGTTCAGACAGCATGGAAAGGTTAGTTATTTTTTATTTTGCATCATTTCCTTTATTGTCATGGCCTATGTTAAGATATTTTATGAATGATAAAAGGATATGTTGAACAATGTTTCCTTGAATTTCATGAAACTTTCATACCCAAGACTTGTCGTGAAGTTATGATCAATGTAATCTGAAAGTATTTGATATTTCAGAAAAAGACGTCGCAGTCCTTCCAAGTATGTACCAATGCATCTGTAATTTTTTGATGTGTTGAGCACTTCATATATTTAAGTTTGCATTTTCATTTCATGCTTCCTATTTTCCATATTCACAAATCGGTTTCGTATTTTCCTTTTCCTTATATCGATGAACAAAATTTCATAAACCATTTATGCTCAATTGAATAGCGACGCGTTGCGCATGCGACTAGGGTTGGAATAACCCTCGAAGTTTCATTATCCTTCGAAGTAAAAAAATAATAAGTTTAACAAAGTTAACTGTTTGAACAATTAATTTTTTTACCGCTGTGAATAAAGGGCATGATGCTCCGTTGTTCTTGAAAATAACATGACTCCACACGTAAGTGTAATACCCATATCTTAGATATTTAATGTGAGATTTTGTCCGATGTCGTGGATGTTTTGTCTAGTACTTTTATTAACAGATAAATTTCCACGCTTTGTGAAGGTTTTATAAAACAATCGATTTTTCACGCAGTAAGTTGGACAATTATGAGATGCGGTTGTGGGTGGCTGATTCCAGTATTACCATTTCAATTAACCGTGTAGCCTCGGTACTCAGGTGACTGGCGTGCAGGAGTTGCAAATCACATGTCGAATGATCCTCCACTCAACGATTAAAATTCCACCGGTACGCAATTAAACTGTCTGCATTCCACTTAGTCAGTTAGCAGATATGTTTCATGAAGTAACATGTGTCACGAATCAACAAACGTAACAAAAAAGGTTCGCAAAAACTCAGGTTGATTGGCAAAGCGTATTTGGGCTGAACACCACACTTGCATTCAAAAGTTATCAAAGAAACAACGTCCATTCTTTTAATGTATGTAGAGAAGATATGGTTGGGTCTTGGGTTTCATCGAAATCTTGAATCTGGTTATCTATGGTAGGTATTCATAATAGCGGCTACTGAACCTAAGACAGGTGCGCCACCATTCTTTTAACAAAGACTGCTGATAATTATAGCTAATTCAGGTAGCACTTAAGATCTGAATTGAACTTTCATAGCGATTTGCAATTACACAGATGCAACTCGAGTAACCACCAATGCTGTCACAATGCACATGGAATTACATGTTTTTTGACAACTACAATTCTACGTGTACATATAAAACCGTTGAAACTACCCTGTGAAACTGAAGCATTTTATAAGAGATGTTTTAGTACCAGGTAAAAAACAACAAAAAAGTGTTAGTAGTCATCGAACTTCAACGTGTCCTCCTCCATTCTCGAGGACGGATTCGAGTCGCTTTTGGTAGGCCAGAGCAGTTTCTCGACACATCTCAGTGGTCACTTCTTGAAAAGCTTGTATGATGCGGTCCTTCAGGTCTTGCATGGATGTTGGCCGTGTATGGTAAACCTTGGACTTGACAAAACCCCACAAGAAGAAATCGTAAGGCGTCAGCTTAGGTGAACGCGGTGGCCAGGGCATGTTAGGAGATCCATGTCCCATCCATCTGTTAGGCATCTTGTTCAACCAATCACGCACAGGAAGTCCCCAGTGTGGAGGTACACCATCCTGCATGAATATGATGCTCCTGCCTCTTCTGTCCGACTTCACCGCTGGCCAAAATTCCTCCTGTAGCATCTTGAGATACCGATCCTTGTTGACGGTGTCGAAGCAGAACGGTCCGTAGATACCTGATTGGCTGATTGCCGCCCAGACGGTGGTGCGTGGCGAGTGCATAGACTCTTGCTTGATCCAGTGAGGGCTCTGGTTGGCCCAATAACGACACTTGTGGCGATTCACGCCACCATCCAGATGGAAGTGAGCTTCATCGGACCAGGTTAGTTCCACCCACTAAATGGCTCTGGTTGACTTGGATGCGCTGTAGCTCCTGTTCTGCGAACTCCATTCGGTATTCCAGATCTTCTTCGTGTAATCGCTGCACCACCTGGACCTTGTACGGATGCCATCCATAGTCATGGAGGATGCGCTGGATAGTGCGGCGACTCACTTGAAGTGCATTAGATGCACGACGGTTAGATGTGTTTGGGTCCTCCTCGAAGTGCTGCACAACTCGTTCCACATTCTGCTCCGTTCGTTCAGAAGATGACCGGTCCCGCTTGACAGTAACCACACTACCACTGGTCAACAGGTTTGTGTGCCACCGCTTTACGGTACGAGCATCCAGTGCTCTCGCGTACGAATGGCCCACTGGACTCTTGAGCCATTCGTACCAAGCCGCGCATTTTGCTCGTTCTGCAACCGAATAATCATCCATTCTTCTATGTTCGATTCTTTTCAGATAGTGATTTAATCGTCGAATGGTATTTTATATGACATGGAAGTAACTGATATTCACTTCAAGACTGCGCACAATTCGTTGTGCAGAATACGATTCATGTTAAGTTAATTAACTTGATCTAGATTTTCGATGTCAACAAAATGAGTACATGTCATTCGGTCAATAGAATCAGAATTTTCTGACAATTCTCAGTACAACAGGTACAATCATCATAAATCCTATACCCCAAGCTAGTATGAGTCGAAATTTCATGACGATCGGATGAATACTTGAGGAGTAATAAAAGTTTAAAATCTGGCGGTTTACGTGCGCCAACCTGTATTTGTCTCTGGTTAGCATTCTTCTTCATTGTAATCCTCTTCAATGTTGTAATGTTCCACCATGGTAACATGCTTCCCGTTCATTTTTTCCCATGGTGAGCAGTCTGGAGATCTAAAGCAAAGGGCCAAGGGCTTTTCATTTTACCCGCGTCGAAACCTGCCCTGCATACGATGTGCATGGAGGAATTTCTTCATGGCGGCCTATCAAGTTTATCTCTTGAAGGTCGATTGCTTTAAATGTCTAGTGACTTAATATTTATCGTTAACGATGCTTCTAAACCAATACTTCAGCATATATTTCCATCCAATGGATACATAATTAACTTGATAATTTTAAAATTAGGGCTGTCGGCGTGCACCGGTTATTCTGCTTGCACCGTTGGTGTGACTTTAGACACTTCATGAGATAGAACAAACGATTATGAAAATATCAACATGAAGCACTTGTATTTTACCGTGTAGTACAAAAGTGAGTCTTTGGAACGTTTAGTCATACATGACATCGTATTTTCTTTTGATCTCGTAGTAATTATCGGTAAAAATTCGAGCAGGTATAGAAAGCCTAGGATGTCCTAGGACATCAAATGCCTGATGTCTTGATGGAAGACAAAATTGATGCTTTGTGGTTTTAGTTACTACAGTAAAGTACAGTTATTTCGGCTTGTCTACAGTCCAAAGTCACCCTGTTTTGCCCAATATCAGTGAGGTCTATGGACAGGCATTTTAGAATACCGTGAATAATGATTTTGTCAAGTGCAATTGATCCAAAACATCCTTTAGGTAATTCTGAAGTGTACTACACGGAGATTCCATATTATATTTTTTATGATGCATTAAATAGCGGTACCCTTTTTAAAGTTCTATTTTAGGTGTGTGAGGAATGTGAATTTAAATTCAATTTTTCAATAATAAATGAAATAATACACGAATCTCAAATGCCATGAAATTTTAGCTTGTGTATCATAATATCATAGTCCACAATGATCGATCGTTCAAAAACCGTTTGAAAGTGGTAGTTTTGGTGCAATGCTCAGATTTCTATTCTGTCCAAAGTCACCCCACTAGTTACGGTACCCTGCTGTTGCTCTTCTTACTATCTATATAGCGGCTATCTATATACTCTATCATAGCATTCCAGCGACCAGTGGAATAATCCGTTCACAAGATTTTTTGTGCATCCCGTAACATTGTACATCGCATAGAAACTGCTTGAAGTCGAGTTATGACGAGATGTTGACCTTTTTGCACAGCCATTTGTAGATTGCTGAGTGAAACCTGAAGTTATCTGGTCTTTTAATCCTAGGTAGTGGCGGTCCAAACGTGAACAAAGCTGTATGGAGGAAATTGGATAAACAGATGACAGATACGT
The DNA here is from genome assembly GCA_907163375.1 of Prostheceraeus crozeri. Classification (NCBI taxonomy): domain Eukaryota; kingdom Metazoa; phylum Platyhelminthes; order Polycladida; family Euryleptidae; genus Prostheceraeus; species Prostheceraeus crozeri. Next base: position 179,546 of record CAJQUW010001579.1, read on the forward strand.
AGGACTTCGGTCTCATCGCTGCCGATATATTTGTCCTACACATATTTTACAATTCGTTCTCAAAAGGAATGCAAGAGTTCGGATCAAGCGATGCCGATTTGAACAACGAAATCTTTTACTGGATTCAAGGATCAGTTGCAAGGCGTGTGGATCTGTATGATTTGAAAGTGAAGCTGGGAATTATGAAAAGTGAACCGGTATAGATTGTTGGAGGTGGCTGTCTCTAGGCCCTGCTGTTGAACGTCTTCTCGAAATTTGGGAGTCACCCAAAGAGTACTTCATCTACATTCCCAAAAATCTTTTGGGGGACATGAGGAAAATACGATATATGAAGATAAAGACAAGTTCACAACAACCGACGATGGAGACAGAAATAAAATTTCTCTCCTTTGTTGCGAGAACATTTGATGACGTCATGATATCACTTCAGTCACGAAAAACAATGATCCATGTCCTACACACGACCGACTGACTATATTTCTACACAAGTTGATCAACAGAATTGTGAAAAGTCAAGCAACGCGCTCAAACCGATGTGGAGGACATGAAACAAGACATGCAGCGCCAAATTCTCGTTGGGCTGCAGAAATTCTACGTCGCAGCATTGTTCATCTGCAAAAAGTAGGGCCTACTGCTCCTAATGAACCCAAACATGCGTGATGCATCAGTTTCCCAACCAGAAAAGAAAGATATTTGATCAGTTGATGCAGTTCTTAGGTATGGAAAGGCGATTAGTATAGATATTGATTGCAGGCCTGTGATTACTCCTCAAATCCCTCAAATTTGTTTATTATTCCTTAAATCCTCAAATATGACACACTACAGACTAAATGTAGGATAGTGTATTGTTTTTTGGCGAATGACGATGATGTGTAAACTTCCAATCAAGAAGCTAAGATAGAATCCTATAACATGTATCCTACATCCATACTGCTAATCATGAATCACTCATGATTTATAGCTTTATAATTTTCTCTTACCCACCTGGTAGATTTTAGACAGCGTAATCCCACTGTCCTAGATAGATCTGATATTTTGATTGGACACAGACCTGTCCTCTTAGTATCTAGATGGGCAGACTGTTAAATAGAATCTTTTCAATATGGAAGTGATAAGCATAATTTTGAAAAGAACGACTTACTCGCCAATTCATTACACATGAGGAGAGGAGAATCGTTGTTTGTCCTTCTAGTGAGCATTTTCAAATTTTTAGACATTTTAGGATATAATAATTTTCTTTTAAATCATATTTAGCGTATCAAAAATTAACCAGTCGTTAGCTTGTTTTTTTGATTTTGTTACCTTGACGCACTTTGCTACGTTGAATTGATCTTGTTTCACGTCGTTTCCATTTCTGCAAGCTACAGGACTGTAGATGTTCCGGTTCGTCCGGACTTATTTTGCTAAGCAGAGAAGTTGTCCGAAGTTATGTCTGTCGAACTCCTTAGTGCAATGCTTCCACGTATTTAATGAGTGAAGCACTGCGATCAACCCACAGAAATTGTATAGCCTATTTGAACACTGTCAGCAATTTTTTACTTCTAACTTCATAATAATGCTTAGAATTCCAACTATAAAATGCTTATTCCATTATTTTCATTAATTATCTTGACCTGTTTCACAACCTTCTTTATATGTTTCTGCGACTATAGGGTTGCCAAATGCATGCCTGTACTTTTTAAAGAACTTATGGATATCGATCTTCTAGATCCACTATGTGATAGCATATAGGTAGCCCAGCTCACTTGGATTTCAGTGCTCTTATCAACTGAAGCGTTTGTTTCACTCACTCTCCTCCATTTTATTTCCGCTGAATATGAACACATCCGACGGGGTAAAGCGGATGGTCCCTAAATTTGGTGTCTATCTGTCCCCTGGTCACTAGCGTGCGGGGGTTGGAAGCGCGTGAAGCTCTGCTATCCCATGAGTCTTTTTGCAGCTACTTTTTTCAGGGTCTGCTGACCGACATTTATCCTGGATGAATTATTCACTTATAGATCGTTTTCATAATTTGCTGAACACAGCGTGGTGTGAAACTAGTGCACACATTGCTTATCGTTGTATGCGGAACTCAGATGAATTAAGACATTGAACCACATAGCACTGGGTTGGTAGATTTTCAACCTGGGTCCACTGTAGGATGTGGATGTCAATATCTCTGCGCAACTTCAAAGAGTAGAGGTGATAATCTTACACTTTTTGCCTAGATAAGACCAACAACTTAGCGCCAAGCCCGTTCCCGACACTTGTTTTGTGTTGTATGAGAGAATTCATGTTCATTTGAATGTAGATCGGAGCGATATGATCAAACGCTAACAAGTAAACAAAACCCACCAAAACTTGTAGCATAAAGTAATATTGATAAATTAGTGTGTAATGTGGCGCATCCTTCATAATAAATTACTGACTTTTTTAAGTCACAAACATTCCGTCAACGATTTTAAGCTTTCTATACTTATGGGTTACTCTCCTCCCAAATTTGTCTAAAGTCCGCAAAAATTAATCATTACAAAGCCCCAGATGCATGTAGTTGAGGATATATCCTATATTCAAAAAATTGCAGTATCCAAATCTGACACGCATCATTGAATTGGAGACGATAACGTGAAGCACAGCGATATCAGCAGCTTGATCTGACATCCTCTGTTCGTCACATTCTAAGTAGATAATACTTGAGGCAACAAATTAAATTCGTAATAACGCGGGAAGTGATTATGAACAAATCAATATCCCTTTGTAATATACAGAACTTCAAAAAGTGTAGTGGAGTGTGGTGTGGTCAACCCTGGGGTTGCCTTCTTCGCTGTGACTTTCATGACTTGAAGTTTGGCACAAAATCCGTGCTAAAATTTGGAGTTTTTCTTGCAATTATCATACCAGACTCCATTTCTATTCCTCAAATTTTTGCAAAAAAATCCTCAATTTTTCTCATAGGCTAATCACAGGCCTGTGATTGCGATCGACTTGTGGACGAGTGGAGAATTTACATGGTGGATGAGATCGCCAACAGTGAATCAGTTACGAGCGTTGACCAATAATGGGCAGGCATTTTCAAATTAAAGAATAGTCTCGGAGAAGCGAAATACAAGCAGTTGGGAGATCTCGGGAAAAGGAAAAAAGGTGTTGTCGTTGTTACACGGAATAGCGATGTGAAGAGGGCCTTCTCGATTAGTGGAAACGACGTCACGTCTCAGCGAACAAGCTTGAGTGAGGCCACCATCAATAGTATCGGGGCAACATCTGTAATTCGCTTGCATGGAAGTAAGCTGTAGGCAATTCCCATCACGAAAGAGTTTATCCTTCTGGAGAGACAATTCCATCGGCGCTTCAAGATAAGTTTTGAAGAGAGAAAGAAACGAGAATTAGCAGAAAGAGAAAGTGAAGAGCAACAAAAAATTGATATTTTAGAAAACATTCAATCCCAAAACTCACAAAGAAAACGGAGAAGTTGAAAGAGAGGGAGACCAGATTGTCAAAAGGGTCAATACTCAAATTATGACAACTGCAAATGAACTTCACTCGGATGCTGCTGAAAAATTGAAGAATGCAGTCCAATCAAATGATACCACTCAAATAGCCGTTGTACAGGTCATGATTGAGACAGCGGAAAGCAAGTTGAAAGCAGTTCAAGATGAAGGCGAGGTCGACACAGCGTGAAGTTAGAAGCTGGAAGCATTCATTCACAAAAAGAAGCGCGCATCGTGATAAACAGCTTAACTCGAATTTCCCCCCGCTGTTTTATCTATCTCGGATTAAGGCGTTATATTTTTGTATTGTTTTATATATTTTTTCCATATCAACTTTCAGACATTGTTAATCGAATAGAAATTCCTGTCGAATGGATTTATGTTTCACAATTGAAGAGGCTACATTCAAATATTTGTTTCAACTTTAGTTTTGATTTTATTAAAGACTGTACGTCTTTATTACATTCGATTCAATTACTTTCGGAAATATGTCACTAACTATTCTTATCTAGATTATAAATGGCATTACATCTTGGCTTCCACCCTAATTTTTTAAATGGAATTCCTATTTCTCCAATTTTTTCATGGACTAGGAGGCCTGTGTGACCTGCCTGCTGAATATCAAAATCCCTAAACAATGCATTTTCACACTTAATCAACCATGAAATCGAATTTATGAGCATATTTGTGAAAGAATGATTGTTTTAGTTACTGCAGAATAGGTATTGGAAACTAGGATGAGAAAGTGGCTGTTTTTCTCAACTTATGAGATAATCTTCAAATCATGTTCCCGTACATGCTAAATGCACTCATTCGCTACACAGTACGATCGGAACTGATCATTTAGTTATTTAGAAAACCATTTTTATGAATATTCGACTTCACTTGTGAAAACTAGAGTCATCCAATCCTTTCATTATTTACAAGTACCGACTAACAAGCTAGTGGGGGAGGGGATTGTGGTCTTTCTTTCCTCGAACAAATGTGTAAACCAAGGCTTGTGAGTCTCTCAATGCATGACGACAGCCAATGTGTTAAGAAGTACACTCCTTCGATTGCAACAATTGGGTTTGCTCTTCATGGTAAAAATCCAATAAAGGGGAAGGATAGGTTGTCCATGGATGAATTGACCTAAGAACAAAGCAATAATTTTTGATAGATTCAGTCCTACCTAGCGAAAAATAACATGACGGAATACGTTTGTATGCGACATATGATGAACTTAGTGATCTCCTCAGATTGACGTCTTGTCCAAACAGAAACTTGGGTCGGCGTCGGGAGACGTGGGAGAAGATAACGTGGCAATGAATAGCTACTGTCCTGACACTGTCGCAACTTGTGGTGGTAGCACGTCAATTTTATCGAAGCAAAAATCGTTCGAATGAAACAATGTTCGTGTCGGATGAAGCAATAACCTCTTTATGAAACTGACGGATCGATCAGGTGTGTGGATACATTAATATGACAATATATATTCAGGGTTTGTCCGTCCACTTTCAATTTTAATTTAATTTACAGCGAAAAATGGATTTTTTAATTCTTGTCGTTGAGACACGAATTTCGGGCCAACCGAGCTTCAATTTTCAGATGATATGATTTCATGTCGAGTTTTCAAAATTGAGTATGCCACTTAATTTTCTCATAAATGTAGTCTGTTATGATAGATTGCTTGGTCTCATTCGAATGCTCAATACACGCGGAATGTGAATACGATAACCGCTTAGCAATTTAAAGTGACGACAATAACATAATATCTGTACTTGCTTATTTCGTCATTGTTTGGACGCGCCGCGACACGTGAGGTGCAAATGGACTTGGAGTCAATTCAAGCTTTCCATAGCAATCGTACATGATAATTTAGTTGACGAATCAGCCCCTGAATTCATGGAAAACATTGACAGAAGAAATATTCATTGATGAAACTTTTTGTTTAGGGGCCTATATTATTATTCACATAATTTCCATTCAAGTAATGTATTTAAAAATTCGATGAGTCCATTATATCATAAAAAATAATGCTTATGTGAATAATCATGATATGATTTTGAAGACTGAATGAAGACAAATTGAAGGTGATGTAAAATCCATTAATGAAAAGTAATTGCAATGTGACATCGAGCTCATTCCTCCTCTTATCCGGTATCGTTCGATTATGAACAGAAAGAGAAAACACGTCTTCGGATAACACAAGGGATTCCTAAGATATGGCATTGGACGCGAAATAAGAATTTAACCTTGAGTTTAAAGTGTACTCAAAGGCCATTACATTGACTTTTTATTTTAGATTGATTTTCTTTCTGTAAATAGTTGTTTGTTAATACAATGGGTGTTCGGAAAGTAACCGAACCCAATGAAATTGGTGACAAATTAAACGTTCAAGCTGTTTTTGTGGATGTAGACAGCACTGCAGAAAAAAAGTGACCATACTTAAAGTGCTTCAAGCCTAAATTTATCTTAAGTTCTGAATTTTTTGAAGTGCAGTCCAGCAAGCCCCAGACTGAAATAACTGATTCCAATGCATAGAAATGGATAACGATAAACTTCGGATAAACAATTTATTTTCATGTTCCGTAGAAGCACGTCGAATAGACCTCTTTGAACCCGAAGTGAAGGCAGCGCTGACTAGGTCTTTGCCTTCTTCTGTTCGAACAGATAATGGTCTGCCAGACGTTTGAATTCACTGAGCCAATTGGATGGAATTTTGAGATCAGGCTGTACATCGTTGACTCAGACTGATTGAGACGACCAGTTGTCTGTAACATGCTTGCTACGCAAAGGCAATGATTCAACTGAAATTAGCAACAGGTTTTAATCAACTGATGAAATCTTGAAAATATCCACGCATGTCATTCATTCAACTAGCCTCATTGATTGCTGAATTGCTGACTTTGTCAAGCTGTGATGTACGTTTTACAGCACTGTTTGTAACCATTAAGAACAGTTTATCCTTGATTTTATTGGCTTCGGTTACTTTCTGCATATTGATAATAGATTCGTGAATTGATCGTAGTTGATAGTTCATTATCGGTGAAAATAGGGGATTCACTTGATGCATTGCTTATGTTAGGAAATTCCCGAGGCCCGATGTTGGCAAGAAAAAACAAATTCAACTATTCAATTATTGAATTTGCTTTTTCTTGCCAACATCGGTCTACAGGGATTTCCTCTAACATAAGCAATTGATAGTTTATTAAAAGCCTATTACGCACATATGCCCGCATTACTGATGAGATTATGAAACACGACGCTTAGTCGTGTATATTTTATAGTAGATGGAAAACAAGAAATTATGCAAAATTCCATGACTGAATATAATTGAAAAAGCTCAAAAATGTTTATCAGGGCTGCCACTCTTCCGGTTTTAACCGGAATTCCGGCTTTTTAGACTAAACTAGGTACAGTATGAAAATGTACTACCAAGGAACAACTAATTTGCTTTCTGAAGCATTTTAGGGGTCTTTTCGAAATGCTGAGAGGCCCTCTTGAGATCGCTATGAGGCCCTTTAGATTGTGAAGGGCCCTTTTGACATCGTGAGGGGCCCTTTTGAGATTGTGAGGAGCCATTTTGAGATCGTGAGGGGCCCTTTTGAGATTGTGAGGAGCCATTTTGAGATCGTGAGGGGACCCTCTTGAGATCGCTATGAGGCCCTTTAGATTGTGAAGGGCCCTTTTGACATCGTGAGGGGCCCTTTTGAGATTGTGAGGAGCCATTTTGAGATCAAGAGGGGATCTCATGAGGTCGTTATGAGGCCCTTTAAGATTGTGAAGGTCCCTTTTGACATCGTGAGGGGGCCCTTTTGAGATTGAGAGGGACCCTCTTGAGATCGTTACGAGGCCCTTTTAGAATGTGAAGAGGCCATTTAAGATAGTGAAGGGCCCTTTTGACATCGTGAGGGGCCCTTTGGAGATTGTGAAGGGACCTCTTGAGATCGTGAGGGGCCGTTTAAGATGGTGAAGAATTCATCTTACACCACTGACAAGCACCATTCATTGTCAGTTTCTCGAAAGAAAAATGGCTCAATTGCGGATAAGGAAATGCCTGCCCAAGCTTTCAGACTGCGTTGATCCGTGGATTTTATGTGAAGATATTTGTTGTGAGCAGACCGCTCTGCAGAAGCAGTCTTCCAAACATCGAACAGCTGAACAGCAATTCCCAGTGGTTTCATGAAAAATCTTCACATTAAAGACGAGATCTTGTATCGTGTGACATCATGGCATGATTAATAGAGAATGACAGAGCTGCACGAGAATAATGCCTTTTGATTTTGAATGTAAAATTTGTAGCGAAGTGAAGAAGTTCATTTTTGAAACAGTTGAGCTGATTATTCTTGCTGGTTTTGCGGGGGAGGGGGAGGAGTCTCAGTAGTACATTATATCCAGTCTTCAAAAGCAGTTCTTCTGAAGATAGTAGTTTTTCGAGTCATGCATTCTAGTGCACCTGGTAAAAACTGATGATTGAAAAAGCATCAATGGCAATATTATGCCATTTATTTGCTTGCTGACTGAGGATTCATTAGCATCTTTATTGCAACAGACCAAACTTCTACCTGAACGCTTTAAAAATCGGATTGTTGGATATCGAATGATCGTAATTTTTCTTACCTTAAGGGGGCCCACAGCTGCGCATTTTAGGGAGTCCACTCCGATTTGACTTTCCGGTTTTCATTTTTGATAAGAGTGGCAGCCCTGGTTTATGGAGTTAATGTGATATAGTAAAAATCGTGAAAAATATTTTTTGAGATTGTGCGAGAAAAACAGAAGTCTCTTCATGGTTTTACCTTACATTGTACAATTCATTTTGGTGATTGGTAATTCGACTTTGAACTTCTAAATTCTGATTTTGAATAGTCTTTCAGGTGATACACTGGTAACAGGAATGCCGAGAAGTCTTTCAACGGCACGAGCTAGTTGATGAAGCTCTCGTTCATGTTTAGAACACTGCAATAACAACAGTTCATTGTGTAATAGGACAGCGGCATTTTGTTTACTCATTTCTTCTTCCAATGGATTGCTTACTACCAACTGCTGACCGCTATTAGCAAAGCTCAAGAACGCACATCATGGTGCTTGTCAAAATAAATTTGCAAAAAAATGAAATGAAAATTCATGAGCGGATGAATCTCCAATAACAATTATGGAACAAAATTTCGTTGAATAAGGCTATAAAGGAAAGTAACCTAAATTTGTGTAAGCCGGTTGCTATCTGATCATTTTAATTATCCGCATAATCCAGATAGCCGCTTGTCACTATGAATTGATGCAGCAGTTGAAGCATGATAATATTTTCCAATATTTCCCAAAATATGTCTCGTCATTGATATTGATATCTATAAACACAGAGCTATCCTTCCCTCTATATCGAAAATTTACTCATAATCATCGAATAGAATATGGAAAATAGGACATCAGTGCTTCAGTCTCGATGCTCTAACAGACTCACTTCATTCATATATATATATTTCAACGGGTGACGTGAAAACTCTTTGCTGTCGTTTCAGTTCTGGTGAATGTTGATGTAAAATCTTGACATTTTCTAGTAGCACCTATGAGCTATCTGAATTCTGAAAGTTACTATAAGGAGCTACATGTATCTTCATCATACATTTTCAAATTCCGTGAACGATGGTGGCAGTGAATAGATTGCATTTAAGTATTTCATATGGAGGAACAAAATCCACAAACATATAATTCACTATAGTAATAAATTATAGCGGAAGAAAATTAAGCCTAGATAATTTTCAAAAATCCTTGCAAAATCAAGATCAACAATGAGGATTATATGACCAAACTTTGTTTCAGTGCATTGCTGATAACTAGTCGAAGTTCACTAATATAAGATAATAGCCCTGTAACACGAACATGACCAACCATCGTGTAATTCAGATGTACAAAGAGCTAAATAGTCTTAAAGAGTGAAGTAAAACACTTTATTTTATCACGATTTTGAGTCTATCAACCCTTTGCACAACAAAATAGCTTTATAGCATAACAAAAATGCTAAAAAACCCGCCCCCATACAGAAAAATGCGACATGTACATTCGTCTAGAAATAGACCATGCATCAGATATCATAGAATCATGAAAGAATCATAGAATCATATACAGGGTTAGTCGACGCAACATAATCTTGAGGAAATACATAGAAATATTCTAAAACATTTGCATGAAGAGATCTACCAAAAACTAAGAAATATTCTAAAACCAAAAACGAACGGTGCTCAAAAGAACTACAATAAATTAAGTAATAAAGCTTCACCAATACAGGCTTTAGATAAATTTAAAGTGTTTGAATGTGTAGGGCTTCAAGTAATTTCCGTTTGAAGTATGTCTTTCAATTGTTTTTTAATATTTTCAAATGTGTTGTTGATTCTGGATTGATAATGTGAAATTCACGAATATGTTGGTAAATGCAGATGATGTGTTGCTGAACTATAAATTTGATAATCCATCAATTTATTTAATTTGAAGTAATATTGAATTTTCTCTTAAAATCTAGCAAATGGATGAATTGGTGAAGTTTTATTTCCTTATTTATCTTAGTGTATTTGAGCATGCTTCATGTTGTTATTTTCTACGCTTTTCATATTGCTATATTTCTTAGTTTTTAGCTGATCCCTTAATATGATGGCCGTGATCATGTGAATAATAGGATTAAAAGCTCTTGTTTATCCTATTTTTCACCTTCTCTTGTGGAAATGTATTCATCACAGATATCAAACTTCAGGTTAAATCCTCCCTGTGTCACGTTCCAAATTGTCACTTAGTTTCTTGAATTTAACATGCTTGAAAATTGAAGTTTGATCATCGACTGAAAAAGCGTCACAAGTGAATCAGTAAATGAAATACAAAATGCTCTACTGATTTGAATGATCAGATGATTAAAAATATGGATATGCTCTTAGATTTTGGGAACCACGCTCTCAGAAGTAAAAAAATTAATCTGTTATGGATAACTACCGGTCTTTATCTAAGGCATCAAAATTAGGTGGCAGAATTTGAGCGAGAAGTGTTCAGGTTTCAAGTTGAAAATGAGATCAAAAAGTGTCGGATAATTTTTTTGTACAGTTCAAATCCTAGCTGGCTCACATTGTCAAGGATCGTCAGGAGTATCTCAAAAACGTTTAGTTTACGACGAAGCGGATACTTATCATTTTTGGAAGCATTCTACTATTTCATATTCGGGGAGTCTTCTACTCAGAGTCTAGCTACTTCTTACAATAAATGCTGCCGGAAAGTCAATAGACATTGGCAGGTACTTATAAGGAGCACATATGGGTCATTCCACACCAAACCACTCGAAATTGAAGAATCGCTGTGACTGATGTTTTCAAAATGCATCAAAACTCACATATTTTCATGCCCTGGGTGTTTATAGAAGATTCCTGAAATATTTCTGATCAACTATCTCTAAAAGTACTTTTTAATTACCTTTAAAGATGAGATAGTGCTCTGTTTTTTTACTAAGTTCTGAAAAATTGTCATCTTCAGAGCCCTCAGGTCTTGATGGATGTTTGTTATTTTACTACTGCAGTGCTCGGACGCCACATCTAACGATCACAGCATCGCTTTTCCCAAAATCGTGAATCGAAATTTTTTACAAGTCATTGAAAATTTGAATTGTGACTCTTTTTAAAAACAGAAAAATATGAGTTCCCTAATACTGTCAGTGATGTTTTTCATGTGCCGGTAACATTTCCTTTCGCCCTCAGCGTGTCACACAGGTGAAGCAGATTTCCTTATGAATGAAATATAGCGAGTGTAAGATACACATAGGCCTGAGAATCGCACTTATGTAGTCCTTAGACAGCCTGCGATCACATTTTCCGACTACATTAATAACCGATTTACTTAGCGATGCCTGTCCGCCGTGTCGCATAAGCAGGTGTCTTCTCTTATACGCACACCACCATTAGGAATAGACCCTCAAAAATATTAACTGTCATAAAATACTCTTATTATGTGCAGAAAAGTTAAATAATTAATAAGAAAAACTTAATAGCATAATGAATCAAATAAAAATGAAAAATAAAAGTCTTACCGCGGAGTCATTCAAAGATTCAGTGTGCATATACAAAATGATAATAAAACAATTTTTTCAGCTTCACAGCTCATGTCAAGGTAAGCATAAATTTGTAAATAGATTTAGGAACCGTGCAAGTAACCTTGTCACCGCTGAGCTGTCAAAGTTTCGCTTATTGTAGTTATTTAAGCACCTTGTATCTATAAATAATTTCTGAGTTTTAAAACAATGTTTTAGTCTTCATTTCTATTAAATACAGTGTATTTGATGGGCTGTTTAAATCATGCACGCAAGGGACTCAATAAGACAGCCATACGTAATTTTCTGTTGGAGATCTTTGTTTTATTTGCTCAGCAGTGTTGCAGGTGGTTTCCTAATACTACGTATATTTGTGTGCTTGCATGTACATGTATATGTACGCTGATGTGCCTGAATGTTAACATAGGTCAGTTGCAAATTTCCACATTATGTTCCTAACTATATTGTTTTATTTAAGAATTTATACGGAATCTCGTCATTGCGCTTAGTAGATTTGATAAAGTACAGCATATTCTAATTTCTTTGCTATAGGACTGTATTCTGTAATACTAATGATCATATCAACATAATATATTTGTGTGCCTTATTTTTTAAATTGTGATTTTATCTTCGTTGGTTGTGACGATACGATAACTACCGTATATAAACATCAACAATAAAATGACAAACAGTCTGCTTCTCGAGTTTTGCAGCATCAATTAAGGTTTGCCTTTCACTTGAGTATATGCACGATAATCGCACATCGTATTTTGTAGACATTATAAATAAGTAGTCGTATACATCCATAATCACAAGATAGCATTATCAGGTTGCATGCATATTAAAGGAGTGTGTATGCTCGTGCTGCATCATGTTTTTTTGTACTTGGTCATGGGTTTCTCTTCAATATGGCAGTGTTACATCAGTGTCACAGTCATCAATAGAAGTGATTACCATGATGAATCAGGTATTTCCGAAGATAATCGTGATCAACATCATTTTTGCGTTCCTTCAGTTTCACACTTTAAAGTTTGTCTTCACCACCCTAAATTTTCAAATTACCTTCAACCCATTAAGATCGCTGCAAAGAAAAATGTTGATTAAGGTACTACTCATAAAGAAAGATGCAACGAAATTCGAAATATCAACTGAATGAAGTCGTTAAATGAGGGGCGACTTTACCGCTTACTGGAATGAGGTACAATCCATTAATTAAAAAACTTGATATTTCCAACCTGTTAGGCGTGCGTGCATTTGTTTTTTTGTTTTGTCCCTCATCTCGATGTACCTTTCTATAAAGCATTGACATACATTCTAATGCCAGACGACTTGCGATGCGATATTCTATTCCGACTCAGATATCTGACATAAAAATATGAACTTTGGCCGCAGTTGTTGTCCTTGTGACTTTGAAAAACCTACGCCTATGTATCACAGTTTGCGTTTGACAATGCTTTACATTACAGAATATTTCGTAGTATTTAATATTATTCATGCAGCGCTTGTTATCTGCTATTATGACATTCAAATAAATTCTTTTAGGACTACCTTATTATGCACCACATGCGGGTCATTCCAAATTAGAGATCTGCCTTCGTGACACGAACACGATCGTGTTGCCCTTGTCATTCGTGTCCGTGTTTTGACAATTAGAGTCGTGTTTTATTTTCATGTTGACAAGGATTAATTGTAAATTTTTAAATCGAAATAATTTGATAACTTCATGTTCTCTAGCCAAAGACAAACTATCTAGTATACAGTATAATCTTCTACGATGAAGGGTGAATAAACAGCTTTCCTTCAATGTAGTTGAACAGCTAGACCTAGATCAGCCGATGACGAATTCATAGACTTAATAGATACAAATCAATAAAATCAATGTACAATGGACTGAACATGAATGGAACAATACAGCTAGTGAAACCATAAACTACTAGTAGCAGCCTAAAAGTGCAGAAATACCAGCAGGAAGAGAGTTTAGGCACATTAACTTGCTAATGGCCTAACGCTAATCACATTAGCACTCAAACACAACTGAACTTCAATTTTAAAAAAGACGACAATTATAGAACGACCCATCGAATTTCACTTGTTTGTTGAGTTTAGGACTCAATTTTTTAATGTAAAAAGCTTCTTTGATATTTAGGGCAAATCCATCACTATCTGATGCCAGGATTTTGAAGTTTTCAGGGTTACATCTGCAACTACAATTCAGTCGGTGATTAGAGATTGCCGAGATTTTGGACTTATGCTCCTTAACTCTAATGTTTAGGTGTCTGAGAGTTTTACCAATGTAGGTAAAGCGAGGGTCAACCTCACATGTGAAACAATATACAACACCTGATTTCAACATTAAAGGAGTTCTGTCCTTGTTCGAAAAGTAGCTTTTCAACTTTGTGCAAGTGAACACCCACCTAACTTTGCTGTCAGGATCAATCCGATTAAAAATGCTCTGAAGTCTCTTCTTAAAGAACAGAGACTGCTGTCCAAAAAAAGGAATTTTAACAACATGGCTGTATGATTGATCAGACTTGACAGAAGGGTTAGAAAATTTTTTATCTAGGAATTTTTTGGTGATATCCAAGATAAATGAAGACGGGTAGCCATTGGCTTTGAAAATGTGACTCAGTTTATCAATTTCATTGTGGAAATTAAGTCAGGAATTACAAACTACATAAGCTCGGTTGATCAAGGTTAGTAACAGGCCTCGTTTCCATTGTAAGGGACAGCAGGCAGCGTAATTCAACACCAGATTCGTGTACGTGGGCTTACGGTAGACAGTGGTGTTCACAACATTGCTTCCGATGTCTAAGTTTATATCCAAAAATGGAATGGACTTCATACCTATTTCTACAGTGAATTTGAGATTATCATGCCACGAGTTGATATAATCCAAGAAAGTCGAATGATCATCATCCTCAAACATCACAAGAATGTCGTCCACGTACCTAGCATAAAACTTTACGTTCCGACAACTCTGCTTCAAGTATTTTCTCTCAAGTGAACCCACGAAGAGGTTACTCAAGGTTGGGGCCAACGGACTGCCCATCGCCAGACCATCACGCTGAACATACAAAGTATCATTGAAGCTGAAAATGCCACCAGTAGCAAATTTGAGAAGATTCCTAAACACATCTTGACTAAACGGCGGTTTAAGACCATCACCATTGTAGACCTTCTCACAAGCGATGTTGATCGTTTCATCCAGAGGGACATTCGTGAACAAGCTCTCAATATCAAAGCTAACTAACTTGGAGTCAGGCGAGAATTGATATTTCGAGATGGCATCAATCAACTGACTATTACTTTGGACTGAAAACTCAGTATCAATAATAGGTGTGATGAACTGATTAAGATATTTCGCCAAGTTATATTCAGAGGTACCGTGACTGGCGACAATAGGTCGCAGAGGAGTACCCTGTTTATGTACTTTAGCAGTGCCGTAAAGTTTGCCACAATTGGAGCCTATTGGATTGATAAAATCGAACGTTTTACAGTCCACATGCGGTTTGACATGTTTGTTCAAGTAACACTTCAACTTATTCTGCTGCTTAACAATGGGATGATGTAGCAACATCTCATCATCTAGAAATGTCACTTTGGCAAATTTGTCCGAGTCAATGATAGCATTGAGCTTGGTGTAATAGTCATCGGTATTTAACACTGCGATACCATTACCTTTGTCAAGCGGCACGAGTTTTATGCTGTCATTGTTACGTAAGTTTTTTATCAGATCCAACTTGTGTTTCGCATCAGGGGCCTTAGTAAAATTCACCAACCTTTTTTGGTAGGTGTGCAAAGCAGTTTTTATGTCGTTCACCTGATTGACATTTATGCTATTTCTACGGAAATAGACCAGTTTCTCGAGTTGGCATTGTAGGTTAAGTGACTCATTCCGTCCCGGCACTGTGGGATGCTTCAGACCTGTACCAAGTAACTCAAGCTGATCATCAGACAACTGCAAGTCACTTAAGTTCTTGACCGTGTCTACAGGAGTGGCTAACTTACTTTGCAACCATAATTTCTGGAACTTAATTTTGTGAATCTCATTGATCCGTTTAGAGTTTTTGAGGTTTTCTCTAACAAAGAACTTGGAGAACAACAACTTATCGACCACATTAAGATATCTACAGATATCCTCCCTCACTTTAGATCTTTTTTTCCTCAATTGTTTCAACTTAGACCTGTGTTGCTTAATAATAAGCGCAATTTTCCGAACTTGTCGCTCCCGCACAGTGTGTGGAGATAGAAGGTTGTTGGAATCTTTCAACTTTAAGAATTTTGGAATACAACTATGCTTCAGACATTGTTCAAGAAAGGAAATATCACAAGTCGTTTTCAAAATTTTGGAATTGCATTTTTCAAAGAATCTTAGATTTTGAAAGACAGATCGTATTTCCGGTTCAACCTGTGAAAAAGACCAGCCGTATTGGTAATGTGTAACAGCCACGCTACCACAAACAATATCATGTTCACTAGCTCACATAGGTTACTGAGCAAACATCATTCGTTAATTGGAAAAGTGGAAATTAAAAGCATCCCACAGTGCCGGGACGGAATGAGTCACTTAACCTACAATGCCAACTCGAGAAACTGGTCTATTTCCGTAGAAATAGCATAAATGTCAATCAGGTGAACGACATAAAAACTGCTTTGCACACCTACCAAAAAAGGTTGGTGAATTTTACTAAGGCCCCTGATGCGAAACACAAGTTGGATCTGATAAAAAACTTACGTAACAATGACAGCATAAAACTCGTGCCGCTTGACAAAGGTAATGGTATCGCAGTGTTAAATACCGATGACTATTACACCAAGCTCAATGCTATCATTGACTCGGACAAATTTGCCAAAGTGACATTTCTAGATGATGAGATGTTGCTACATCATCCCATTGTTAAGCAGCAGAATAAGTTGAAGTGTTACTTGAACAAACATGTCAAACCGCATGTGGACTGTAAAACGTTCGATTTTATCAATCCAATAGGCTCCAATTGTGGCAAACTTTACGGCACTGCTAAAGTACATAAACAGGGTACTCCTCTGCGACCTATTGTCGCCAGTCACGGTACCTCTGAATATAACTTGGCGAAATATCTTAATCAGTTCATCACACCTATTATTGATACTGAGTTTTCAGTCCAAAGTAATAGTCAGTTGATTGATGCCATCTCGAAATATCAATTCTCGCCTGACTCCAAGTTAGTTAGCTTTGATATTGAGAGCTTGTTCACGAATGTCCCTCTGGATGAAACGATCAACATCGCTTGTGAGAAGGTCTACAATGGTGATGGTCTTAAACCGCCGTTTAGTCAAGATGTGTTTAGGAATCTTCTCAAATTTGCTACTGGTGGCATTTTCAGCTTCAATGATACTTTGTATGTTCAGCGTGATGGTCTGGCGATGGGCAGTCCGTTGGCCCCAACCTTGAGTAACCTCTTCGTGGGTTCACTTGAGAGAAAATACTTGAAGCAGAGTTGTCGGAACGTAAAGTTTTATGCTAGGTACGTGGACGACATTCTTGTGATGTTTGAGGATGATGATCATTCGACTTTCTTGGATTATATCAACTCGTGGCATGATAATCTCAAATTCACTGTAGAAATAGGTATGAAGTCCATTCCATTTTTGGATATAAACTTAGACATCGGAAGCAATGTTGTGAACACCACTGTCTACCGTAAGCCCACGTACACGAATCTGGTGTTGAATTACGCTGCCTGCTGTCCCTTACAATGGAAACGAGGCCTGTTACTAACCTTGATCAACCGAGCTTATGTAGTTTGTAATTCCTGGCTTAATTTCCACAATGAAATTGATAAACTGAGTCACATTTTCAAAGCCAATGGCTACCCGTCTTCATTTATCTTGGATATCACCAAAAAATTCCTAGATAAAAAATTTTCTAACCCTTCTGTCAAGTCTGATCAATCATACAGCCATGTTGTTAAAATTCCTTTTTTTGGACAGCAGTCTCTGTTCTTTAAGAAGAGACTTCAGAGCATTTTTAATCGGATTGATCCTGACAGCAAAGTTAGGTGGGTGTTCACTTGCACAAAGTTGAAAAGCTACTTTTCGAACAAGGACAGAACTCCTTTAATGTTGAAATCAGGTGTTGTATATTGTTTCACATGTGAGGTTGACCCTCGCTTTACCTACATTGGTAAAACTCTCAGACACCTAAACATTAGAGTTAAGGAGCATAAGTCCAAAATCTCGGCAATCTCTAATCACCGACTGAATTGTAGTTGCAGATGTAACCCTGAAAACTTCAAAATCCTGGCATCAGATAGTGATGGATTTGCCCTAAATATCAAAGAAGCTTTTTACATTAAAAAATTGAAGTTCAGTTGTGTTTGAGTGCTAATGTGATTAGCGTTAGGCCATTAGCAAGTTAATGTGCCTAAACTCTCTTCCTGCTGGTATTTCTGCACTTTTAGGCTGCTACTAGTAGTTTATGGTTTCACTAGCTGTATTGTTCCATTCATGTTCAGTCCATTGTACATTGATTTAATGATTTGTATCTATATTACGTAAGACATTCACCTTTTAACCTAATTCATAGATTGATCAATACATGGTCTAACCATGCGCATCAACCGCTTATAGTGCGAACCTACAGTCTAGTGGTCTAGTGGACAGTGTAAAACTAGTCTACAGTCTAGCCAGTAACCGAATTTGAGCAGAAGTGTACGCCTGGTACACGCCACTTCTGCCAACCCATCCATCTCCGTCACAAGCGACGTGCATTTTCAACAGCGAGGTTTGTCATAAGCAATTAATGGTGTACTCTTAGTCCAGAGCAGCTTGATCGAGCTTCATAAACAGATTTTGATAGACAACTCTTGAATCGGTCACATGTCTGCAGCCATTAGATAGTTATCACTGAACTTTTAATCTAATTCAAATTGCGTTGAAATTTCTTTCCCCTGATGTAGTCTCCTCCCGTGAACTATTGCTTTTTTATTGAATAATATGCTTCAAGAAAATTACTCATAATGTAGATTTCGTGTTACTTTTGTCCTAAACAAGGGCGGTTTGCATTTCGTGCTCGTGTCGCGTAAAGGTAGTGCAATCGTGTTCGTGTTTCGGCTGCAAAAATTCGTCGTTTGAGGGGAAGTTTCAGACTACTGCAGACCTCTATTCCACACCATATCACCGAATGGGCTGCAACTGACTTTCTTAAATTCAGTATGCTTATGCTTTGGACCTATCTAGAAGTCATGTGACGTGTTCGAAAAAATCGGACTTTTTCCCGCGCTTCGGGACATTCGAGATTTGAAAAAATTGGACATTTTTCTACTGAGTTCAGAGAACAGTATTCTTTTCCGGGGTGTTCATATTAATAGGCCGATTATTGACCCGTTAGACCGATTTGGGTAGATTATAATTTTTTTATGAACCTATTTCTACATGTAGGCCATCGCTACAGTGAACTAATAATCCAAAATTCAAGCTACGAGTACTTTAAACATTACAGTGATTGGAAATGAGTTAGGGCCCACTTTCGTATATTATGCACAAATAGTATTTTCTTCGTCGTGCCGTGGTAGAAGTGCTAATCGGTTATTTTTTTATGCACCTCTCCAAAGTCTTGGAAATCCTCAGTCATGTCACGAACTCACCTCTGATTGACTAAGAGATGCAAAGTTGGAAAGCTTTGAATTTAAAGAATAGTTTGACCATAATTAATCCACAATTATTTCACTACTTACAAATTTAAAGAAGTAGTACAGTAGTCTATCAAGATTGTTTGTTATTTATCTTGATCATTTATACTTAATAATCTACAGAAGAAAATAATCTTGCAGAAGAATATCAAACATTAAAACAAGAGATGTTGGCAAGATTTTGTTATAAAGATGCAAGTCGTTTCTATTTGTTTCCTTTCATTCATCGCGCAATATTTCAGTAATGATATGTAAGCCTATGCTTGTTGGATCTTTTTTATTTCCTGGCTACTACCATTGAATTTGTAGGTAGTTGGAGTATTTTGTATCAACTTTGACCACTTTTTAAATTCAAGATGTTCTTCTAGATATAAAAGGTAACATTTATGAACAGATTCTTAAAGTCAATACCAAGCCTTTGAAGCTTATATAACTGGTGTTCGCGCAAACATGACGTGAAATTGCTGGCACTATGATGAAACTTCTTCTGGAAACAGTCTTATTTTGAAATAATTCAGAGTATATTTAGTGGTACTGTTTTAGCAGCACTTATTTTTTTCCTTAGTTAGTAAAACATCCTGATTGCTTTTATCGAAATTCATATTGTGCATAACAATACTGATGCTACCACTCAGTGCTATCTGCTGGGTAAAAAATCTGATAAGTAATCAGAAAATTTCTAGGTAGTAGGCGAACCTCCACTACCCATTATATATTATGCGGAATACTACATCATTGGCGAAAATGAAATAGATATTCACACGTGTCACACCAAGACCGGAGATGCAGATCCTGAAAGGAACACTTTTTTGTGACTCTAGCACAATTTTCAAATTGTGCAATTTTTTCAAATTTTTTCACGTTTCAAATATCCCAAGATGGGAAGTAGTCCGATTTTTTTCGAAATACATCAAGTATCTTCCTGATAGGTCCAAGGAACAAACATAATGTGACTTCATCCGAATTTTAGAAGGTCAGTCGCACAACCTTCTCTGAATTTGGTGAAATGGTGTGGAATGACCAATTGTGAATACAGCTGTCCTAACGTTTGTTTTATCGACGTGCATGGTGGTACATGTATTGTACACGTATGCATTCTATTTTGACATTCAAAGTATTATTTAATTTAGAGAATTGATATGGGTTGCAAGAGAAATTGATAAGCGCAACATCCTGATAAATTCTATAATTTGTTGCTTATTCGACTCAATCTGACAATTTCAATGAACAACAACAGTTACGATTAATACTGCAACGCATTTTGAAGTGGTTGTCTTAAATTTATATGCCACGGTTTCACAGAGGTTCCTTGCCCTTGAAAATTATTTAATTTGGGATACAAGCTGATTATGTCTATAGTAGGATAATCGCTTATACACCGCATAAAGAAATGCAAAACCAGACTGCGTGCAGAAAAGCTGCCCTGTTCTGCATCGATCAACTATCCAGAGATTCGCCAGTCATTGCAAAGCAAAGGGGATGCCTCCTTGGCGTCTTCATCGAAGACGACGCATGTATAGGTGTTTGTCCATACATCCACCTTGCAAGATGCTTCTAGTACTGTTCAGGAACAATCATCACACAAGAATATTTTCTCACCATCAACTCGTCCTCCAAAACAGCGAAGAACTTAACTAAAAAATATTCAGTGTTGTTTCAGTATATTCCCCATCTGATCTAGCGGGATGAAGCCCCAATACAGGGATCCACTTGCAAATGCCGGTAGCTTTGCCTTTATTTTCTTCATGATTCTACTCGCATTTTTTGACAGCTGATTAGTGGTGGTAGAGCACGATGGCAGGAATGGTAATTGCCACCCTAAAATTTATCCATGGCAACAAACGCTCCTTACTAAAAGTCAAAAGATAACTTTCGAGTGATAGGTAAACATATGAATTGAAAATTGAGGACAGTTGACAACTTACTTTTGTTGTATTTGAGTCTTTTAAAGGCATCTCGGGATCTGGATAAAGAATGGAATCTCATCAGTAGCTGTACTTTAGATGCATAGTCTGTGAAATGGCTAATTATTGAGTTGCATCCGCAGTTGAAAAAAGGGAACAGACCTGAATGGGGTGCCATAAATTTCTTTTTCAGTTTCATTGTAAACTTAATGATGCTCTCTACCATATATACATGTTTTAATGCCTAAGATTCCTTTCTGCACATTATAAAATGCCGTTTGACTTGCTTGATAAGGAATCCTAAATAAGTGATAACGTGAAAATGTAGATTTTTTAAGAAGAAATAAGTTGCTCATTCATAAAATGCAAGAAATTTCACCTCTTTTCATAGAGGAAGACTTGGATTTCGGAGTTCGTTCGGGAATATTAATATAGCTGTTTAGGTGGAGTGACTCTATGCTCTTCATATTTCCAACATACAGTCGTCTCAAAGATGTATTCTAGAGATTCATTAGAAGGTCTTCTCTGCTCTTAAATGAACTGCTGGGAGGCCCTATTTGAGAGTAATCCTGATGCTGATTTGCGGTTGTAGACTATTTTCTTAATGCTACCACTATTGATGAACATGTTATTCATCTTTAAATCGATGAAAATGCTGTTAGCATAATAACATGAAAATGTTTTTTACTGCAGCAGTGGTGAGGATGGCGAGTTGTTCATCGACACAAATTTGCAAGATCAGCCTCGAACTATTCATATAAATTCTGCACCCGCAACAACAACAACATCTTACGGCATCTCAATGAGTCAAGGTGATCAGAGATCGCCTCCTGCTACCATGTTAAACGGTCCTCGATCTCCTCTTAAGACAACTCCGCGTCGGCGTCGACTACGCAGTGGTGCTGGTTCCTTTTCAGCTGGTTCCGGACCTTCAGCAACAAGCATCAATAAACTTGCACCGGAACCAATCGTCAGATCAGGCAACCGCACCATTTACACACAGGTAGGCATATGCGCGTGTGTAAAAACGATAGATGGCTCCCCTGTTCTGTAGCCATACCCGCTCACCACCCTGATTCCTAAGTTCCGCCTAGTCCAGCCGCCAGCATGAGTTTCTGTAGGGAACGAGACCGACATTCACAGTATGATGTACATACTATGGCTACTACATCTCAGCGCGTCTTTTGGACTGGGATATTTAATGCACAAACTTCCTTGACAACTTTTGCGATTCATCATAAAGATTTTGCGAAGGCCGTAGCTTCCTTGTAGCATCTGGAACGATTGAAGACATTGATGGACTAGAGTCTGCGATGTGCTTCATTTTAACTTTTCAGTGCGATTGCAGGATAAATAGGTCTTCGTGTGATATGGTCCTTTTAAAATTGCCCGAGGGAACCTGCAAAATAAAATTTTGATAACAGAAACGTTTCGTCGTTTTCAGCAACATCTAAAACCTAGGTTTCGGTTGAAGTTTTAGCCAGAAAGTCAACAGTCTCTGACAGTTGATGGAAGTATGCCTAAATATGCCTACTTTCAAAATATCAGTGACCACTGAGTAATCGGCTAAAATTTTAACAGAAAACTAGATTTTAGATGCTTCTGAAACCGTTTCTGGAGTGAGGCTTCTGTCGAGAATTCGCATCCCTCATCAAGACCTTATTTTAGGAGACATGTGAAAAGAAATAATTCACAGTTGCACAAGCAGCAAAATGAGAGCTTCCTTACAAAAATAGTGGGAGCTTTTTTATGGAACTGATTGTTGGTCAAGACAGCATTCCAGCAGCCGGAAAATCGGTTGATTCAAATTCGCAAAGGAGACATATATTTGTTCGCTATGTACTACTCAAGCCTATAGTATGGCTGTCCATCTTCGCGGATTTCAATAGTAGACTGATCGCACAAAAAGTAGTCAATTTATTTATTTATTGAACGAGAAGACAGATTTAAGTGACATTTTGTCCTATCGGACTTCAAGGGCACTTAAAATAAATAATGTTAATAATTAATATGTCTGAAACTATCTACAGTGTAACTGTCAGGAATGGTCATGATAATGCTCTTCGCAGCAGATCAGCATTTAGGCCTCTCTTGAAGGTTACCACTGACAGAGCTGCTTTCAAGCTTGTTGGAAGTTCATTCCAGGTGCCAGCTGCAGCTACAGGGAAAGCTCTAGCACCAACTGTCTTCAGTCGGGAAGTCGGAAGGAGAAACTGGTCGTTGTAGGCAGATCGGAGATGGGTGCGGGAAGGGGTTTGGAAGACACAGACTGGAGACAGTAAGACCGATAACTGGGGGCACTACCTCGAAGACATTTGTAAGCAAGGACTGTTAGACGAGATGTTAAACGGTCTTGTATGGGTAACCACAGTAGGGAGGTTGCGTCATCACGAGGTTGGACTTCGAATAAAAGTCGGGCATTGGTTTTGAGAACCGATTGAAGTTTTGATAAGCTACTGCCAGGAAGACCATAATGAGAATGGAACAATAATCAAGGCGTTAATGGATGAGAGAAATTGAGAGTTTTCATCACTGTGTGAGGGATGAGTCGTCCAATTGCTTGCTATACGTGTGTATCTGCATATAGTTCTATTAATGCTTATCGATTTTTGCTGTATTTGTGATATTTTTAGTTTACCAATGTCATTTTATATTAATAATCCTAATGTATAATGAATTCTACTCATGTACTATATTTTTTGCTTGTTTTCATTATCATTGTCAGATCTACTTACAGCACATGTAGTTTTATCCTATCGTGCATACTTACTGTTATGGGTATTGACCAGTATTGCCTCAGGGGCGTGAATTTGACGATTTGTGCGTGAAAAGGTTGAACCTAGCATGAATTTTCTATTGATTGGAAATCTCGTTTATCAAGAATATGTTAAGGAATTACTAGGCATTATTTCTTCACCGAATTATTTCCCTCTATTTAAAATGGAATATACAACATGCAGGCTATTACAAGAGATGATATCAAATCGTGTGATTGATCTTTTCCACTAGTGATGTGAGCATAATTTCGATTCTGAAACTGTTTTGACTTTTGAAGTCTTGATTCTTGACAATCAATTGACTTCACCAAAGCATCAATTTATTGGGTGATTTTATAAAAGAGCCGATGCTAATTGATGTTTTGGATTATTAATTCATTATTAAGTAGCGATAAATTTCCTCAGCTATCGTTAGCCTAGGAAGGATAATGCAAATTTATAATATCAACAAAAAATTTAAGAATTCACACATGACATGTAATAAAGGAGTGATTACACGGCAAGTAGTATTGGGTTGCATCTTGCCAAATATACATGTATTTGCTTGATGATAACTTAATCTATCATTAAATAGCAGACTCCTTCCTAAAATCACCAAGTAATCACACCGAAGCCGAAATATTTTTAAAAGTATTGCTTTAGTTGGACATTTTACAAGTGGTATTAGATGTATTTATTTAGTGAAATGCAAGTACATATCAGATAACTATATGTTCGTTTTTCCATTCTACATGTGCAGCACAAATATTTATTATGTCAGTTCTAATTTTCGGAGACCTAGTTTTACGGTTGAAGTCCATGAGCCCTTGTTGAAGAAGCTGTAGGGATAAATTTGAACATTTGCTTCCGAACAAATAAAGGAGAACTTTCATAAAAGCTAATCAACATTGATTATGAACTAGGGAGGGTTGGATGAGTTTTCCCAGAGGTGGTAAATGCCAGTGGTAAAAACTGTCCTGTTAGAAACTATGAAGATGTGAATAACTGGTCAAAGCTGCTAATTGTGATTTCATGACTAGAATATAATTTAGCAGATAACAGTATATTCATATGCGGTGTATTTACAAAACGAGCTGAATCTCAAGTTTTAGGCGATTTGATGTAGAATCTGCTATCTTTGGATTTTTCTCGTATCTTAGCTATATGAAAACGTTTTGAAATTCTCATTTACTTGATTCACTCACTATGAAAAGCCTATTATTATCACGCATAAAAAGCTTATAAGATAGGACATTCAGATAGGCCTATGGAATCCAGCAATTGAAGAGAAATTTTGTCATCGTTCATCAAGTTCAAGTGATAAAGTAGCTACAGCAGCTATTTCTTATAACCACCCCAAATCGTATTGAAGACGCGTTTATTTTTTTGTATAATTTTTGATTAATTGCTTATTTTTCTTTTCATCATAACTAATTCAAGCCTGACTAACTTAATTCTTAAAAAATATTCATTCTGAAATTATTCGGTGTATTCAACTGACGACAGCAGAAGGTGATAAGCTTCATCAAAAAACGTGATCATGTGCCTCGTGCATTAATGACGTGAAGCTGATGAAATCAAATGTATTTATAGTCAATCCCAGACAACAGCAAACGAAAGCAGGATTTTAGTTACCTCAGGATGTGATGTCTCAGTTCAATGATACAGCAGGCAGTATAGAGATACGGACCCGTGTCATGTGAATGTACGAGTGTACGTATATTGGTTAACAATAAATGTTCAAAGCAATACAAGTTTCCCTCGCACCCTAAAATTTCCCATTTTCCCGGTTTTACCATTTTTATCCGGTATTTGCTAGTTTTTCCTACCTACCCTGTTAATAACCAGCTTTTCCCCATAAAATTGTCAATCCTGTTATAAACACATTTATAAATATATCGTCCATTAAAAATATATCGTCCAATTTTACTTTACGCATATCCTACTTTTTGTAACACAACGGACTATTTGCGAGAGCGTCTTCTGCGGGTTGAAAAATGAATCTTTCGCATCATTGGTGATGTATATAGTGAATCCCTATTTACATTTGGTGATCGTCTTTTTAAAAATTTACTTCGAGAAGTGACTTTGCAGGCAACGCATCCTCTTCGTCAATTTTTTCTTGATCGTCAACGTGTGTCTAGACAACAATGCAGTTTAAAACGACCTAGGACTAAGACGAAACGTTTTGCTAATTCGTTTATCAAGTATTGTCCGTAGTTCTCATTTTTTGCATGATTTTAGCTCTCTTTAAATTTTATACATATTGGGTAGACTCGGCAATTATGGACAGTTTTATTTCTTCCTATCTCCGCCATGTAATCACACTCGGGTATTATGAACAGTACACAAGTATAATATGAACACCTAATCAGGGTAATATGGACGGAATATATTTCATGAGTGTAAAATGAACAGTAAATCAGGTTACTATGAACGGAACATATTTTTGTCATATTACAATATAAACGAAGCCCAATTACTGAATTACAGCAATTTTGATTGATAAGTGCCTTTGACAAGCTAGATATTCTTCTCTGATCAGGATCATGTACAATCCAGCCTAAATCCACCGCCATCTTGACATTCTTGCCCTTCAAAAAATCAAGTGCCGGTATTTTGACTTTGTATGCATATACTATAGAACCCTGTGTATTGGCTGTACAATGTCAAAGAAAAAATGAGCCATATTGGAAAATGTAATTTTGATTCTTTCAGAATAATCTTACATAGAGAACGTAGAAAAACTTTTCACAAGTCATTCGCTTGATAGGGAAATAGTGTTCCTCACAGAGGAAACACAGAAAACTTTTCAGAAGTCATTCATTCAATAGAGAAACCACGTTTCTCACACAGGAATGACAGAAGAACACGCCGATCGTACACTTCCCACATGTTTCGTGTGCCCATGGTTGACATTCCATGCATTGCAGCCATTCTTGAGTCACGCTGTCTTCGTATGTCACTGAGCACTGGTGACACTGCCACTGGGATTTCTCACAGGATGTACGACTAACATTTTTCGCTACCTTCGATTTTGCATTTGCTCCTAAGCCTGTGGGGTTACCTACTCTTGGTGTTGTCATTCTTTGGAATGCCACGAGAGCTGCTTTTCTATTCGAGTTACAGGCTGGCATCAAATCGCTAAATGATGTATTGTCACTGTCAGAATGAGACGTGGAAGCCCCTATGCATCTGTATGATGTTTCATTTTCAAAAATAACTTTATCGTCTTGGATGCCTTCATCTGTGTAGTGAGCGACTGGATCGGGAGAAATTTCAATTGTGGACATACCGGCAACAGCATCTGAAAGATATTGACTGAAAGTGTAATTTGCATCGAACTGCACAAGATTTCCCTGCAGAGGAGAATCTTCCTGAAGAGCTCCTGCGAAAGAGTGGTTTGCCTCCTCGTCCTTATCGTCCTCGTTCGACAATGATTTCGCTATCTCGAAAGCTTGAGTTGGAATTGCTTCAATATTTAATGGATGCAGTCCTGCCTTCCTGAAGCCAGCAACAGCGTTTTCCGCCGTACACCCTGCCTTATAAGCCTCGGTGAACAGTCTCCCAAACTCGCTCTTTCCAATGGTAGAACCAGGTCATCTTCTTTCGACAACTCTGCCGCCAACAATTCTTGAAGGGACCAAAAACTCCGACATCAAGGGGCTGGATGATATGCGAGGTATGTGAAGACAGTGCTACCAGCTCAATGTTATGAGCAGATGCTAAGTGAAACAGTGCTGGTGTTTCGTGACTCCTGTGGCCATCCATGAATAAAACTATGGTATCCTTCTTGCTGTTTCTAAGAGTGGAAACAAAGCTAATAATGAATGTTCGAACCATTTCATGAAAAGGTCCCTATCAATCCATCCAGACTTCGACATCTCAACGATAGATCCTTCTGGCAACTGGCCGATTGTCTCCAAATTAGGTTTGCGAATGCCTTTGAATATGATCATTGGAGGGACAAAAACTCCTTTGGCATTACAACAGACTACGATGGTAGTATTGGAGCCTCGTTCGGAGGTAGTCAATGCCTGGACTGATTTACTGCCCTTCTTAGCTAGCACCTTTTCCCTCCCTGCGGAACAACCTGCAATCCCGTCTCATCCACATTGAACATTCTTCTCGGAAAATCCTTGACATTATTTGAAGTCAGAAGGGAATCCACTCGGTGGAAGAAAGATTTTATTCTAGATTCTTCTATACCTAGAGCCCTAGCACGACTCAAGTTCTCCGGTACCCTGACAGTAAGTTCAGGGTGTCTCTGCCTAAATGCAGACCACCAATCCCATCCTGCTCTTTCTGTCACAGGGTTGAAGCTGTTGGGGATATTATTGATTCGACAGTACTCGTAGGCAAGATGTCTAGCATTATCTATGCTAAATGGAAATCCTCTCCTTTGACGATCAAAGATCATCTCACAGAGTTCTAACTCCTCATTATGAGTCAACGTGGCTGGTCTTCCTAATTTGCTTCTTGTAGAGAAGTTACCTTTGAGCCATATTCGTCGAAGAGTCGCACGAGGAACGGAATGGCGGGAAGCGATCTGTGACATTTGAATCTTCCTTGTACCTGGAATATATGACAGTAATTAAATCTCAATTTAATTCAATGTATTTAAATTCATATCTTACTTAGAGCCAACAATTTGGTGTCGCATTTCGATGCTCGATGTTCGATATCTGCGTCTTGAATGGCTTTCTTCATATCAGTATCGCTCCATGTTTGACGCTTTCTTCCCATCTAAAGAAATAAAATCAAAATTGTAAATTTGAGCAGAGCCTCCGGCCACATAAACTGAAATCTTCATTCTAAAAATCAAAATTGTAAATTTGAGCAGAGCCTCCGGCCACATAAACTGTAATCTTCATTCTAAAAATCAAAATTGTAAATTTGAGCAGAGCCTCCGGCCACATAAACTGAAATCTTCATTCTAAAAATCAAAATTGTATATTTGAGCAGAGCCTCCGGCCACATAAACTGAAATCTTCATTCTAAAAATCAAAATTGTAAATTTGAGCAGAGCCTCCGGCCACACTACATGTAG
The DNA here is from genome assembly GCA_907163375.1 of Prostheceraeus crozeri. NCBI lineage: Eukaryota > Metazoa > Platyhelminthes > Polycladida > Euryleptidae > Prostheceraeus > Prostheceraeus crozeri. The sequence goes on from CAJQUW010001579.1 coordinate 208,431, forward strand.
GAAGTGTAGGTGAAGTACATGTAGGTTAGGTTGGTGGATTTCTTGGCATGATTAACGTAGACTCTTACTGATATTGTGGCACCATTACATGAATAGAAGCACATGTACATGTGCCTGTACAGTCTATTACAATTGGAGCTTTAAAAAATTGAAGTTTTGGCTATTGTTCATATTACACTGACCCTGTGCTCATATTCAACGAGTAATCTGTCCATATTACCCTTATCAAGTGTTCATATTACTTGTAATAAAACTGTCGATATTACTTAAAAAAACTGTGATGCAGCAGAAAAGTGCGTAATTGAATTTCTGAAAAGGTGTATTTCGGCCAATTTTTACATATTTTTATATTCGCTCAATTAAATGCTACCTGCACCCCTCATTTCGCCACATGATTTCATCTAATTTATGAGCGTTAAAGCGTAGGAGCCTGGAAAAGTTTCGTGACGACGTCGTCACGGACACACGCTTAGTTGAGAAGTTGGCGCAACGAGCATGCAGGCATCACCCTGACATTGTCTTGTCTGATAAGGAAGTTTGATTGACCTATCTGGAAAAGGTAGCGCTCCCTTACCCTCACATAAAGGAAAAATTCAAATGAATCAATTGATATGTCGAAATTAAGAGAATAAGCTCATTCATTAAAAGTGGTGATAATAATATGCTGTATTGCTCGTCTATAAAGTGTGAAAAATTAACACCTGAGATTTGACAGATCTAGTATGTATCTCAGCAGTTATATAGCCTAGTCAGTCAAACAAGTAATTCTCATGAAACGAATTGGGATAAGGATATTTATGAATTATTGGACTACACTAATTAATGAAGAATGATGTCGTCCAACCCAATGGAGGTGGAGAAAATGACCCTTATCTGATAAAGTAAGTGACTAAAGTATTAATCACATTCTCATTCACGAGGTAGCGCAAGTAATGAAGCACAAGGTAGGCGTCGAAGGTAAGTCAATATGCTGGAATATGACCAGCTAAGTACGTATAAAATAAATGCATGGCCGAGTTGTCAGATTCTTCACACATACATTACAAGTATATGTGCAATTCATACATCATACAGGGACTTATTCCGTGTTAGTGATAGATATCGTTCTGCATGATGTAGTATTAAACTTTCTGATATTTGAAATTAGCATGAATGTCAGTAGCGCAATGCGCTGTTATTAACAGAATACATAATCGTTTCATTGAGTTTTTGCCCTTCAGTGTAAATAAACTGAAATCATCTTAGCCATGAAAGTGAAATTTTATGATATTCTTTATTCCATGTCTTAAGTTTTGCATTTCAAAAAAACGCTGTCAAATGCATTAACTTTTGATACATGTCCATGATAATTGATCGCAATCTTATTTCTGATGTATGAAATTTGCAGAAATCAAGTGAGTATATTATGTAAAATTACTGCATTACTCCAACATCTTAGTCCTAGCCATTTCCAATAAGTCCCCAATTCTTAATTACTGAGTGATGGGCTAAATTGCTGCATCATATTGAACCACTATAAAATATTAGAGATTTAAGTCTCATAAAAGATGTCATCCGTTTTGTCAGATAAAATCTCCAAGATATGATGTAACTTCTCATAGGACTTCAACTTCTCACTCTACAAATTAAAGAATTTTTGTTAAACAAAAAAATAATCAAAACTTATTGGACGCTCTGCATGGACATTCTAGCCTGACAGTCCGCATTTTCTTGTCTGTTGTAAATCTATAGAAACACACAGTATTCTTAATATTATCACATTACTGCATTTAGGAACACACCACTGGACCATGATGGTAGTCGAATATCGAACACGCGTAGCTGCAACCTCTGCTCTCCTTGCATAGTATCCAGCATCTTCGCTGCGCCTGTCACCGGTGACATCAATTCTGTTTTCGGCTGCGGTGCGAAAACGACGCTACTTCACATGGTGAGAAGTGACTCATTCAACTCAGTAGAGGACAGGAGATAAAAAATCAAAATGCGGTCAAAAATTCGAAGGAGCTACATCTTTAGGTTCTATAGCATTAAAGTTCTTCCCTTCCTTTATCGGGTACAGTTGATCAATGACGAAACTGTATTTTAAGCTGTTCCTGTTTTTTCCGACTGGAATTGCTTCCCTTGTCAATCACTGCGGTGAAAATAAAAGTGGTACCCGTAATTTTTGACTACATAATGAACTTGAGCATTTTTTCCAGCATAAAACTTGTTTTGTGCCTTCTTGTTGCATGCATATGCCATTCGAAAGCCTAGACATTCTTGGACAAGTTCATCGCTTAAAAATTCGTTTTATTTTAAAATTTATTGTTAAAAAGGAATGCCTAAATTTGGAATGAAAATGTCGACCGGGCGCTTGTTACAACACTGGTATTGACGATATGAAATGATAAGTGGGTTAATCTGATATCCTACTGAACTTTGTATCGCATGCTAATTTTCTTCCTTTTCTACAATAAAATGAATCTATAATAGCCATAGTTTGTATACACGTAGTAGCGTAGGGCAGCTTTTTTAATAGAAAATGCAAACAATTTTAGGTAGAATGGGAGCCATCATATCAAATTGACTGTTCGAATCACTTGATTCCTAGTTTTCTTGACTTGCCGTACTTTTGTTTTTAATGTTGATGTCTTTTTTTTACAGGGTCGTCCACCCTGGTATGACACCGATGGTCACATAAGAGAACCATTCATAATCGGCATTTGTGGCGGCAGTGCTTCTGGGAAAACCACTGTCGCCAAGAGTATAATAGAATCTCTAGATGTACCATGGGTGAGTTTGTTGTCCATGGACTCCTTCTACAAAGCTTTGAATTCAGAACAGAAAGAGCAAGCACGTGAAAGCAATTACAACTTCGATCATCCATCTGCATTTGATATAGATTTGCTCGTTGAAACGCTGAAGCGTCTTCGAGAAGGTCGGAGTGTTCAAGTTCCAATATACGATTTCAATTCCCATTCAAGACTGTCGGAAGTGGTAAGTTAGTCTTCAGTACTCCGTCAAAGAACATTATTAGTGACAGCTAATAATTTCATTTGTTGACATGCATCATGCAAATAATAAATATAACCATTTTGTAAAATACAAGCAAAATGATGACATATTGTTCGAAAACGAACTGTACATATCACGGAATATTTCATGAACTTGATTAATACTTGAATACCCCAATTGATACTAAATTGACAAAAAATTGATTACCCTGATCGTATTTGGAAAAAATGATCAAACAGTATGTAATTTCTACTTATAGATTCCTATCAGAGTTAAGTCAATGAGTTTAATTATAATGCATTCATCTATTGGTAAGTTCTGATTGTAGATTGTTGAGTTTCGATGCCCCTATGGGACACTGCAAAACACTACCGATAGAAATTGTTTTCCTGATAATTTAATCTTTGTTCGATTGACTTAGACATAGAGCGCAAAATGTTTCATTTAAGCTAAAGTTAATTACTCATCCACCTGTTGATTATCTCTCTCTGTGCGTCTGTGTCCACTTCCAGCTAGCTTTAGCAATTAATCATTCCATGCATTGTGATCGGTAATTTTAGATTTACATGAATGAGTAGGCTTCTAGAAAGATCTAAGCGGTAGCCTATCATTAAATTTCTCAATAAAGTAGCTCAACAGGATTCAATGCAATTCACGAATGTCAGCAGATCAAAACAATGCTCTGCTCTTAAAAAAATTTAATAAAATGCAGTAAGAAACTGAACACTCCAAGTCTGTTATCACAGTCACACATGTCGTCATAGTATCGTCATATCATCCAGCAATGCTTTTCGGCTTTTTGAAAGCGGAGTCAAGATTAAGCAGTTAGACAATGATAGCTCCGTCGACACTCCGCATATTGATCATTATTCCTGCCATGATGAATCTGATAAATTCTCTGTCACATGTGACGACTTAGAAGAATATAATGACAGTGGGAGGGTATTCCCCTGATGACTTTTACATGATGTATGCTATAGATTCTATCAATGTTGCAGCTGCAGCTGAAAGTTCGGTTTCCTATTCAGTTTTTGGAGAAGTAAAAATACATAAGTCAGAATTAGTAGGAATCAAAAGAACAAGCAATAGGTTCGTAAGAGAAAGTCACAAAAGCCTCAAATTTTCACGTTTTTCTTTTCAATCTAAGATTCTGTGACTTTCTCTTATTAGCTTGTTACTTTTTCTCCTGATTTGTACTAATTATGATCCGTGTATTCATTTGATCCGTCCTGGTTGGTCTTGCTTCATTTTGATTGTTGTAGTGCTTAATTGTTGGTGTCATCTGCCTGCTGAATAACGAATTTGTTATTTCTACAATGAATCGCTGAAATTAAGCTCCATATGCCGTTGAATTTTTACAGCTATTTGCAATATTTGGAACAAGGAATCAGATGCATTAGTTTTAGAATGCTGATCATACAATGCTGCGGCAACAGAGATGGTATGTACCTTCCTAGCATTATTGTTAGTAAACACATCCAGAGCAGAAGATGGTTGGCATTTTCGTTTCTGTGATAACTTGTCGACTGAACACAACCAAGAATTTTCCTCCTTGTGAATCACACTAATGATGAGAAAATTACCATTTTCAATGCGTGAAAATCTTTCAAAACATAATTCAGAGCATTGCAGAAGCATTTATAGACATAAGTCATCACCATCATCATCATCATCATGTGCGTTTTACGTCCGTTATTCCGCCGCTGGCTGGGTCGTACGATTGCCTCCGGTGGCAGTTCTCCTTCTGGTGCGATCCTTTGCATCTTCTTCGCAGAGACCCATTTTCTTACAGTCTGCTCGAACTGTTTCCTCCCATGTGATTCGAGGTCGACTTCCACACCTTCACCCAATCATCATCTGCTTTCCTCACTACATGACCGCACCACCTCAAACGCCTTCTTCTCATCGCTTCTTTCATTCCAACTAGGCTCAGTCTTCGAAGGAGGTCGTCGCTGGGGATTCTTTCTCGAAGCGACACACCACAAAGCCACCTGACCATTCTTCTTTCGGCTCTTATCTTCATTTTGTTTTCTGTCTTCATGACCCACGTTTCACTACCATACAGCATGCTGTTTCCTACACACACGTCGTACACTTGCTCCTCCACCCGTGATGTCAGGAAAGGCAGCAGCTCGTGTAATCGCTACCAACCACAGCGTATCCGTGTAGACACAGCTGCATCCGCTCCACCACCACCATCCAACATGTCACAAAGGTAACAAATTTTCACCACTTCGTAATGTTGACCTGCTACCTCCACTTCTTTTCCGTCACCAATCTTCGTTACTGTTGGCATGTCACCCCTGCAGGGCTTGCATACAAACCCATGAGTAGATGCTGGTGTTATGATTCCTCTCACACCACTGCATCTCTTGTGTATCCATCTGCCACAGACCATGCATCTTATAGAATTTACACCGACTCCTTTGTCACACACAACATATGGATACATTCCGGACATATCTGAGCTACCTGCTCCATCTTTCGATACCATCATCTTCAAGCCTCATCACTGAGTGTGAAAATGCGAAATAACTTTAATAGCTACTCAGTACTGCTCTATATCCTGCATGGTTCAAATAATGAATAATATGTATTATTTTCGAAGCTCCTTTGACAAATTCTTGAAAGCGGATATTCCATTCATATCATGCGAAAAAGGGACACCCTAGTAAGAAAAAGAGATTGTATTTTCTGCTGTCACTGTAGATGTTTAATACGATCAGGCGTGCGAATCGGCCTCCTCCTCTTGCCTCTCCCTTGGAAAGCGGTCTTGAGAGAATAGGAATTACTTGTGTTTGGTGCATTCTAATATCAATTAGATAACAAAGAGAGCAAATCATTTTGTAACTTGAAACGTTTCACATTGGGACCAGGCTATCACAGCAGGAAAGAGGCGCTGACAGTTATTACTCACCCAGAACTAGAAGAGCCCTTTGATAACATATAGAAGCCTTGAGAACATTATGGGGCCTTCTGAAGCATTATTGGAATTATATGGTGGAAAATTATGGAAAAGTTAATGTACTCCATATTATTATTTATTGGTGCGCTGAATATCCAGACAACGTGGAAGCAAGCTCTATGACCGAAAGTTTCTGCTCATAAATGCAGGTTGACTGCGCAATCATGTTTTTGAGGTGTTGTGGGGACAACATTGTGTTGACCTTTCTGCAGAACTTATCATAGTTTTGTTTTGCAAGTCATCATACGAATCATCAGAAGGTCATACGCCTGTAAGATATATGGGTGAAAGTAAGAAGTGCAGCAATTTAGATGCGCTTTTGGCCTTTGGTTGCAATTCGTTTTGCTTGTCTTTTCATAAGTAGACCTTATTTCACATGTGGAAAAAGTCAAAAGAGTAGAAAAGCGAAAGTATAAGAAAGCAATTCTTTAATAAATAATCAGACATAGTTTTAAAGCAAGCGATGTTTTTAACACCTCTCCAATTTGGCCACACTTCGATAAATTCTATTTCGATTTGCGCACTCAAGTACGGCTTCTTGAAGACTTTATTAAACAACAAGTTTAGATGAAATGTAATAAGAAAAGGCAAATGTCTGATATCTATTACTTAATTTAATCTTGACACGTATTTAAATCAAAGTTTGAATGGTATTTGATGATGCCAGCTATCTGATTCCCTTGATCGTGACTTTCGCTTACGTTTCTCTTATCTTACTGATATAAAGACAATTTCGGGAATATACTCATTGTGCATATGTGGAAGGAATGATCATCGTATGACCTTTAAAAACACATAATCAAACTTCTATCTAACCATCAAGAACTTGATGGGAGAGACTTTTCAGTGGTAAACCTGTAAATACTGATTAGCTTTGCAACAGCCTTCAGCCTCGCAGCATTCTTTCCTTTGGACTCTTTTGTTCAAAACTGGACTTTGTGTGACGAGTTTCACGTTTCAATCAAAATGTGTTTATTTATCGCATTCGTATTGCATTTTAAATTTGTTTACATGTATCAGAGAAAGATGAGTTTTATAACGATCTATCAGATGAGGTTGCTCTGGTTGGTTCGGGAGAATTTCTGGTTGTCGGCGGTGACTTCAACGGTCATATTGGAGCAAATGTAGATGGATATGAAGGGATTCATGGTGGTTTCAGTATTGGTACACGTAACAGAGAGGGTTGCAGGCTTCTTGAATTCTGTGCTCAGTCAGAGCTGGTCGTTACCAACACGTGGTTCAAGAATAAGAGAAAGAACACTTTTCATTCCGGCAATACTTCATCACAGATTGACTACATGCTTGTTGGCAAATGTTCACGAAAGAAGGTTCAAAGAGTCCGAGTCATACCTGGAGAGCTGCAGCATAGCTTAGTCGTGATGGACGTATCGGGTATTCGTAGAAACAAGAAGACGGGGTTTTGGGAGAGGAAACCAAAGACATGGAAATTACGTGAACCTGAAACTCAAGCAAAATTTGAGGAGAAGATGAATGACCTGTGGCACCGTGATCCATCAATGCCTGGCTGGTTGAAGTACAAGAAATGCGTCTCGGAAGCGACTGAAGAAGTTTGCGGCATCAGCAAAGGTAAACCACAGCACGGAGAGACTTGGTGGTGGAACGAAAGCGTTCAAAAAGCAATTGCAGAGAAGAAAACAGCATTTAGAGAGTGGTCGATTGGAAAAACGGAGATAGCTCATGTGAAGTACAAAAAAGCGAAGAAAAATGTGAAGAAAACAATTGCAAAAGCTATGAAAAACGAAACAGAGAAAGAGCTAGACACCCTCGAACGAAACCGTCATAACATCTTTACAAAACTTCGAATGATGAAGAGAGATTCAGCGGACATAAATGAATGTAGATGCCTCAAGGATAAAGAAAGGCGGATCGTTTTTGAAGAGATTGAGCAAAGTAAAATGTGGAGAGACCACATGGAGAGCATCATGAACCAAGAGAACAGTTGGGATGGCATGGTGGAAGCAGATGTAGTTGAAGGACCAATTTTCAAGGTTGAAAAAGAGGAGATCGGAAAAGCATTGAGGAGTATGAAGAATGGCAAATCTGGAGGCCCTACCGCTGTTGTGAAGGAACACCTAGTTGCTTCTTCCCACGGTTTGGAAGTGATGCACCAGATTACAAATGAAATCTTGCAAGGAGCCAGCATACCGAAAGATTGGAGGGAGAGCACCCTAGTACCGATTTACAAAGGCAGAGGTAGCAGAATGGAATGTGGTTCGTATCGGGGTATAAAATTGTTAGAACATGGTATGAAGGTTGTCGAACGTGTGCTTGAACGAAAGCTTCGAAGCATCATTGACATCAGCGACATACAGTTTGGATTCATGCCTGGGAGAGGAGCGATTGATGCCATTTTTATCGCCAGAAGAATGCAAGAATGCTACATCGAGAAGAAAAAGGATCTTTACATGTGCTTTGTTGATCTTGAGAAGGCTTTTGACAGGGTTCCTCGACCAGTGATCGCTTGGGCACTCAGAAAACGCCTAGTGCCGGAATATCTAGTCCAAGCCGTTATGAAATTGTACGAGCATCCAGTGACGAAAATCAAGTTTGGCAGAAGTGCGAGTTTGTCGGACAGCTTTAGCGTTGGAGTAGGAGTTCATCAAGGTTCTGTTCTTTCACCGCTGCTCTTCGCCACTGTTCTGGATGTCTTATCTGAATCTGCTCGAAAGGAGGCGCTATGGAATATATTGTACGCTGATGATCTGGTGTTAATGTCGGATTCTATGGAGAGTTTGGAAATTGCATTCAATGACTGGAAGAAAGTGTTCGAAAACAAAGGTCTGAAAGTAAACATCAAGAAAACGAAGGTGATGAGAGCGAGTGGTGGTCAAAAAGTAATTGATGAGGCCAAGCAAGATCCGTGTGGAGTGTGCCGCAAGCGTGTAATGAGAAATTCTGCACGATGTAATTCATGTCGAAAGTGGGTACATGCCAGGTGCGCAGGCGTAAAGAGATTCACGAAGACCAAAGGAGATGGATTTGTCTGTAAGTCGTGTCAGCGAAGTGACGGGGAAAGTGAGATGAACAGCACGAATGAAGAGTATATGAAGGGTATTGAGAAGGTGGAACGCTTTTGTTATCTCGGTGACACAATCAACAGTGGTGGTGGATGCGAGATAGCAATTGACAGAAGATGCCGTCTTGGTTGGATGAAGTTTAATCAGCTCTCATCAGTACTATGTGGAAGACGCTTTACTAACAGACTAAAAGGAAGAATTTATAAAGTATGTATCCGGCCAGTCATGACCTACGGCTCAGAGACATGGAATATAAGATCTGCGGAAGAGGGTGTCCTCCGGAGAACAGAGCGAGCCATGATAAGAAAAATGTGCGGAGTAAAACTTGCTGACAGAAAGAGCACTGACGAATTAATGAAGCATTTGGGTTTGACGGAGACGGTTGTTGAGGTGGTGAAAAGGAGTAGCTTAAGATGGATGGGTCACATCCTGAGAAGAGATGATACACATCCACTTAAGAAAGCATGGACCTTTGAGAAGGAGGGAAGACGAGAAAGAGGAAGACCAACCACGTGGAAGAGCATGGCGCTGAGGGAGTGCAAAAGAGCTGGTCTGAAAGCAGAAGATGCAAGTGATCGAGCGAGATGGAGGAATGGCGTGTCAGCGTGGTGCGAACGTCAGTAACCCCTCGCAAGAGGGAAAAATGCTGACGAAAATAAATGATGATGATGATGATGATGATGTAGCATATGACGAGACAGCAACTCAGATTTTAGAGCGAGTTAAGTAGATCGTGTCATCAAAAATACCGCGTTTTCGAGAGAACACGTACTTTACTTCAAACACCCATTTCCTCTATCTAAATCGGCTCAAATTATCGATGTGGCTTTTTTTGTATATTTCAGAAAGTGATATATGGTGCCAACGTTATCATCTTCGAAGGTATCATGGCTTTTGTAACTCCTGAAATCCTGCAGGTAAGTTGTGTTACCGTTGAAGTTTTAAAATCAAGACCACCTAATTCCGCTACAATTTTGAATTTTGTGGTATAGTTTTTGGCTTCTGATGAAATAGATCAACGAAAACAAGCTGCGGCTTTGATCAGTGATGGATGTTTTGAAGTAATTTCTTTTAACCGGTGAGGCTATCTCGGCAATGACTGCTTGCGTTTAGACCAGGTGCAACAGTTCTCCGAAAATTTCCGTAAATCAGCCGAAAATTTTGTTGGTTCTGTATGGAAGTTGAGATTTGCTAACTTTCTGCAAGTTATTTCTTAGTGCTTGCAATGTGTCGAACATGCCACAGTAGGGCGGAAACACGATTAGGCTAAAAAAAATTGTCCATCTACATATTATACACCAATCGAGAGCTGAGATCATGAGGAATTTGAATATGTAAGTTAAAAAATCGAATCTCAATGTCCTTTTTGTACAGAGAGCAAAATTCAAAATGGCCGCCAAAATACTATATTTTGATACCTAATGTTAACAGGAAATGATAATCTGTCTACGTATTTGGCATTTAGAGACCATTTGTATAGTCCGCATTATGCAGTGGATACACGAAAATAAATTCAGACAACAGAAACAATGATTACGCTTTTTTAATAGTAGTATGTGACGAGTATTAAACTAGAATGTAATTATGTGATGTAAAAATCACTCAAAGTCGCTATCCGAACATGCATGTTTTATTTCATTGTTCTATACATCCACTAATGGTGAATTTGTGATATTTATTCTCTAAGGCCCATAAGTAAATGTTTCAGTTGTATGTAGTGGTATAAACACATAGTATACGTAATTTTCTTATCACATGGCTGAATGTATATTTAGCCTTTGTCTTAGCAAATATTTACATGTACCGGTGTATACATGTGGATGTAATATTGATAGGAGGAATACTTACTTTCCTAAAGTGTATTGACTTCCAGTTGTTCATTGCATACATGTACAAATACATAAATGCACATGTAAATGTACTTAGACATGCGAATTAATGTTATTTAAGGAAACTTTGCAAAAAAAGCAAATTGCAATTGATCTTGGCTGACTGAATATAATATTTTGAAGTCTACATTTGCTTAGATAGTGAAATTGATTGCGGCTTGCCTTTTCGCAACGCTTGTTTAAATGATGATATGATGCCCAATTTCATCAATATGTCAATGATATACATCTACATGTACATGTATATGAAAATAGACACAGTTTCTTCGGCGGCTAACAATATAGGCACAGTCGTTTTCTTTATCCTATTTCCTTCTGTTGACGTCCTATCATATTGCCGATTGTGTACATGTAGGCTCCACATTATTAATCATGACATTTAGACACCATCAACCAAGAATGTATGTATACATGTAGCTGCACTGCCTGTGTGCGTGCCAGTTGCTGTAGCAACAAAAAGTAAATGAATACGTAAAACGTAGAATCAAATAGCAGATGATGACTAATGAAAACAGCAGTTGCCGATCAGTTCTTGGATAGAAGATTGATTGATCTCTTTGCGGCAGGATTGCATACAGAACTCGATGCATGCATTAAGGTGCGTGCGCCCGCGGATTTTCATTATTGATTCGATGATTAGGAACGGCATCGCAGATAACTTGCTGAATGATCATTTCTTCGTGCGCGCGCTATCATGCCTCGTGAACGTCGATCTCATGAAAGCAGCCGGCTTGAAGTATGTCTCCTTTGTTTCTGTAAGACTAAAACCATGCGCCTCATAACTTCAAATATGCAACGCACTATCGAGAAATACTTTCTCCATGGGTACGACCCATCTGATGTACGTCTTCCAAAAGCATTATGCAACACATGTAGGTTGGTAGTTGCTGAATACGACAAGGACATATTCACCCGTTCAATAAGTCTGTTTGACCATTCGAAGCTTGCGGAATTACCTCCACCTATGTCAACACGATCAAATTCTGAGTGCTCATGTCTTCTGTGTAAGACCGCAGGTATGAAGGGATGGACTGAGTCGAAGGTGGGAAGACCATCGGCTGAACCATATCCGAATTCAACATTGAAGATTTGTGGCAAGTGTCTTACACATTTAGGGAAAGGCCTTCCTCATTAGTGCTCCAAGACCACTAGATTTGATAATCTGAAGCAACTGTTGTCTAAAGACAAAACGTCTGAGCAGCTTGCAGCCTCTGTGCTGAAGTCAAAAGCAATGCAGTCTCCCACAAATTCAGTAAGTCTTTCAACACTTGTAGGTCAACCATTGAAAATTAAAGTTTCCGTAGACTCCGTAGACTAGATGTCAATGATTTTTCGAATATTCAGTCCGATCTGAATTTGAGTTCCAATGCAACACTGAAGCTAGCTGGTGTCATTCAATCTACTTCAGGTAGTAGGAAGAGTGTTGAATCAAATGCTAAAAGCAAACTGATTGGGTTAAATCACTCGCTTGATTCGTTCTTTGCAGTTTCACGTGAAAGCTTTTTTAGTAAGACTGCTGATGAGTGCAAGCATGTTGACAGACCGTTTGTGCATTGCACCAATTCGGATGGCTTGATTCGAGAAATTATCGAGCACCGTCATTATGGATCGGCAGGGGGGTTACTTTTCAAATTGGGAGTTGATGGTGGAGGTGGTTTTTTTAAGATTTGTCTATCTGTTTGCTCGAATGCCTCCAGGAGAGAAAACAGCGTTGAAGGCATTTTCCTTATAGGTATTATCCCAAGCATTCAAGAAAATTTCTCGAATCTTCTAAAGATTTAGTATCTGATTCGCTTGGTAGGTCCAGACTCCGTTTCCTAATTGACATCGAAGGTTATTGCTACAGATTTGAAATTAGCAAATCTCTTACTCGGTCTGATGTCTCACGGCTCTTCACACCCGTGCACTTGGTGTGACTCAAGCAAATCTTCTCTGAGATTTAAGGGCAATCTTCGAACGCTTGGAAGCTTGAATGATGCTTTCTGCTGGCGATGGTATGACGAGACTGATCAGGACAAGTTCAAAGCAAAACATTTCGGGAATGTTATACATTGTCCAATTCTGAGAGGCGAATCATCAGAACGAGTGATTGATCTTCTTCCTCCTCCTGAGTTACACCTTCTCATAGGACCTTTAAACAAAATGTTTAAAGAATTAGAAAAAGAGTGGCCAGAAGCCATGACTTGGCCACGCACATGCTTTGTTGAGAGAGAAGCCATACATGGAGGCTTGTTCAACGGAAACTCTTGCAAGAAGTTGCTATCCAAAATCGATACACTACGATCCATGTGCCCGTTGAAAGGCTTTAAATATGTCGAGGCCTTTGAAAAATTTCATAAAGTTGTGGACGCCTGCTACGGCCATGATCTCGATCCAGATTTCCGAATGATTATTCGTGACTTTGAGAAAAGTTACCTCTCTCTCGGTATTTCGATCACTCCAAAGGTCCACACAGTCTTTCACCATATTACAGATTTTTGTGATTCTGTGCACACTGGACTCGGACGATACAGCGAGCAGGCTGTTGAGGCAGTTCATGCTGACTTTGAATCTACTTGGGCCAAATACAATGTCCATGAAGTGAACCCGCGTTATCCGGAGCAGTTGTTGAAGGCAGTTAACGATTACAACGCAAAGCATTTGCGTATCTTCTGATTTTGTGTTATTTTTTCCTTTTTTTCAATGGAATATTGAATAATGATTTGAGCAACGTTTGTTTTTCGTGAATGAATTGTAAAGCGCGTAGAAAACAGCTGCTACAAGCTGTAGTGCGAAATTTTGGGTTGATGTATGAAAAACGTATTCCATAATTTCATATTGGTGCATTTATAAAAGAAACAAAATTGGGTAGTAAATTTTGGTGATTTTTACATCACATAATTACATTCTAGTTTAATACTCGTCACATACTACTATTAAAAAGCGTAATCATTGTTTCTGCTGTCTGAATTTATTTTTGTGTATCCACTGCATAATACGGACTATACAAATGGTCTCTAAATGCCAAATACGTAGACAGATTATCATTTCCTGATAACATTAGGTATCAAAATATAGTATTTTGGCGGCCATTTTGAATTTTGCTCTCTGTACAAAAAGGACATTGAGATTCGATTTTTTAACTTACATATTCGAATTCCTAATGATCTCAGCTCTCGATTGGTGTATAATATGTAGATGGACAATTTTTTTTATCCTAATCGTGTTTTCGCCCTACCGTGATGCTAATAGGTTTTTACCATATCAAACTTCCATTTTGTAACACATGAGGCTTTGCTATTAACTGTTTCTAGTAGAATGTGGTATTAAATGAAATTCTATCTATCATGTCACCATCGAAAACCATGAGATATTTCGTAAAAGATGTTTATTTTTTACCCTCGCAATCGGAAACAGTATGTTTTTCCTCGACCAAGAAGTTGGCGCTAACCCAATAGGACAATAGGCTAATCCAATAGGACGCAGATTGCAGTTTTTGGATGAAATGAAATTTTGTATGTTTTCTCTGATTAAACGAAAAGTACTAAGCCCAGAGTCATAATTTTCAGCATGGAATGTCTTCAGGTCATTTCCTTTCATGTGCATGTGCTATTATCATGCATCTAATCGACAATGTATGTGAGAATGTGGTTGAAAGTGGATAATGTTGCTCAAAATGTTTGTGTTTGCCGACATTAAGAGGCTCGCCAAATCTAAATGTGTTTAGCTTTATAGACAGGGGTGCATGCACATGAAAGGAAATGACCTGAAGACATTCCATGCCAAAAATTATGACTCTGGGCTTAGTACTTTTCGTTTAATCAGAGAAAACATACAAAATTTCATTTCATCCAAAAACTGCAATCTGCGTCCTATTGGATTTACATGTTTTTTTCTTTGATCTTCTCTGACAAGAAGAGGAACTCACTATAACTCGGCAGACGTGCCGATTTGCAGTAGTCATAGGGTGTACATCATTCTGTGAAAGTCTCACTTTCGGCCTCGTTCCCTGCAGAAACTCGTTCTGGCTGCCGGACTATAAATCGTTTTGATCATGTCAGTAGTTGGTCTAAGTGTGGAGCATTGAGTCTGGCAATGAAAATGACTGTAGGTGTGAACTGTTATATCTTAGTGTCTTATCCTATATAGTGATATTGGTGGTAGTGTTGTTTATTTATAAATGAAAAACATGCAATACAAGTAATTGAAAGTAGGAATGGTACAAATACACAAAAGTCAAGGATTTTGAAAGAATTTCACCTTAAATTCTGTAGGTGTTTGTCGGCTTCTCAGCCGTGGTGACCTCTTTGGTGCGTGTGTGCATGTGGGCTTTGCCGCCTATGATGCGGTATTACTGTGTCTCGTAGGGTTTGTCGGCTTCTCAGCCGTGGTGACCTCTTTGGTGCGTGTGTGCATGTGGGCTTTGCCGCCTATGATGCGGTATTACTGTGTCTCGTAGGGTTTGTCGGCTTCTCAGCCGTGGTGACCTCTTTGGTGCGTGTGTGCATGTGGGCTTTGCCGCCTATGATGCGGTATTACTGTGTCTCCCAGTCTCCCATGTATGGCGTCACACTCTTGCCTTCCATTCTCGTGCGTCAAATTACATGACGTCATATTTTCGCATAATTGGGACCTAAAGTGAAAGTCGGATATACATTTCTGTCTATATCATTGTGATGTGTTTGCCTGAGTTATAAGAAAGCGAATCGACGCGGAACGCTGGCCTTTTTGATTTGCAACACTACAAATTCACTGTCAAACACAGTTTGTGGAATTCACTGCTTTAGCAATGAAAGGGAAAAAGAGACATGATCTAACATTCGTGCGCGTGTAAAATGATTGGTACTTCTTCGTGCGTGGTAACGTGGTCGGGGTCATAGGGAAAAGAACATGAAAAGGATTGCCACAAGCTTGTTGAAAAAGTTTCTTCGATGAGCGCTGTCTTCTCGCCGCTAAAGAGTCTGGGATGCATTGACACCAGCGATTGCTATCATCGAAGAAAATGATTCTATGCGCCCTCTTATCCATCCGCTCCAGTTGTTGGGAGTGCTTTTTATTCATGCCACAGAAGCATGGACTTGCGTATTCCATAATAGATCGGACATACGAGGTATATATGTTGTGAAGCTCCTCCTTGGAGACATGCGGTCTCAGCAGGCGTAGATCATACAGTCTTGAAGCGGATTTAGATTGAACTGATTCGATATGCTGCCCAAACCCTAGATTCCTGTCTATTATCACGCCAAGGATCTTCATGTGATCTACAACCTGAGGATCATCAATATTCGATATCTGCTGGAATCGTCCACAATACATAATTTTAGTTTTTAGAGTATTCAGTCGAAGTTCCTTCTCATTACACCAACTTTCAATATTCGATATTTCGTCAGAGATTCTCTTTTTGATGTCGACGCACTTCGGAAGTGGAATGATCAGATAAATATCGTCTGCGTATTTGACGACATGAGTATCAACATAGGCGGGAACAAAGTCGTTAGTGAAGACACAAAACAAATATGGGCCAATAACTGAACCCTGAATAACACCGGACGTAATATTATACGGAGCACTTAGTAGAGATTCAATTCGAACAACGTTAGTACGCTCCCGAAGATAGCTGCTCAGCCACAAAATAAATCCTGAAGGGAAATTGCTCCTTTGAAGCTTTTGTAGAAGTATAGGATGTGACACGTAATCGAAAGCTTTTGATAGATCAACGCTAATTATAGCTGCCCGAGGAGTGATGGATTGTCATAGAATCGAGTAGCATGGTCATGCAAATCTATCAAGGCCGTAGCCGTAGATGCCCCTTGCCGAAAGCCATGTTGATTCATTCCATATTCTCGAAGGAAAGAAGTACGCATTTGTTCACATATAATTCGCTCCATAATTTTTCCGACAGTAGGGAGGATGGCAATCGGACGCACATTGTGAATATCTACCGGGGTCGTTTTAGGAATAGGGATAGTAATTCCAAGTTTGAGTGAGTGCGGAAAAGTTCTCGTACGAATTGAGTTGCGTATAATAGAAGCGATGTAAACAGAAAGAATCTTTGAAAGTTCACAGTACACAGTATTAGGAACATCACTATGAGATTTGGCTGTCCCTGGTTTTAATTTTTTCAGAAGACTGTCTACAGCTTGTGGTGTCACGCTAATGTCCCAAGAATCGTCAACAGGAAGATTGAGTTGAGAATTATCGATGCTGGGAAGCTGGGAGGCAAACAGTGATTCTCGTACGTCGTGTAGCACGCGATTGCAGTCTCCAGCAAGAGGCAGACCATCGAAAAAGCTCTTGTCCCGAGAGCTTGAACCAGTTACATCTTTTGCCATCTTCCATATTCCTCCGCTTGATCTCTTGAGTTTTGAAGCCCAAATCTCTTTCGCTGACTGTATTTCTTTCTTTGCCTTTTCTTTGAGTCTGATGAAGTTTGGCCAGTCTTTATTACGATATGCCCTCCATTTTTCGTTGATTACATGCTTAGTTATTGGCGTCATCCACCTTTGGTCGCGATCGGTCATTATTACATCATATGCTGGTACATTCGAATCAACTAATTCTCGCATGGATTTGAGGAAGCAGTCACATTGATAGTTCACGTCGTTAGAAAGCAGAAGTACATTGTTATGATAGGTGACAAAGGATTCAAAAGCAAGTCGTAGTTTTGAGATATTCGAAGGACGGAGGTCGTAGACGGATACATGGCGACCTGAGTTAGGGCGGGGAGATTCATGAGCTTTCGGAGGAACGGTCAGTATCCGATGATCTGCATTGCCAAGAGGAGAATCGTAGACTACACTATCACAGTCATAAGTATCAACCAAGCTGTTTGATAATAGAATAACATCCAATATATTATTTCCCCTTGTAGGTTTGCAAACGATATTTGTAAGTTGTAACTCCTCACATAACTGCCTTGTGTTTAGTTGATTAAAGTCACCGAGAATAACAATTTGAAATTTCGGGGAAAGCAGTAGGAGTTGGTCTACCATAGCAATGAAATAGGATAATATATCATTCGAAGTATTTGAGTCGATGTTGGGAGGAACGTAGGCAATTATCACGATCAATTTACTATCAAACATTGTTATACCACATACTTCAATTGCTGACGGGGCTGGATACGGAAGGGATAAAGCTTTGTAGTTCAAGTTACAACGCGCATAAATCATAGTTCCGCCACCTCTTCTACTACTGCGGTCGCATCTCAGGGTATCGAAATGGTTAATAGAAACATAATTATTCAAGATTGCATCATTTAACCATGTTTCAGTGACGCAGATGACATCAGGCTGTCTGAGAGATGCTGTGAGTCTGGGTTCGTCGATTTTGGGAAAAACTGATTGTGCATTCAATAACATAAATGTGGGATAATGGATGCGCAAGTAGTCTGTAGCTGCTAAAAACCGTCGCGAAAATTTTGAACATTTTTGCGTTCCATTATTTTCCCTCGGAAAATTACGACATCTTCGTTCACCTTTCTTCGTTGAAGCTCTTGTCTCAATTGCTTATCTTGCTGGTGTTGAAGTTTCGTCTTGTCGTTGTTGATGTACAAATGGCGAAACTGAGGACTATTTCGCAATTGCAGGCCTCCCAAAAAAAACCTATAAAGACCTATTTTTTAAAAACTGACATATATTTTTAAAAAATAACCTATAAAACCTATATAAACCTATTTTTTGGACTTCTTATGATTTTTGACTGAGATGATCACATTTCTTATGCTATTTTACATATCACGTAAGTTTTCTTGATTATCGATAAGGAAAGCAATTTTTAATACAATCTGGTTTCAGATTGTGTGTTATTCGTCTTTTGAAGGTCGGTGATTGATTTTGTTCCTCGTGTGCCCAATGATCAGCAGTTATTACTCTTGAATGATTTTCGATTGGTTCAGTCTGGTTGTCGAACTGTTCGTATTGTTTACTTGTCAAACAGAAGGCCTTTTGATACATTATATATATCCTTTTATGTGTGATTTGATAAAGTCTGTCTTGTTCCGCTTTCAAAACCAGAGTTATGTAAAAGAAAACTCAAAGAAGTTGAAATCAATCGATGTGTCACAGAACCATTTGGCTAATGAAGATATTGAAATCGGACATGCAGCCAGAGACGCGATTGAGAAGGTCGAATCGAAATCGAAGGATGAAGTCATGAAACAGATACTGTCGTTCTACCAAACTGCATCGCAGTACTTGATCGATAAACTTCCACATGATAACAAAATACTTCGAGCCCTCCGCGAACTACATCCAAAAGAACAATCCAACAAGAAAAGATGCCGCTATATCAAAATCATAGCAGAAGCGATGCCTTTTCTCAAAGATGACGACATCGTGAAAATCATCGACGAATGGAAATTGTACGGTGAAGAAAAAGTTAAGTCAGACATTCATGAAATCCGCATTGATGAATTCTGGTCTCAGATACTAGAACATGAATCAGTAAGTGGAAGAAAGAAATACCCGAATCTTTCCCGTGTCGTAAAAGCAGCTCTCACATTGGCTCACAGCAATGCCGACTCAGAAAGGGGACTTTCAGTTAATAAACGATTGCTTGGTACAGATAGAACAGCGCTTTCTGCAAAATCTGTAATCGGAATAAGAGCATGTAAAGACACTGTCCGATCATTTGATGGCATTACAAACGTTCCCATCACGAAAGACCTTATCAGCGTGGCGAGGGCATCTTCGAAGGTTTATCAACAGGAATTGGAGGAAGAAAGGAAAAAGGCGGAAAAACTTAAACAGGAAAAGAAAGAACGCGAAGAAAAAGAAATTCAAGCAGAAAAGGAACACAATGAAAAAATAGAAAAAATGGACGCGCAAACATGTCTTATTGCGAAAGACGAAGAAAACATTAACGTTGAAACGTCGAGAGCCAATCTTCTATTAAAGGATGCACAAACCCGTCTCGATGAAAGCATAAAAAAGAATGATATGGATGGCATCAGTATAGCATCAGATCTTTTGCGATTGGCAAAAGAAAAAATCGAAACATCCGCAAAGAAGCAACTTGAATTACAGAATAAAAAGCGGCAGCTCATGACAACTTACCACGAAATGACAATAAAGAAAAAAAGACTGTAATAACGAACTTCAACTCTGTTGATGAGAGATAGTTGACTGTAGTGATAGCAATTTGCTTGTCCTCATTTTTTTGTATAGATTATTCAACTAGTGTCACATTTTCAGTTATTGAACTTTTTAACTTTTTAGTGGAAAGATTGGACATTTTTACAAGTGTTTGTTTTGAAGTTTTCTGTTCGGTAAAGCTGTAAGTAAATTTTGTACAAAACTTTACAATTCACGAAGTATTTTTCTTAATTTCCAAAGACTGCCTTCTCGAATAACCGAGAAGTTTGTAATTTTTTAATAGAGTTTTTTTTATAATGAATGTCAATATTTTATAGCTCCCTACATGTACAAAATATTCATAAAGTTAAATAGCACTTCAACGTATTAATGCATGTATTGGATGATAGTCGTTGACTTCAATTTTCAACGTATTTTACTTTGTCCTTTACGTAATTTATCTACTTCTCATAATAGACCTACTTATTAATTGCAATCGAATTTACGTGAACGATCATATTAGTTTGGTTGGAGTTTCACATGTAATTGAACAAGATTGATGACATGATAAATTTAATTTCAATTAAACAGTAATATGCCTATACATAATAAGATTATGAAAACCTATAAAAGCCTATATATTTTTTTGGGACCTATAATTTTAGCCTATATTCTCCCTAAAATTCGTTGGGAGGCCTGCAATTGCTTCGCGTTTCGAAGAATTCGTTATTGAATATTTTTGATTTGCCGATTTGAATTTTATCTGAATCAAACGTTTGTTATGTGAACCCAAGCGTCCGATACGCCGAGTTTCATCAACTTCTGAGATAGAGGACCCAAGAAACGTCAAAATATGTTCACATTTCATGCGGTCGTGCTGTTTGCGTTCTTCACGACTGCCATTAGTAAGTTCTTCAACCCCAGAGAGAATTAAGTTTTTCTCACGCTTCATACGATCAGCAGATTCATCGAATATGCTGTTGGTGATGTCCAGCTGCGTTATCCGAAACTCAGACATACTTTGCTCAAGCATATTATATTTATCTTTGATTTCGTTCATTTCTTCAGTTAGGGTGGCAAATTTTTGCAAAAAGGGGTCTAATCGCTCTTTCAGTTTCTATTCAAGTGTAGATGACAGCACGTCAAAATCGCATACATTATTGTGTTTCGGAAGTTTCTGTGATCTTACTTGAGTAAGGGCTTGCAATAGATCATTTTTATTTATAGAATTCTTTCTTCCAATGAGTTCTTGATCACTCAAGGCCAAAATGTCATTGATAGACGTCATCATTAAAATTCGACACTCGAAAGACTTGAACTACCAACCGACCGATTCTTACGCGGACAGCTAAGCCACTACACCACTGACGCAACACTTGGAACGAATAAAAAAGTGATAATTGAATATGTTATCCAGCTCGCACCAACGTAGGGTTATCGATCAGTCACGACGAACTCTTGAAAATTTACAAGTGACTGATCGACTCACAGAATTAGACAGGTCGTCTCTTCTTCCGTTTGACTAGAAGGGAAGCATTGGAACATGTAGCGTAAATGAAATGGCACAATCTGCTGACATAATACCATAGCAATCGAACAATGAGCAGCCAGTTCAACATTAAACACGCCAAATTGTGCGAAGTTTCAGTGACTGTTATCAACCGGATCACACAGCAAAGAGACACAGACGATA
The DNA here is from genome assembly GCA_907163375.1 of Prostheceraeus crozeri. NCBI lineage: Eukaryota > Metazoa > Platyhelminthes > Polycladida > Euryleptidae > Prostheceraeus > Prostheceraeus crozeri. The sequence goes on from CAJQUW010001579.1 coordinate 230,063, forward strand.
TCAAGTTCTACAGAGAAGTTTGTGAACGTTTTTTCATGCGCCTGCTAACTTTTTTTAAAATGATCGGAGGGCTCAACATTATCGAGAAAACTTTTGCTCAATGATCTGAATTCTTCGAATCTGAAGGAGTCATGGCGATCGGAGCATTTTGAAGGAATTCAGAGCAATCCGCAAGTGACGCACGACTATTTTTCCTATCTCTGTAAGGTATTAAAAATTTCTTTTTGCCCACTAAGTTCCTGTATGTGCCATCTGTTTGAATCAGTTTGCACTTCTAGCAAAGTGATACGATTAAACAATCTAATTCTGTGGATCGACTGGTCACGCCGGTACTGTACGTTGCACAGACGGGCAGAAATCACAGATAGCTGACTAGAGTACACCAGAAACCGATAGGAATTTCAATGCCTGCGACGCGAAGACAACCAACAGATCGATGATCAAGTAAGGAAATCCTAGGGATGATCAAGTAAGGAATAGTATTGAGGCACTATTAATGAGACTGAAGATTTCTATCAGATTTCGTGGCCAAGGGTTATTTCTAGAGGTCAAGTGCCAAGTTTCAGCTCACCAAAAATCCCAATATAAACCATTAAGCACAATTGCAGTACAATACGCGCTCTTTGTTAGTTTCCGTAAATCCGCTTGGGGCGAATTGTAGTCCCTGATGTAGACCGAATATTTTATTTCCACAATATCATTGCTTTACCGGGATCGTTTCATTTTAGTTTGTAATTATATATTTCTCCAGTAGTTACAGTACTTTCAAATCGTAGTTGATTTGTCCGATCACGCGAAATATGGAAACAGTTTGACGATTTCCAATCCTACCATAGAATTCCTCAACAAAATTCAGAACCCAGTGGAAGCTGCTGAAGTCATGTTATACATGTATGTTCATGAGAATTGTCTCTCTTTCATATGTTCGTACTACGCCACCTCACTATTGTGGAATGCTCCTCGAACCTGATGATGCTGATATGCATAGAAGGCTTGTTTTCGTGTGCAAGTTTTTTCCCTTTTTACTAGCTCTGATTTCTATGCGGATTTAATTTTTTGATAAGACTGCCCTCGTCCTTACTGACTTTTCAGTAACTCTTATCTCATTTGATAATTTGATGAAAACCATGCTACATTCGGCATTCAACTTCGGCAAATCTGCTTGACATATAGTAATTTGCTTTAACAAGTTTGATGCAAATCAGTTGACAAATTTGATACAGAATGTACACTCAGTCGTATTTTCGATGGATGCCTTCATTCACTAAAACTGGCAAGCAATGAACCTGTTGGCCGAAGCACACAAGGAAATATTGAAAAGCGACCACAATTTTAATTGGACTATCTACAAAAACTCCCTATGTTTACATTTACGTAGATAAATGCGGGCATGATTTATACATCAGACTTACTCAAGGAAAGAGCCGAATAGGTTCCCGAGCAACGGCAAGGATTCGTAACTGTCGGGGAGTGTCAACATCATTTTAGCAGTTGATGACAGTGGTACAGTCATTCATCATGAGGCCTATATTGGTGAAGGGGCAGCTCACTTCGCGAAATTCATGACAGAGCTGTCTGCTTTCATTGGAGATGAGGCCTGTATTATTTACACTATTATTGATAAAAAATGTTCTATTGTAATGCCCAATACATAGATGTGGTGACAATTTCATTGGAGTCCAGCAACATAGCATGAGATTCGATGCTGCGTATTCACACCAACTTGAACCAGTGGAGAGGCACTTAAATGTCCCCAAAGCCAGCATCAAACCTCAGCTACGAGAATTTCACCCAGAGATGGATGCTGAAAATCTGAGGCTAGACAATCTCTAACTGCATGTAGAGAAGGTTGTCTTTTGGAGTTGGTGCCTCATAGTTCCCAAGAACTGACACGTGAATTATTTCGAGGATTTTGTTCGTGTAGATCGTGTTGCTCCAAAGTGTGTGGCAAGAGAGCCATTACATTGACTTCCATCTAATCGTACGTTATCGCTACAGAAATAAAGTTCTCAGAATTATTAAAATTTCCCATCTCTTTGTAAATAAATGAGAATCAATTAATTTCAAAACCAGTGGGTTTAAGTTTTGATGAGATGAAGTTGAAATGTTACTTGAACTGGATATTTCTTTATCAAGTGATCTCATTGACGTTAAAATTATTGTCTTTCATGATTTTAATCCAAACATTATGTAAATTTAGGTATTAATTCAAAAATAGACATTTTTACTTCTCAAAGTTGATAAAAGTAAATTAATGCTTGTCAAAAAATATTTTAAGTTGAATGCCGGTTTGTCGAAGTTGAATGCCGAATGATGTAGATGCTTACCGTACAATTACACAAGTTATGGAACATAACTCAGAAGTCGATTAGGCAGTATAATTTATATACCCACGACACGGGTTAATGGTGGTTATGATGTTGTGTGGCGTTACTGGGCACACCTTGGAAGCTTGTGTTCTCATTTTAGACCAATTTCATGATTTACATCAAATATTTAAGTTAGTCGCATCATATTTCAATCTGTACCTTCGCAAAGTGAATATTCGACGTTGTCTATCGATATTGGGTGGTTAAAAGGAAACTAATGCACTCCACCTACACGGACTACTAGGTATCTCAAAAGAGTAATCTAATCAATAAAATCATATATGCAAGATCATTCGCACAGCGTGTTTTAAAGCCACATGGGATTTTCCTACCCAGACTGTAGTTTGATACAGCACCGCTGAGAAGTCTTACTTGAACCCTTGGATGAAGGATTGGTCCATTGGATACTCAGTTGGAATACAAGATACAGCTGTGATCATGAACTTGGTAGGATTGTCGTCCTTGTCTACAGTGAACGACAAAGCAAGAGCTGTAGATTTTCCACAAACCAGGGGAATTTTGCACACTCAACGCTTTTGCGATGAAAGTGAGACTGCACTTACGACCAAGAGAAGATCGTTGGCGATGCTATACTCTCGGGTGTCAACAGCAAAAATGTGGGGGGCAAATAATGGAAGCACCATCTGCTGCATTTTGATTTACTGTTAAGGTCGAAATTCAAAGAGCAGGGGATTGATTCTGATTTTTATATCTACTTTTACAAGCAAAACTCCTCTTCCTGACTGATTATTAAGCATATTTATGTGTTAGTTCAGTGCGTCGTTGTTCTATTTTAGAGAAGTACTTAATCAAAAAATTGTCGTACTGAAATTTAAGTCACGATAATGCACTCTTGCTGAAATCAGGCCATGTAGAACTTTTTATCTTGTGTACTCTGCTTCCTGAACTGTTAGTGTTTTTCTTCTATCAGCACGAAACCGATTGTATTTTTGTTGCTGTAACTCTATTATTATGTTGTAGAGATACAGAATGAATAATCAACCAGATTTTTTCTGATCTTGAAACTGATTGAAATCTAGTTGAGTTTCAATGCTCTCATTAAATCCTCATGTATACACAGTAATATTGCGTGTTTTATGGCTGTGTATTCAAGAAACTTGTCGCAAACATCATAAATGTGGACTGTGAGCTTCAGTTCATACTTCAAGATTTACCCTGCACTGTGCTGTAGATAATTATTTTAATATTTTTCAATTTTCATTTTATAAGTCACTCAAATGAGAAACGTATTTCAGAAAAACTAATGCGTAATCTATTGCAGATTTTTTAATAGATCGACGCATTGAGGAGACGATCATATTGTAAAGTGCTTTTAAATAGGGGAAGGACTACACAAAACATGCAGTGCGAAGTAAAATAGTTTGCTATACATTTAATTTTTGATGCAGTGAGCCCTGTCTCGTGCAATTGGATATATATCTCGGTCAGGCAGAAAATGAACTATAGAACGTAATCGATAATTCATACCTATCAAATTACTGTAGTATTACCTCATTGTATGTTCTGTTTTTTAACTGATTAGTCAATCAATACATGCTTAAATATTTATTAGTCACATTTAGGTGCAAGTTCTTGCTTCACTGCAATCCCCAACCATTGCTTATCACGCAAGAAACGTAAGCAAAATATACAAGGCGGTTAACTACGAGGCTGATTTCAACTATTGTGGTATACAGTCCGTTTCATAAATAGTTAGAAATTGGTTAGAACAGCACCATTTTATAGTAAACAGTAAGTTTTTTTACTATAATTGAATGAATTTGTTTCCTATATTATATTAAATTGTTTTCTTTGTTGTATGTTGGCCCAGTAAGGGTTGGTCTAGTCCTTATAAGGACTGATGGGTGCGTTTCCCAGTAGCCAGATTCGTCTCATCTAAATTCTATTACCTTTCGATGCGATTAGGCATACTGCCGATCAAAATTCTGATCATCTGTTGATCAATCTGATTCCACTCCTGCCTCATTAAAGATTCCAACCGATTCAAATCACTGCCAGGACAAATTCGTCGACGAACTCGCCGTTTCAAGATAGACCTGACATGATCGATTGGATTTAAGTCAGGAGACTTTGCCGGCTAGTCTAAGGTTCGTATTCCTGCCTGTCTTTTATACAGTTGAGTTCCCCTGGCACGATGGCATGGAGCATTGTCATCCATGAGAATCCAATCAGATAATGGATCACCTAAACTTGTAGAATATCAAAATGAATGTTGACATGTACAGTACATGCACACAAGTAATGGGCAAAAGACCGTTCCAGGCCACCATAAAATTCAAAAAAATAGTATCTTTAAAAACGACATAAATTCATGAATTTGAACCCTTTTTCAGGTTTTTAAGACCTAAATACATGAATTTAGTCCATTCAAAAAGTACCATTTTTGAAAAAATGGTACTTTTTAAAAACGACATAAATTCATGAATTTGAACCCTTTTTCAGGTTATGAAGACCTAAATTCACAAATTTGGGCGTTTTTAAAAATACCCAATTTTCAAATTTTTCAAAATCTCAAATTTGAGAATTACAATTTTTACCTTGAAAATCATGACCGTTCTAGGACACTAAAAAATTATAAAAGTTGAGAATTTCAAAATTTGAGAATTACAATCGGGCGAAGCCCTAGAACCTTCGGTTCGATTTTCACCCTCGCTTAAATCATGACCGTTCCAGGACACCGAAAAAATCATAAAAGTTGAGAATTTCAAATTCATGAATTTTATCCATTTTTCAGGTTTTTAAAATATATCATGTGACTAAAAATATTTCTTTAAAAATGGAAGAAACAAAAGTGGAAGGAACTTCAGAAATGGAAGGAACCTCAAGAATATATCCTTCGTTATCATATGAACGTAGTTCTACTTTAATGGACATTGAAAAGATTAACATTGAAAAAATGAATAAAGAAAAACACAAAGATAGAGTTAGGTATATGAAAGATAAGGAATCTCAATTATTATTAAGATTAGAGCATTATAAAAAATTAAGAAAGAGATGGACTAATGTTAAGAATGTAACACAAGGAATTGGCATATTCTTAACAATAAGTTTAGGTGCTTTAACAATTGTTATATCTTCAGGTGTTTTAGTAATTCCAGTAGTTGCTACAGCTTTAACAGGTACGGGTGTTTTTGCAACTTCACTTGTTACAATGTTAGATAAATCTTTAATAACTAAGAAACGAAAATCATTAAAAACTAAGCATTTACATATTAAAGAAGTCTATGATAAACTACATTACTACTTTCAGAGAGTATGTGATGATAATGTTATTACGTTAGATGAGATTGAAAAATTTGATCAAATAGCTAATGAAGTAAATCAAATATCATTTCAATCACAGACAGAAAAAGTTGATGATAAAAATAAAAAGGATGGCAAAATTTCTAGTGATGCTAAAATTTCTAATGAAGAAAATGACAAATTTTTTTTAGAAGAGCTAAAAACTTTAAGCGAAAATTTAAGCAAAACTTTATTGAACAAAACTTTATTAAACAAAACTTAAAACGAGAAAACTTTAAACGAAAAGATGTCAAACAACAAAGCAATAAAAAAATAATTTGTTCAGTAAAATGTTTTTGTTGTATTCCAATGTTACCACAAAATTCAAATATTATATTTTAAAAATGGATAAAATTAGAGCTGATAATTTTAAAAGAATAAAACAATTAGAAGAGTTAATAAAACAAAGAAATATTATGAAAGAAAATCATCTTCAACATAGAATGATAAAAGCTGGTATTCAATCTGATATGTTTGAAAAAATGCAGCAAACCGAACAAGTAAAAACTGATTTTGAAAAAACTATGAAACCATTTAAAACTCTTGAAAAAGAACTTACAAATAATGATAAACAAATTGATATAACAGATCCAGAGCACAAAACTATATTAGATGACTATGGATTACTAGAATCAAACATTAATAAGAAATTACCAAAATCTATGCAATTTGAACATTCTATTTCATTTATAGATGGAAAAACAATACCTAGATTTTATCTCGGACAGAAAGAAATATTTCCACAACCTTTTCGAGGTTTAATTTTTTCACCAGATAAATCTCCTTTTAATTTAGATAGAAATTTTGTTAATCTTTTAAGAGGAGCAGATTTAAATAATTATGCTGTAGAAGATCTCATAAAATATAAAGCTATGTTAGACAGAGTTGGTGCAGTAAAATCTCTTAGACGTTATAAACAATTAGAAAATTTATTATCAACGGGAGTTAAAGTAGGGAAAGGTTTATCTGAAAAACAGAAAACTGAAACAACTGTATTTTTACCAGATGATCCACAAGAATTACTAAATAGATTAAATATTTTAATATCTGCAATAAAAGAAGGACATAATTCTAGTTTCAATGAAATTCATGCTATATTGAAAAGACTGTTAGAAAAGAAGATTCTAAATGAAGAGGATTATAAAAGTATAACCGGACATCTCTGATGTCTTCAAGGGCTTCGCCCGAACCGGACATCTCTGATGTCTTCAAGGGCTTCGCCCGTAGCTGAAATATGTTGTTGTTTTACTTTTTTCATAAAAAAATATTTATTTAATTTTTTTATTTTAAAAATGTGTTCAGCAGATTTAGACAAAATTAATAATCATTTAGAAAATTTGACAGAGATTTTGGGTTCATCAAAATTTAGTACGACGTTAAAAATTATAACAACTACTTCATCACACACTTGTAATTTAGAACCCATTCTACATTTGGAACAAAATAAAAATTATCAAATTGCATTGACTAGTTTCTCTACATTTAACACTATTCAAAACGTTATCAAAGATGTGAATGATCAATTTAGATATTCTACTGATAAAGGCAAAACATGGAAAATACTAACTTTTCTTCCTGGTTCTTACGAAGTTGAAACAATATCAAATGAAATTAAGAGACACTTAGGTATATCATTTAAAGATAAGAAACAATTACATTTTGCAGTTGAACCGGCAGTTAATAAATTTTCTCTTACTTTAGACGAAAATCATCAAGTTGATTTTAATCATGATAGATCATTGTCAAAGCTATTAGGATTTAATAAACAAACCTATAGTCAAGGTTATCATTTAGGTGAGAAGATTCCAAAAATAACTGAAATAAATTCAATTGTTGTACATTGTGACATTATTGAAGGAGGATATATAAATGGTAAATTATCAAATTTAATATTCAGTTTTCCAGCTTTTACTGTACCCATTGGTTATAGATTAAATGTAATTCCACAAACATTAATATATTTTCCTATTACAAGAAAAACTATTAACAACATTGGCATTAGAATCACTGATGAAAAAGGACAAGAAATAAATTTTGGAGGTGAAGAGATTATGATAGATCTTTTGGTTCGGGAGGTATAAACTCCCGTTCGGGAGGTATAAACTCCCGTTCGAGAGGTATAAACTCCCGTTCGAGAGGTATAAACTCCCACGCGAAGCTAGAGAAGTTTAATTTTCGTCTTCTTCTTTAGAAATAAAAATAAAATAAAAATAAATTTTTTTTATTAAAAAATGAGTGAAGTACTACCATTAAATAAAAAAAAACTTAAATTTAATCATCATCCAAATTTATCTAATAAAGTTTTGTCAGTTATTTGTGGAAGATCAGGTTGCGGAAAAACGTATCTATTATTTAAAATTTTAACAACTCCAAATTTTTTGGATTATAACAATCTTATAATTTATACAACAACGGCAGAACAACCCGTCTATCAATTTTTAAAATATGGATTTGAAAATAATCTTAAAAAAACAGCAATTGCTTCATTATTCAAAGAATATGAAAAATCTGAAGATGAAGAAGAAATAAGTTCGTGGTGTGAAGAAGCAGCAAAAAATAATCAGTTAGTAGAATCTAATAAAAATAACCATATAAAGATACAATTAATAGATGATAGTGGTAATATGCAAGATCCTAGTAAACTAGATAAAACAATGAAACATTGTGTAATTTTTGATGATTGTGTTAATGATAGAAATCAGTCAGTTCAGAGAAATTATTTCACAAGAGGTAGACATAATAACTGTAGTGTATTTTATTTAACACAAAGTATGTATTCATTAGACGGAAGTGTTATTAGAAAGAATGCAAATATATTTATACTATTTGAAATAAATGCAAGAAACTTAAGTGATTTGTTAAGAGATTTATGTGTAAGAAATAAAGATGAATTTAAACAATCGTGTAACAATGCTTGGTCAAAAGATTATGGCTTCATTACAATTAATATTGATAAAAAAATTCATGAAAGAGTTATCGAACAATTGTTCTCTGACTAGGCTTCGCCTCGAGGGGCTTCGCACCGACTGAAAGTCGATAGAAAATATTTTCGCGGAGTGATAAAAATGTACAAATACAGTGTTATAATATTTTTTATTTTATGTATATATGAAATTTGTCTATCTTAGAAATTAGAAAATTAAAAAGGTTCAGTAGTTATTCCATCAGGTAAAATTTTTCTTTTATCATCAAATGGATCTAATGCTAATTTATGTTCTTCTTTTAAATACATGTTATGTTTTTTTGAATTAAGTCTATAATTACATGCTGTTTTTATTTCATTATTAAATAATGCATTTTTATAATCTTGAAATGTTATTTGATTAGCCACTGATGCCTTTGAAATTCCTTTTAATGTTTTATGTGTTTTAATATTATTAGTTGTATCATAACAGTAACATTTAGATTTTAAAAATATAGCTTCTGTTATGAAATCTTCATTTCCTTCTAATTCATCTTTTACTTTACATAAATCAGAAGGATGAATGATATCTTTTATTTTATTAATTTCTTCATCAAGTGAAGAATTATACGGTATTGTTAATTCTAAGAAAACAGAATCGGTATCTGTAAAGTGTAATTTATAGTTTTTGCCATAAGCAGGTGCTAAATAATCATATATAAATCTATACATAAATAGTTTAGCTAATTCTAATATAGTGAATCCAATAAAATTAAACTTATCATGTTTTACGCTAATTCGACGTAAATGTACAGCACATAGTTCATCACTAAATCTAGTAGTTCTTTTATATGTAGGTTTCCTTGTTAAATTTTGAAATCTATCTCTATCATAAACTATTTCAATATTTTGTCTATTACGCACATTTTCTAAAGTCTTACCATAAAATGCATTATTCATTAATTTGAAGAACACGTTTCCAAAATCATCTTTATTTCTTTTAGCTATTTTACGTTTTTCAATATTGAACTCTATATAATTTTTTAACCACCTAGATTTTTGATAAAATAGTTTTCGATGTATTTTGGTGAGAATCATTCCATGTTCTAAATACCAATCTAGCATTCTTCCTTCAACAACATACTTTCCTTTATTACTTTGTGTTAACATAAGTTTTTTTGTTGGTCTGTATTTCTTAGGAATTAAAGATTTTTGATAATCTGAAAAATCTTCTATATTGGGAATTTTGTTTTCGGGACAGAAAGGAAAATATTTTGTTTTATCTTTTATTTCATCAGGATATACTAAATCAACTTCATATATATAACCATGATTATAATCTCCATCATAGGTTTTTTGATAATCAAGAATGTTACACCATGACATTTCACCTGTTGGTAATTCTTGTATCATGCAAGAAGAATTTAAGCTATTAAAATCATAATATAACAAATAGTTTTCTCTCATGATTTCATCAACTGCTGCTTGACTATCTTCATTTGGTATAAGTCCTTCTATATTTTGATTAAACAATTTTATAAACTGTTCGCTTTCTTCTGGAGATAAAGGTTTCATTATTCCATAATCATCAGGATTTACTTTTTTATTGTAACACTGTATATAACGATTACCTAAAACTGATGAAACTCCACCTCTAATTCCAGATTCAAAAAATAATAATTTATCATATGTATTTTCTTTATAATGTTTAAGTTTAACATTTGTATGTTTTAATCCTGCTAACCATGTTAAACCTGGTGTAGAATAACAATAACATGGATCTATTCCGTAATATTCTAAACACATGTCACGAAAGTTTTCGAAAAGATCAGCTAGTATTAATACATCTATCTGAAGATATTTCATTGTATAATCATACATTGTTTTACAATTTAACTCTCTCCAATTCTTTTCAGCTTCTGCATAGTCTTCGTCAGATAATTTTGATTGTTTTAATGTTGATTTAAATTTATTTATTGGAGGAAGTTGTTCTTCTTCCATAATTTTATTCACAGAATTAAAATCAGTCTTCGACTGTGAACCACAGGTTTTATCTCCAGTTATACCAGTCTTCGACTGTGAGCCGCAGGCTATATACTCATACAGAAATATTCCTTTTAAAGGTTTTAAATTATATTTATTTAATATTTTACATTGTTCAGATTTCAAAGTTTTTCCCATAACATCTAATGAATAAGGAGTAAAAAATCTAAATGCATCTAAAATTCTAATACAACCTAATTGCATTGAAAAATATTCTTCTTCTGTTTTACATAGTACATTTATTTGTTGTTGTTGTAATTTTTCAGATGAAAATAAATCTTTCATTACTAGATGGAAATCATATTTAGAACCATTATAGAAATATAAAGGAACAAAGTTATATTTAAATTTATTAGCATTAAGATTACAAGAATTATGTGCTGCACCTCTATATAATCCATTTAGATGATCATGATCTTTTACCTTATCAAGATATCTACCTTTGCCATTTTTATAATTTTTTGTAAATTCTCTTCCACAGTAATAACATTTTGTTTCATTAATAAAATTCAATTTTTCTTTTTCTGTTAATGGCATCATCGGTATATTTGTTTCAAGCAATTGTGAAAAATAATTTTGTAATTCTTCTACTTTCTTTGTAAACATTTCTGAACTATCTTCACCATAGTATTGAAAATATTCTGACTTAAATAATTCAGGATAATTTGAATGAATGTACATTCCCCAACATAATGGTTTTTGTTCAAATAAATATTTTTCTTTACTTTGTTCAGATGCACTTTTTTCATAATTAAAAACCGAAGGTTCTAATTGGCCCGTACCATTTTCAGAATTATCATTTTTAGAATCGGGTGAAGCCCTGGAACTTTCCGTTTGATTTTGTGTCATATTAACATTATATGCTTCAAAATCACAATAAATAGTAAAGGGTACTTTATTTTTAAAATACCATTTATTATATTCTAAATAATCATCTTTAGGAAAAGTATTTTGAACTGCTTCGTTTTGTTGACAATTCTCCAAATGTCTATTCATTTCTTCTAAAGTTCTAAAACTTGTCATACATTGAAGACAAGGAAAATTTTTATTATCTGAAGTTTTTGTAAATATAGAAACATCTTTACACAATATAAAATGTCCCTGATAATATAATATATTCGCTTGTGCTGGTTGTTTTGACTGTTCTAGTTTTTCAAATTTATCTTGATATATTTCATGTGTTTCATTAATTTCTTTTGTAATATTAAATGTATTTTGATAATAATTTTGATTTAATATTTGTAGCTGATAAATATATTCTTTATCATATTGTTCTTTATATTGTTGTAGACATTTTTTTAAACATTCATTTAATCGGAGCGAAGCTCCTCTGGCTTTAGCCGATTCTTTATTTTCTTCATTATTTAATCGGAGCGAAGCTCCTCTGGCTTTAGCCGATTCTTTATTATTTTCTTCATTTAATTTTTGAATTGTTTCTATCTCATTTTGATATTTATGGTGATATTCTTGTAGCAACATTTTTATTTGTTGTTGATAATCTATTTTACATTTTTATAAACTTTTATTTAAATTTTCTAATTTTTGTTGATATTCTGAAGATAAAGATGAATATTTGTAATTATAATCATCAGTACGTCCTTTATAATTATTATGATTAATCATTATTGGTGATAGTGTTTTAACAAGTTCAAATTTTTCAGTACATATTATTTTTCCTTGGTAAAAAATATTATGATGCATGTAATTTCCTCTATCATTATATACTATTTCTGATTGACATAAATTTTTATTATTCAAATAAAATTTTTTTGAATCTGAGTAAAGTGGAATAATTTTACCAATAGAAACATAATTCACATTTAATTCAAAAACATTTACTTCAATTAAATTTTTATTCTTTTTATGAAACTTTATTAATCTATTATAATCATATGGAAATTCATCTAAGCCATCAGAAAGATCAAATTCATTTATGTATTCTTCTTTATTATAATGACTTGGTCTTTCTTTATGATATTCTGCAGGATGTAAATGTGCTATAATACTCCACAGAAAACAATAATCATCTTCATTTTTTATGTTGATTATTTGTGGTGAACTGAAAGGTAAAGGAACATAACTACCACCAGTATTATTTTTATATTTATCAATTACTATTTTCTTAGATAGTATTTTAACAAATCTCCAACCAGATTCACGTAACTGGGCTTCAATTATACAATTTTCTAATTTAAGTATCATCGATTCAAATATGGGTTGTATATCATTTACATTATGAATTTCTTGTGAATTTGTAAAATGTCCTTGTATTATTTCTTCAGGAATTCCATCAGGTCCATTTTTTGTATAAAGTACTTCTACATTCATATAACATTTGAAAGATTTCTTAAATATATTATAAAAGTTGGTTAGAATATCAGAAAAAGTTTTATCGGTTTCATTATATTCAAAAGACTGATTAAATAAATATTTTATATCTGTTACGGCTTCATCGTTTCGTTCAGCTTCATCAAATTCATCAGTATCGCTAAATAAATATCTTCCATCTGGTACGGGCGAAGCCCTGGAAGACATCTCCGATGTCCCATGTACGGGCGAAGCCCTAGAACCTTCGGTTTGTATGGTCTCATCTTCACTATTAAAAACTTTTTTATATTCCGAATGTGAATAATCATCAAACATTTTTTTAACTTTTATATCAGTAGGCAATGTTTCTAGATAGTTTTTATAACTATTTAATTTTAATATATTTCCTTCATCAACTCGTTCTACATTTTGTAAATGCAATTTACTATTTAAATGAGATTGATAACTTCTTTTTGTTTGCAACTTTTTTTTACATAAGACACAATAAAACTTGGTATTTTCCATTTTTTTTATTTTTTTAGAGAAAATTTAAGAAAAAATTTGTGTTTTAATTTTAGATATAAACATTCTAATATCTAGGACTTGAGTGTTATTTTATATTATTATATATTTCACGTTCTTTAGTTATTTTTGCTTTATCATATTAAGTTTTATCACATTAAGTTTTATCATATTAAGTTTTATCTTATTAAGTTTCATCATATAATGTTTTATCAAAAGATAATTTAAATTTATTTTCACTAACTATTGATTTTTCATCATCATAAATTGATTCTTCATCATCATCATAAATTGTTTCTTCATCATCATAAATTACACTTTTTGGGATAGGATGCCCTTCCATGATAGGATACCATTCTCTTATTGGAATATCTAATTCTAAATTACATCTTTTATCTGATAATAATATAATAGAGAAAAATATTGGTCTTTGATCTCTTTTGGAAAATTTAATAACACCACTATAATCTGAATCACTTTTAGTTTTTATTAAAGATGATAAAATTTTAAATTGATTAGATGTAAATCCTAATTTAAATTTTGTAGACCCGACACATAGTTGTCTAACAGTATCTTCAACTATACCATCATTATTATTTTCAATTGTAAGAAAATGAAATTTAGATAAATTTTTATAATTACTAATATTTTTATAATCTTTTTTACCATTTACACCTTTTTCAGATGTTACAGAATCATCATTATTATCATAAGATTCTTTAAGATCGGGCAAAGCCCTAGAACCTTCGGTTCGTTTATTATGATTATGGTCATTGTTAATAGTATAAGGTGTAGACCACATATAAATTTTCTCTTGTTGAGCTAAACCATTCATATAAGATTTTAACAAATTAATATTTAAGTTTGAATATAATCCTATATACGTATCATCATCATATCTTTGCGGCATTTCTAATGTTTCTTGTTTATAAATTGTGTCTCTATAATAAACTTGACATAATAATTCTTCATTATGTTTTTTACTCTCTATGTGAATGTTATATTGATTTTGATCGTCAACAAATAATCTAATTTTTTCTTTCGAAAAAGATTTTAATTTTTTAACTAATTCTTTAATATTGATATAATTAATAATTTTAGTTTCTATCCAATCAGTATTACTAATTGGTAACACTGCTCTAATAAATCCATAAACATTATTATGACCTATTATAACCATATTTTCTTTATTTAATTCCACATAAGCTACATCATTATATTTACTAACAAACTCCATAAATTTAATAAATGGATCCCCCGGAAATAAACAATAATTAGTTTCTATAGAAGGTAAACCTTTAGTCTGTTCTCTAAATATTTCGGCTTGTAATTGAAATAAAATATTAACATCTATACATGGATTATTATTATTATCAAAACATTTATTTTCAAATCCCGTTGATCTCGTCGAATAAGAAGAACAGGATGATGCGGGCGAATATAATTTTTTTAAATTTGGATTTTCCATTTTTTTATTTTTATTAGAAAAAATTTTATTTTTTTATTTTTATTAGAAAAAATTTTACTTTTTTATTGTTTTAAAAATGATGTTACCAAATGTTGGTGGAGGTGCATATATCCCGAATAATCGTGAATTAGAAATAGAGATAGAAAATTATATCATGAAAACTGGAGACGTTTTATCTGGTCCATTGCATCTTTCTATTCTTCCGCAACAAAATACAGAGTTGACAAATAAACAATATGTTGATACACAAATCAATGATTTAAAGGAAAAATATATAAACGATGTTTTGGTTCCACTGATGAACGAATTAAAGTTGCTTAAACTTAATGACAAATCATTAAACGAAAAATTATTAAAACTTGATAAAAAGGATAGAGAGCTAGAAGCAGATATAGCAAAACTTTTTAAAAAGATTTCAGAACAATCAAAAATTTTAATATTACTTTCTATAAATTTAAAATCTGCAGTCATTAAAAATAAACATCAGATAAAAATGTTAAAAGAACAATTAGAAGATGAAATAGAAAAACTTCCTGAAAGAATTAAAAAAATTTAAAGCAGTTACAAACTACATTCCAAAAAAGTGTTGATGAATTAAGTTCTAAAATTACTCAACAAATGAAAAAGATGAATAGAATAATAAATGAAGTAAACTCACTTAATGAAAAAGTTGATAAAATGAAAAATCTGAAAATCAATTTAGAAAATGAATTAAAGAAAAATTTACAAGAAAACTCTAAAGAAAATAAAGAACAGCTAGATTCTGTTAAAAGACAATTAGATGTTCTTAAAATTAAGTTAAATGCACTTAAAACGCGTTGAAGATGAATCAGGTGAAAATGCAAGTTAATAGAAAAGAAATTAAAGTACATCACACGCTGCTTGACGCAATAGATAAAGTGCAACAGGCAATTAATAAAGTTATCTCGAAGTTGTTGTCCATTCACAAACGTAAATCTTAAACGGACCAAAGGTCCTCAGGTTACTAACCAATCGGAGCGAAGCTCCTCGAGGCTTTAGCCGAACGTAAATATTTTTTACCAAAAGTCAAATTTAATCCTAAAAAATGCCTATAATTTATAAACACAATCTTAAACATTTTGCATCAAATAATAAAATTGCTCATGAACCATCTCAGAAACCTGTGTACCATTATGATAGTGTAGAAACTGTCGGAACACAAAAGTTCCTAGGCACCGCAGGTGCCGTCCAAAAAGAAGGGGATGGCATCTTTTCTGGTATTGGAAGTATCGTTAACTTAATTAAAAATAATAAAGATTTGATTACATCTGCTGCAAAAGGAGCAGCTGCTATAGGTAGTACAGCTAGTGCAATATCAAATGCTGTCAAGTCTCAAAACGAATTAAAACAACTAGAAGCTATTCGTAAACTTAGGAATGATTCCGAAGAACTAAAAAATTTAAAAAAACTTTCAGAGGAAACAAAAAATAAAATTGCTAACATAGCTACGGGGGGTGAAACCTTGAGGAGCGGAGCTCCGTCTAATAGTAAACATAATGAAAATAAAAATAATAAAAAAACAATTGAAGAAATAAGAGGAAATGGCGTGAGTAGCAACCTTCGGTTTAACCAGCAAAGCTGTAGCGGAGCTGGTCTAGCAAAATTCTAAAATATATTTTTTAGTAAAATTTTTTTTAGTAAAATTTTTTTAGTAAAATTCTAAAATTATATTTTAGCAAAATTTTTTTAGTAAAATTTTTTTAGTAAAATTATTTTAGCAGAATTTTTTCTGTCTGTGAGAAAAACAAAAAGTCAAATTATTTTTTATAAAAATGTCTTCGCTTATCGAAAATAAATTTAGATTAGACGATCCTCCGTTCGTCAGTTATAATCAAAAAAAGAATGACTATATAAGAATTGCTATGAATCCCGGATCTTCCAGTAGAGTAAATACTGGAGGAGATTTAATTTTTGAAGTTGATAATCAGCAGAGTTATTTATATCTACCTGATTCATTTTTACACTGTGAATATTCTTTGTATAGTGATGCCAATTTTACAACACCATTACCAGAAACCGATAATATTGCACTAGAGAATAATTTCTTTCCAAGATTATTTACACAAATGCGTTTAGATGTTGCAACTCAAAATATAGAAACAATAAGTGATTCTCCAGGTGTAATTGATACAATGCTTAGATTTGTAACAATTGGTGAAAATAATAAAAAGTATGAAATCGAAGGTTGGTTTCCTGATACTAATGATGGTATAATTGTTGATGATTTAACTCACGCTGGAACAGATGCAGCAGGAATTGCGAAAGATGTAGAAAATATTGCAAAACATTTAAATAAAACAAATAATGATGCATATAAAGAAAGACGTGAATTTAACAAGAAAAGTAAACAGACAGTAAATTGGTCATTGTCTCCATTATTCGGATATTTAGATTATGACAAAATATCATATCAATTTAAATTTAAATTAATAATTCATCGTACGGCAAATAATGAATTAATCTTTTTTGGTAAGACTGGGAAAAAAGCATATTTAAAAATTGATAGACTTGAATGGTGGATTACGCATATTACTCCTAGTTTAGAGGTTGAAACAGCTATTGCAAAAAGATTAAATACTAACAAACCAATTCCAGTAAATTTTCTAAAGCGTACTGCTAGTTCAGTAACTTTTTCCGAACAAAGATTTAACTGGCATTTTACTAGAACTGCGAATACTCCAAAATATTTATTACTAACATTTCAAAGAAATAATTCTCCAAGTTTTGATAAGAACAATAATATTTTTCATATTAATACAATTCGAAGTTTACAAGTTTCATTAAATCAAACCCGATATCCAATTGATCCATTAAGATTCGATGATACCAATAATCAATTTATGGAAGGATATGATTGTTATCGAAATCTTTGTACAGAATTTGGAGTTGAACCACAATTAACTCCTGGAGATTGGAGACATTTATATCCAATTTTCTGTTTCGATTTAAGTGCACAATCTGAAGATATTATTAAAAATGGTTGTGATGTTACAATTAATATTGAAAAGAAAGATTCCACAACTTCATTGATGGCTTATGGTTTATTGCTAGAAGATGTAAAATATTCTATTGAAATTCTTAATGGGAAGATGACTAGAATAGGCTAAAGCCCAAGACTTCGTCGTTTAATTAATTAAAATTTTTTCATAACTAGAATAGATTAAAAATTCTTAACTTAAAATTTTTCATAACTAGAATAGATTAAAATTTTTTGGTAACTTAAAATTTTTTAGTAACTTGAAATTTTTTAATAACTAGAATAGATTAAAATTTTTTGGTAACTTAAAATTTTTTGGTAACTTGAAATTTTTTCATAACTAGAATAGATTTAAATTTTTGATAACTTAAAATTTTTTTATTAAAAATGTCGCAAGCGAAAAGTAATATTAATAATAAAACTGTTGAATTAAAATTACGTAATATTGTTGACAAAAATACCCCTAAAACTATTACGATTAACAAAAAAAAGTATTACATAAGTAAACCAATGATAGAGAATATACAATTACAAGAAGAAAAGAATGGCGGGATTCTCCCATTAATTCCACTAATAATAGGTGGCATAGCTGCAGCAGGAAGTGTTGCAGGTGGGACAGCTGGTATTGTCCAAGCAGTAAATAAAAATAAATCAGAGAAGGCAGCATTAGAAGAACAAAAACGTCATAATAGAGAGTTAGAGAAAGTTGCTAGGGGAGAAGGAATAGTAGATAATTTTATTAGTAAATTAAAATTAGTTGATGAAGGAAAACGAGTTCTTAAAAATATTCTCCACAATGTTGATGATTTAATTGAAATTAAAGAAACTAAAGATGGTTCTGGAATATATCTAAGTCCTAGTATGATAAGGTAATAACCTCAGAACCTTTGGTTCTTTTCGGTAAAACATTTATTTTTATCTTCTTAATTTTTTTTTATCTTTTAAAATGAATTCTAAAAATTCCGAAAATTTAACTAAATTAAAAATTTCTAATTTAGATTTATTGAATTATCTATTAAACAAAAATAAAAACTTAAATTGTAAAATTTATGAAGGTAACGACGACAAACAAAGTTTGGCTACTACCTACGGTGGTGATATACAAAAAACATTAGAAAACTTTCCTGGATTTATTTGGAGTAAATATTCGAAAGAAAAACATCTTCCTGGTCATTCATATACTGGTCCAGGAACTCGATTAGATATAAGACTAGATGAGAATAATAATCCGAAACCAGGTGAAGAACCGATAAATAGAGTAGATGCCGCAGCTTACAGGCATGATTTAGCTTATCGAAATCATGATCTAAGTTCTCGACATGCAGCTGATAAGAAGATGATTCAAGAATTAGATAGTATTCAAAATCCTACATTTAGAGAAAAAATTGAAAGAATGTTTGTTAAGAAAGCTTTACAAGCTAAAATATTTTTCGGACAGGGTTTAAATGAAAATCATAATTCAGGCGTTTATGCGTCTGAAATCCACAAGGAATATAGAAGACCTAAATATTTATTGAAAGTAAAAGTATTTAATAAAGATGATATTTGGAGTGCTGATCTTATTCATATGCCGAATGAAAGGGACTACAAATACGCATTGACCGTTATAGATTTATATACACGATACGCTTGGGTAAAGCCTTTAAAAAATAAAAGTGGTCTATCAGTTAAATATGCGTTTGAAGAAATCTTTAAAGAAAGTAAGAGAAAGCCAAAAAAATTGTTTGTTGATAAAGGATCGGAATTTTATAACAGAAACGTTCAGCCACTATTTGAAATTGTTTATTCAACTGAAAATGCTGGGAAGGCCGTAGTGATAGAAAGATTCAATCGGACGTTAAAAAATAAAATTTTCAAGAAATTTACTCAGCAAGGAAATCAGAAATGGTTGAAGATATTACCAGGAGTTGTAGAAGAGTACAATAATAAAGTTCATTCTGGTATTGAAGAAACCCCAAAGAATGCTTCTGACGACCCTGATTTGATACGAAAGAAAATATTCGAGAATAATAATTTGAATGAGAGTAATCCGAATTTGCAGAAACTTAAGCCGAAATTTAAAATTGGAGATAGAGTTAGAATATTTAAATATAAGAACAAATTTGAAAAGGGCTTCGTCGGATACTGGACGAAAGAGATATTTGAAATTTGTAAAATAAATCAAAGTTATCCGTTTACTTATGAAATTAAAGATTTAGATAATGAGGATATCAGAGGTCGTTTTTATCAAAATGAACTACAGAAAACAGAGCTTTAACCTTTAGGTGGCGCTTTAGCTAGCTTCGCTTGAGTTATAGATTGTTTAACTCTAACATAATATCTAGAAATGGTACTCCTTTTTGTAATTTAAATAAAACATAAAGACATAATTGTCCACAATAAGTTGTTCCCGGTTTTTGAATTTGAAATGTATTGTATGTTCCCGTTCCAAGTAATTCTTTTACTTCATTTGTAGGGGGCAAACCGTATGAATCGAACCAATAGTTCTCAGCCTCCGGGCGATCAAAATAATAGTTCTGCTGATGATTTTTAACGCCTGCTGACCAATGTACACCTTTTTCATTTGACGTATGAAGATTTGTTATGAAATTTACAGTTATTGATGGCCTATTTTTTAGGAATTGTAATTCATCCCTCATCAATATGTGAAAATTCTTTATTCCTAATCGATTAGCGATTTTCTTTAGGTCGAAATTTGTCGTAGTTTGCGTTCCATATAATTTCAAAAACTCATTTATGTTGCTCATTTTATAATAAAAAAATTTCTTAAGGGAGCCCCTAGAAGTCAGAGGGGGGGGTATTGATTTAAAACTGGTCTCTAATGATGTCTTTCTTTACTACTTAGTCAGAAGGGGTATTGATTTAAAACATTTTTATAATGATGACTTTCCTTACTACTTAGTCAGAAGGGGGGGGTATTGATTTAAAACTGGTCTCTAATGATGTCTTTCTTTACTACTTATTCAATTTTGAAATAATTTAATTTAATCTAAATTTAAACGTTACATTGTTGCATTGCATTAGTAGAGTAAATGTTTCGCACATATTTTATCAATAGTAATTCATTACTCATCAATATGTTAAAATTCTTTATTCCAATTGCTTAGCAATCTCATTTAAATCGAAATTTAATGTGGTTTTGTTTGCCGTATATTTTTAGAATGTCTCTAATGTTTCTCATTTTAAATGGAATAAAATCTATTTCAGAACTTTCTCAAAAGAATTAGCGTGTAGCAGCTGTTAAAATTGTTTCAGCTGATAGGGGTGAAGGAAATCACAAACAATAGCGCATAATGCGAGTTGTGAAATCTCATTCACACTATGAGAACAAAAGAACAAGTACAATCTAAAGACAATAGACATATGAGAGAGAAGAGAAATGAATGAGCATTTCTCTTCATTTTGGTTTCAATAACAATCATTCATGCGACATTGCTTGAATGGAAAAATACACCAACTGTCGCGCCGATGTCAGAAAGTTTGTCGATAAAAGTGCCGACATGGTTCGATAGTTGGTGTATTTTTCCATTAGCGTTCAAGGTCATTCTATTAAAAGCATATGGGAATTATTCTCATTGAAGACAAGCAATTGTTTTAAAGAATGCATTGTGAATACAATATTCCTGTAACAGACAGGAACGAGAGAGAGAGAAAGAAAGAAAGAAGACACGCTGCTCCGTAAAAGTTTAATTGAGATAACGAAGGATATATTCTTGAGGTTCCTTCCATTTCTGAAGTTCCTTCCACTTTTGTTTCTTCCATTTTTGTTCCTTCCATTTCTGAAGTTCCTTCCATTTTTGTTTCTTCCATTTTTAAAGAAATATTTTTAACGGCGAAGCCCTGAACCTTCGGTTCGCTAGTCACATGATATATTTTAAAAACCTGAAAGATGGATAAAATTCATGAATTTGAAATTCTCAACTTTTATGATTTTCGGTGTCCTGCAACGGTCATGATTTAAGCAATGAAAATTGTAATTCTCAAATTTGAGATACTCAACTTTTATGATTTTCGGTGTCCTGGAACGGTCATGAT
Organism: Prostheceraeus crozeri; assembly: GCA_907163375.1. NCBI lineage: Eukaryota > Metazoa > Platyhelminthes > Polycladida > Euryleptidae > Prostheceraeus > Prostheceraeus crozeri. The sequence continues at coordinate 252,010 of CAJQUW010001579.1, forward strand.
TTAAGCGAGGGTGAAAATCGAACCGAAGGTTCTAGGGCTTCGCCCGATTGTAATTCTCAAATTTTGAAATTCTCAACTTTTATAATTTTTAGTGTCCTAGAACGGTCATGATTTTCAAGGTAAAAATTGTAATTCTCAAATTTGAGATTTTGAAAAATTTGAAAATTGGGTATTTTTAAAAACGCCCAAATTTGTGAATTTAGGTCTTCATAACCTGAAAAAGGGTTCAAATTCATGAATTTATGTCGTTTTTAAAAAGTACCATTTTTTCAAAAATGGTACTTTTTGAATGGACTAAATTCATGTATTTAGGTCTTAAAAACCTGAAAAAGGGTTCAAATTCATGAATTTATGTCGTTTTTAAAGATACTATTTTTTTGAATTTTATGGTGGCCTGGAACGGTCTTTTGCCCATTACTCACACATGCATTTTAATATTTTTACAAAACTGAATGCTAAAGGATAAACATGTTCTCCGAGCACTCGAACGTAGCGTTCGGACTTCATGTTTTCCCTCATAACATGCAGTGAACTGTGACCATCACTGCAAATGGCTCCCCAGATGAGCAATTTCCTGAAATCATCCTGACTCCTCGATGTAAAAAACGATCAGGATTATCTTGCCGAGACTTGAGCCAAAGGCGGAGACGTCCACCTTTGAATTTTAATCAGACTGCTGCCTCATCCGATCAAGCAATACGTGACCACTGATTCCGCCTGTGGCAACGTTTCATTGACCACTGTAGTCTCAGTTTCTTGTGTCACTCGGACTGATTCAGCTTCGATTGTCTCTTACGACTGGAGTAGTTCAGCTCCTTAGGTCGTCTCCAAACAGTTCTCCTGGAAAGATTTGAATCTACTGAAAGCTAAGATAAAGAGTTAGAGGGATCACTATCGACCACACTATTGATGTAGCCAGAAGACCTTCCATCAGGCCTCTAACAGCCTCTTCGCAATCAAAAGTAAATAGCACTTTTGGATCCCTTCAATTGTTGATACACAGTGGCAACTGGCCATCCACTTTGGATCAAAACCTCAGCTTGACCCCAAAGATGGCCTTTCTTGCAAGCTTTCAGTACAGCAGTTCGCATGTTACTGAGAGAGACAAAACAAATAAAATGAATGGATTCGATGTCTTTCGATTACATAGCATTGTTCTCGTCTGCCTAGACAATGCACAGGCAACGATCAACAGCCGCATAGTAAAGAAGTCCAGGTGTGTGAGAAAATGTGTGACCTGTCTGTAATGCATGCGTGAGAGTGATGAGTCACACTTTCTGGTTAGCAATGAAAATGAGAATTGAATTCCAATCAAATTGCAAAAGATTGAAACATTGTTTAGTCTACTGACTGCTATATTTAGAGCACAGTTATGAAATTTTCACTGGAGGAATTTCAGAACATAAGCTTTCTAAGCATATAAATAAAGTTTGTTGAATTTGGAAACAACGTTGTCAATCTAATTATGATGTTGAACAACTTGATTTCAAACTTATAACAATAGTGCAGATTGGAAAATAACAACTACGTTTATTTCACGTATGTATGATAAACTACATGATTTAATGTGAGTCACTGTATGAAACAATTACATATGATTTACATACTGTTACATACTATCAGGAGTCCTTCAACTCCGGCTTATAACTAGACCCGAAATATAGAACAAACAAATTATTTATCCTCTTGTATAGCTCTCACTTTCTTAATGTCAAATCTCTCCGTCAAACAAAAGTACAGAGACATTGCAAGGCTAATAGTGGTCGAGGGAATGAACCGTGATAGTGAAAAAACGATTGTCGTTCAATCGGTGATTTATAGCAGACAAGGCTCCCTCGCCTCGATCACATCTATGCACTCAAGTCATAAGGTCAAATCAGAGACGAAAGTAAAATACTAGTTTGTTTGAGAACATTACCTCTCACCCTCGCGTCAATTGTGTGTAATGTCTTAATAATTAATAATTACAAGACATTATCATGATTATCTCCTCCAAAGCGCATATCAAAATCGAAAGTGTTCTCACATGTTTTGGAGAAGGATAGAGAATTTTCCTACTTGGTAGAGACAGGAGAAAAACTATGTAAAGCAAATGTTCGCAAGATGGGAGGGCCGGGTTGTATGCATCTAACATAGAACGCTATTTGACGAGATGTCATCGTCGACAATATGATGAGGTGGTGGATGATGAAGAAAGTAAAGTGACTGTCAAAAAAACAATCGGGTCAGAGACAGATCACGAAGTAAATCAAGCAAGCAATGCAGCCAATGATGAGATCCCAACGACGGATAGGAAGCATCCGCATACACCAAGCCATCGACTGCCCCGATATTCTGAAATTTACATGTCATCTCCTGTTCACGATGCCTGCGACACAATTGTCCGTGGAGTGCATGTTCTCGGGCGAAGGCTTCTGATAAGTGATTTGCGATCTCTACGTAAGGCTGGTGATGTCGACGCCATCATGTTCTTAAGAACGAACTATGGAATGCTGTAGTGACTTATGAACACAGGATTTTCTTCATTGCTTTTCAAACTTTGTCAAATGCAAGCCATTAATTCAAAATTGTGTATAGTTGGTAATTATCACTAAGCATAGGTTCAGGTAGGCCTATCATGATGTAGGTCACCATTTTTTAGAAAACTAAGCTTTTACTACCCGGAAGTCGGAGTCCTATCAACCAGCGTAGTCGGACTCCAATCATAATGATGGGACTCCGCATCCCTGTTTTGAAGAAGCGAAAATGTGGCATTAAATTGCTCAATAGCGTTCTCATTACGCAGTTCTAAAACCAATTCTATGTCAATAAAACTATTCGATGTTTTTCTAGCTTAGCATTTGTCTTCTTTCAAAAAATATGGTCCGAGAAATCGTGAACTATCTCCCAAGATCTGCACTAACCAATGGAGAGAATTTTTATGCAGGAAAACCGAATCTGCAGGCATACAGCATCAAAAGACGAAAATCGTAATATTGGACAGTTGTTAGATCACATGCATTCTACAACTTGAATAAATGTGTTAAAATAGCAATTTTTAGTCACAAAGACAATGTTAAAGTGTTTTTGGCTAAATTGCCCGAATTTCAGTGGAAAATATTTTTTGTATGATTAACCAGGGTTTTTTTAGGATTTTGCTGCGGATCATCTGATCATTCCCACGGGTCACACTCAAATCGTTTCTCAAGATCGACTTTCATTAGTGTACGCCTTGCACACTCAGGATTTATAAGCAAAAACGTAAGTCATAATGCAGTATAGCATTTAGCATGTAGCAGTGAATTTTACTCGCGATTCTGCATGTTAATGAGCTATCTTGAGATGAATTCTGGGCATTGATAGTGTTAGCCATGGCTCACTACATGTGACGGATGAACGTTCAAAATCCACGGTACAAGTCGAAAATTCTACGGTGCAGTTTGTAACCCGTGGAAAAAAAACACTGGATTAACCTAAATTGTCAATGTCTGTTTATAACGGTGCCTCGAACATGATAATCTGTTATCTTAACTATCTGTCTGATATACATATATGTATCCGGTAGCTCTCATTTTATCAATTACATATTTATCAGTGGATATAAATCAATTCATCTCTCGTTCATGTGCGAATGCATACGTATCGAATGCAAAATGTCTCATTTCATTTATGTGTTCGCCTTTTTAACTGAAACAAATTATCAAAAGTGTGACTTCCCATACATTAGCTTTCGTTGTGAGAAATGAGTCGATACTACGCCTTTATGAACTTGGAGGGAATGTCTTACGACGTTAAGGTGATAATTCAATTGATATATTTCGTCTTGATTAATGTGCATTCCCGTTGGTTTCAGCTCTTAGATCTCAAGGTTTTTGTTGATACTGACTCCGACGAGCGTCTGGCACGGCGCTTACGTCGAGACATTGCAGATCGTGGCAGAGAGTTGTCTGATGTATTGGTGCAGTATAATCGATTCGTAAAGCCCGCGTATGAACAATTCATCGCACCAACCATGACGCATGCAGACATCATCGTCCCTCGAGGTGAGAATGACATCCATTTTCTCAATAATTGATTTCTGTATTTTACTCATGAAATGTATTGTAGGTGGAGGTAACCAAGTAGCTGTCGATCTCATTGTCCAGCATGTAAATAGACAGTTGGAAGAAGTAAGTTGGTCGTTAATGTATTGCCAGGTCATGCACTGAGAAATTGACTTTCCAACATGCGTAGAAATCGATACTTCGTGTATGTGCCATGCATGAGATTCTTCCGGAAATGATGAATGAATTTTATTTCATCTCAAGATTCATGAAATACAGAAGGGGTTATGGTCTATTGGTCATATGCCCTGTGTCTGTCATCGCAATCATGAATCTCACAAAAGTAAAAATTGTGCTAAATATGGCGTGTCGCCAGAATCTCAGGTGTGCAATATAATAGTCTCTTTTCGGCGATTTAATAGTTTTCACTAAGCTTTTTTAGCTCGTACTAGCAATCATTTAACCGCTCGTTCACCATCTCTTAACGGTAAAAGTGACTCAGACCTAAGTTACTTGATTAGTTTATCCGTGCATATATATTTTATTTTTAACATACATGTAAGTTATTTGAGTATAATTGATTCGATTTCATTCCGTAAGACTTCAAGAAATAAGTTATTAAGTGCTGTAATCAAGTATCTATGCATTTCAAATTTTTTATTGCTCATTGAATGCCTATGATTTAGTACAATTTTGATGATGGCCACTTCAGATGGCCGGAATATTGATTTAGTATTTTTATTTCTATCAAAGATTAACAATCACCAAGCATTTGTGAAAAGTCTTAAAAGGGTAATTTCATTATCTTATATAGCAAATAAACTTGTATTTTGTCTTCATTAATCTAAATTAATAGTCCATCGATATAGGTTTCTTTATTGTCTTGATTCAAGTGTGAATATTTCGGTGGTCGGCTTCAATAATAAAACTTAACTGCAGAGACAGGTTTCCGTTAAATTCTCATGCAATTAGTAGCATGAATCAGTTAATAAGTACATTTTTGAATATGTAAAACCAACAATATTCCAGCGCTCATTCTGTCATTATAATTATGCAGCTCTAAATATTTTACATTGTTATTACTGCATATTAACCTACATCAACCTCTCTTTTATGGTGGTGAAAATTCATGTACGTGGGTATGACCCTCCTATGTTTAGTCATTAGTCGATTCGATCACACTTACATAACGGCAAGTTTACCCTATCTATTGAGTCCTCAATATTCGGCATAACTTAAAACGGACTTGACAGGCAATGCTCAATTTTTTGCACAAAAGTAGAACTCATTCATGAAAGTTCAAAACAGGGCGTCCGCAGACATCCCTGTCACGAATTGCACCATCAATACACGCGTGTGGATGACTGATAATTGTACAGTCATTAGTTTATGTTTAGTGTGTGCAAGCATGGCTCCTTGAATTAATTTGAAATGTTCAAAATGTTTAGTGCCAAATTGTCTCTGTCATGCTGTTTTTTCCTTTTTCAGCACAATGTGTAATAGTCCAAGCAATTAACTTTTCTGATAGTTTAGTTCACCAAAGTCCTGTGGGACGCAATCGGAGCAAATTCGGGATAGCGGAACACTTTTCATTGCCAACAATGATTCATAAGAACCGGGGTTTCGTAGTCCTAGAATATTTAAAGCACTCCGACTCAGGGCCTTCGACAGGCTTCTATTGAGTTTGAATAGATAATTATTGACTAAATATATCCTCATATTGCAATTAAGTTGATTTCAATTCCTAATATTTGAAGTCACAATCTCTGTCTGTTTATAGAAAGACAAATCAAACTTAAATACAATCATAGAATTGAAATACACGTATTATATTATTCCCGCTTTTCGTATTATTTTATCTCAATTATGTACTAAATTCATCAATCTAAAAACAATTTTCGACTGAGAATTTGTCGATTCGCAGGTCGTTTGAAGGCATTTATTTTATTTTCTAGTATATAGTAGTACACAAAAGCATTTGCTATCATCTTGCAAATGCACTTGAACTCCTTGAGTTACTGACTGAACCTGCGGATACCAACCGATCGCTAGACTTATTTTCAGAATTCTCGATTATTTCTAATTTAAGAAGTGACATTCATTCATCGGTTTCAACATCAAATTATTTATCGGAAATACTCCGGAAAATCAACAATTGTGATAAATCTTCGATTATTTTTTGAAATTATTTTTTATCGGTGTCATCATTGTCTTAAAAGCTAAAAGAATCTTCCGATGCGTATCAACTCAAATTCCTTCTTCGTTTTTTTCAAAGACCCTGTGGAACAAAATCTATTAGTATTACCGGTATGTCAATTTCTTAAAAGCAAATATCTACGCATTAATCAAGCTGATAACAGAAAAACAGCTTTATTGATGTACCGGTACCATCCGATGCAAGGTCGAGTTACCATTAAAAGAAACATGAGTGCCAGTTGCCAAGAAAGTCGCAACTCGTATCAGAATTGTGTAACAATTCTTTTGAATTCAGTCGTGTTGAACATTGGCTAAAAACGCGTTTTTATCCGATTCCTTCGGCATGCAACAAAATTTTATTTTGCAGTGGCCATTCTTACTGTGCTACAATGACAATAAGTATTGAGCAGGAGTAGAGTGTTCCTACTAAAGTTTCTACCAAAGTGAAGTTAAAAAATATGAATGTTGTAAGGTACTTTTAAAGTCACTTGTATGCTTCAAAAGTGAGGTATAAAAACATAAACAATTCAATCGATACCACAATTGTCAGTTAATATTTATGAGTTGTAAGTAGGTTTGCACACATGCATGTTCTTACCATAAAAATCTAATTTTATAGTTGAAATGCTCATTATTGTGACAACAGCATGTCATCTGACAAGATAATTTAATTTAAAATGTTAATGTCCGGAAATAAGTACATATAGTGTTGTTTTTCTGATGTCTTAGATATACGTACTGTTGTTGATGAATACATCTATGAAGTTGTAATCCAGGTTTATAATCACACTATCAAGAATGCAATAGATAATTGATGAAATACTTTGCAAATATTTATATTCCTTTGCTATACATAGCATGATGATCAAGTACTTGTAATAGGTAATAAAACAGGAGAGCTTTAGCTACATTAGTAAGGACTGTGAATTCACTTGAATTTTGAACTTTGTGATGTGTCAATAGCGTAAGCTATTAGTGTTTCGCTGATGGAGTTTGTCCTTCCATTAATGTCAGTTAAATAGAATGGGTTTGATTATTGTCAATAAAAGCTAGATTGTGGTTATGTGGTAAAATAATTATAGCAAATAGTTCATGCTGACGAAATGCATCGAAATCGATAAGAGGCCCATCTATGAAACTGAGGGCATAAATGAATCCGGAAAATGAAAGACATCAGAGGAGCTCGCATATCTCTACTCGTATTATGAAAAGTTATGAAAATAGATTTACAATCTTAGTCTGGTAGTATAACAAAGACGCCATACTGAAATCAATCAAAGATGTCTAGTCGATGATGGGGCCTCCCTCTGATTTTTTCGAAGGCCTATTTGAAATCCTATGTACCAATAATATCGCACACTTCACAATTGTGTGATTGTTTGTGCATCAGAATGCGGTATGCCCGATCAGCATAGCCAATTGTGATTTTTTTGTTAACATAACTGTGGCTGCTTACAACTGTTACTTCGGGCTGTGTGCATAGCCTCTTCGCGAATAGGAAAGTGCTATTTTTAGTAATTTTGTGTGCACAAATTAGTCGAGACTAAATGGACGTCCGTCTTTTTTCAAGACTGGTATAAAGCTGCTCGTGCCGTGCAAACATGCCTTTAAAGAGTCCTAATTGAGTGCTGTTCATCGGAAAACAGTTACAAGATGAATTCCTTATGAAATCAATGGATGCCAATTTCAAATCTATTTGCTTTGTAAACAACTTTTTTTAAAATAAGCTTAGACGAGAAATCATTTTTAAATGCAATTTCAGAATATGGGAAATGTGATGCTTTATCCATAATCACTTTGAAAATGCTTGATGCAATTTGCTTCCCCATTGTCCCCCGTCAGAACCTAGTATGCTCTATTTTCATGTTCATAAAGTTCATCTCTCTTTGGTAAAAACAGTTTACGGCACAAAAATTAGCTAAAATGCTTGTACTCGCCCGACGCATTTCGCGTATCATCTTGGTAAGCAACAGTAAAAACAAAACAATAGACCTACTTACTGCCTTGTTTTTGCCGCTGGTTGTCACAGTTAATGCGTGAAACGCGCTGAGCGTGAACTTTGTACATGCATTTTAGCTATTTTTTTGCCGTAAACTGTTTTTACCAAGGAGACTTAGCACACATTTTTCACCACGAAGAAACACTTCCTGTTATCGGTACTGTCATTCATCTTGTCTATTTTCCCCCACAACGAATCCGCACAAAAATAAAAAATGGCATTTTCTTATTTTAAATGCCTCGCATAGCTTCAAAATTTTGAAGCCAGTCAACTGCTACCAAGTACATAATCTTTAGTACTACATCTCCATCGGTTGGATGATGCATGCAGTCTCACCGTGTGAGTTACTACACAGGCGATCAGTGGTAATGATATCATGATTTTGCAAAAACATAATTGCAGAGGTAATCATGTATTTCCAAAAGAGTGTCAGTAGATTGATCGCAAGTGGGACAGCGGACAGAATGAGTCTTGAACAGTAGAACAATGAAATTTCACTGAAGCGGCTATGCATTCGACAGTTGACACTCACACCCGCATAATTTTGCAACACCTTTCTCTCGATTTCACGAGCATCTCTTCACCGCTGCACTGCACAAGTGGTGGACGCTTTGTGAAAAATATCTATTCCCTGTTCTTGTCCAAGTTCGAAACAGGTTATTACATGAACCTGCGATTACAAGATGAAGACAAGGGGATTGACGGAGGTTTAATATCATATCGTATTTTTTCACATGGTCCTCAAGCCGATTACCTGCGTTTGAATCATTCAACACTTTGCTGTTAGTCGCCAGCTGACATCCTATCAATCTCAGTGAACTACAGTTTCTCCATGCGTAATGTTTGTCATTCACCAACGTTTCTCCTAGGATACGGCCAATGAAATTCATCAAATGATTCTGTTTTTAAGATGAAGTCTGACGACGCAGTAGTGACGCAGCAAAGAGAGTTGTCCCCCCTTTCTGTTATCACCTCTAATCTCGACTACCTAGCCGTGACTTGTGCATACCAAATCTAGTCGCGACTAGGAAGTTGAGTTACCTAGTCACTCAATTTTATGTACGCTTGGCGAAAACCTATTGTGGCCAATTTTTGCAATTCATTTGATCAATACTTTGACTTTTTTGTATTGTTCCATAATAATATCCAGGGAAATTATAATTTTTTGCTTGTATGTTCTCATTTAGATTTGTTATTTTGACGTATTTGACTTAAATTGAACTTGATTTAGAAGTGTAATTACATTAAACCAAACATGTGAATCTTTATTTATGTGATTTATTGTTTGTGAAATAATGAGATTATTAGGTCAATGTTGAAAAACTACAAAGAGTTACCGACGATTGAAAGCTTTCTGGAGTATATGTAATGACATAGCAGCGTTAAGAGATGTTTGTAGCAAGTTGTGCTACGGCTCATGATCGGTGACAACTGTAGAAAAAGCACTTAGGTGACTTTTTGTATCCAAAATTAATTCTTTTCGGGTTCTGACACTCATTAAGTGGTTGCATGAAAAGGCTCATTCCCGTGTTAGATACGAATATGCGTTTTAATTACTTCGCATTATCTGATGACTCAAAGCTACTGTCAAACATGAAATGCAGTCGGCTTCAATATTTAGTCTGCATTGCTTCAATGTATAGGAAATATAAATGATATTAAATTATGTAAAATTATCTCTGCATTATAAAAAAATCATCCAAAATTATCTAAAAATATCTCTGTTAAATTATGATAAAATGATGAATACATGTGTATTGTATATCCCTGTACAGTGTGCATTTGGTTTATCACACTGACAATAAGTACATACTCTAAAAACCACTCAACCTAAATATACCCGGTACGTGGTAATCATTTCACTGGTATTTCATTTAGTTTCTCTTTATTTTTCTTCTATTTTACGATTTTGTCCATCTCTCTTGAACAGTCGGTGCAGTGTTTCACTCAGACTATCGATGGAGCCTGCTATTAAGTCGAGATGACCCTCCTGACGACTACCTACTCTGTTTTAGGTCGACTTGAACCTAAGACGGTGGGACTCAAATTTTTAGAATTACCCGGATTTCTGTAGTTTTCAGGTTATTCGATCATCATCATGATAACATGCATGAACGGCTTTCGGATCTAATCTGGTCTGGACAGAATCTGACACTTTCTTATTGGTTTCGGTTAAAAGTATCTCGATTCAAGCCGTGTTCGGGCTTTCTTTTAGTTCGATAGGGGTTTCAAAATTCATGAAACCTGACCTGACGCTCATCTTTAGCGAATAGCTATGCCATTACACCACACGTCTTTTTTAATCACAAATGTTCGATTTGTAATGTTGTTTGATTTTAGATGACAAGAGGAATAATGGGCCTATTTGTTTTTCAACAATTAAGTCAATAATTAGTCAAATGTCTAGCCACTCATTTATTATCCCTTTCATGCTGATTCATAAATGGATACTGGTACTATCTTCATTGCCGTACTCGCGATAGGTACCCAGCGCAAAACTTATAGTTGAACTTGAAGAAGAAATCAGGGATCTTTTCCGATACATCCCCGCCAAATACTAGACACCCGCCATTTTTCATAGTCTGATTTCTGACCTGCTTCATGTCCTATAAAAGCTACTAAGTGTCAAACTGTCAATCCCTTTACCGAATTTCAATGCAAATCTCTGCCCGCATGACGATGTCTCACGTGATTGAGTCAGATGTGTAGGATTGCGCACGGATTGTATCAGTCTGACGACTTCATTTGATCCTGATTGCAATTTCAACTAACTTGCTTCGCCTGGCTTCTACTCTATCGTCATCTGAAGGTGCTGTTGCCTTTCTGGGAGACAGGGGTCATACATGTCTTCACTTTTTCCTCCTTCACTTTGTTCCTTAAGAAACGATGACGGTGCTGTGGATAAGATTATTGAAGTATTTATGAGTAGTGGGGCCTGATATTTTGATTTCGAGAAAATATATTGATGGTGGGAGTTTAACGGAAATGATCCGAAGTCATTTGTCAATAGTATTCATCAAGTAAGTAGTACGAGTATTAGTCAATTTCATGAGTTGAGCACCATAATTCTGCAAGTCGTGTCGAACCCTGAAAATTTAATTGTGACAATAGCCTGTCAAATGTAAGAAGCTATTCTTCCTCTCATTAGGTCTTCTACATATATGTAATATGCTATCATAACACATGTCAAATTGTCCTATAAACTCAACATGAACCGTTCATTACCTCAGTATGACCAGTTACGGGGTCAGTAGCAATTGAATAGAATAAAATGCAGCTTGACGCAATGAAAAAGAAATCTGGTGGCTACGGCTTCGCTGTTAGAGTTAGTCACAACACCTCAGTTTGGTTGATTGTATTACTATTGCGCAACCACCACACATTTGTGAAGTTGCGTTTCAGCCAAGCAGATGAATGTAGTAGGGTCATGCACAGTTAGAAATTTTCAGATATTTATCCTCTGGGAAGATAGACCTTGCGATGATTAGAATTCCAATTATATTGATGATCAAAGTTTTCAAGCACACAGATTCACATGACGAAAACAAAGAGGCTTAAGAATTTGTACAGCTCGTACACAAGCATTTAGCTCAGACGTTTCTCCAACATAGTCACCTGTGCTTGACCAGTGTTGGACAAGTGCTAGAAATTTCCCTAGCTGAATTCAGTCCCAGTCTTCTGCATTCATGGGGAGTTGCAACAAAATTTCCTGTCCCCACAAAAGGTTTCAAAGTGGTTTGCAATTTACAAGTGATTACAGTAAGCAAGTAGACATTGAACACCTCGCAGTTGATGACCTTTTTGATTTCTCGTAATTTCCCTGAATGATGAATATTGCATGGATCTAGATAAAAGATGGGTGTTGGCGCAGTGTCGCATCATGCTGTCGAAGATGTATAGAACAGGCGTCAGTGAGAGTAGTGAACTATTGAGAACGCTGATCAAAGCAAATTCCAGACACTAGAATTCTTAGTGTGAACTTCAGCATGATCGAATACCATGTCGAAAAAAAATTTCAGTCGATAGAAGAAGATCAAAAATTCATACACCAGTGTCCGAAGCATTGTCCTAATTCAAACATTATTCCAATCATATCAAACAGAATTTTCTTTTTGAGCAAACAATTTATTTGAATTTGAAACAAACAACTTTTTTGACAGGGAGATTGATGCAATCAACTAATTGATGGTTGAAATTGGAATATTAAACAATTGAGTAACCGTGCTTCTCAATGCGCCCAGTCGCAAATCAAATTTAAACAGTTTATTTGCAAGTAGTGATTAGGCCATTGCGTAATCTTACGCTTGCTTAAAAATTTGTAAATGGAACAATGAATTAAAAATGTAATTCAAGATAAATTTGATGGACGTTATATGTGTGTTCAAGTCCAGCACAGCCCCAATGTATTTAAAAGATTAATTGCCTCTCTAATTCTAAGCTTGCCTTCTGATTGCTTTGTTGTGGTCATACAATCAAGTTTCAATCAAAACCGGAAAACATTTTACTTCCGGCTATGACAGTATATCGGAACAATTACAGACTTTCCAGGATAGAAAGTCTGGAACAGTGATGGCCCTGTGTGGTGAGATAATGTCATAGATCACAGTTAGGGTTCAAGAGAATGTAAAAGAACAATAATCTTAAGAAGGTGTTATTCAGATTAATTGCGCATGCACCGCGTAGGTTGCTGCACTGCCAAGTGAGCGATTATTTGCGTTCATTCTCTATTTTCTTACCTGACTTGACAAAGCACCAAGTTTAGAGATTTGTTCATTCTTCGCAACGATGCGAATCAGTGATTGCTTTCAGAGTTTCATGACAAAGATTTTCCTCGTTATATTACTTTGAAAGATCATTATTTCAATTCTTTCATTCTTTGTTTAGCGTGGAACTTCAATACGAAAACAACTTCTGATTGATTCGATGTCGAATGGAAAGCGACGCCCTGAAACACTGCATATCGTTCCTTCTACGCGGCAACTACAAGGCTTGTTGACTTTCATTCGGTAAGGTTCACATATTTTCAATATCAGTAAATGTGTTTGCATTAACTCTCAACATGCCACTTACTGGTTATAACTGGCTTGTGTTGAATGGAATGGTAATCCGATTCAGAGACTGAGTAACAGAATCTTCTTAAGTTATGGACACCTTAGTTGTAGGAAGAATACGTATGTATTACGAGAATGTTACACATATCTTTTGTGTTGATTTTCATTAGCTATTAACCCATTTGGCGCCATCGTAGCGTTTTCGTTACTTACAGCACTTTTTGGAATCTGCTGTCTTCTCCAGTTGGCGACATATGATACAATATTATGATTGCCATACATGATTTATCATAAATTTTCAGGCAAACTATCGCCAATTCAAAAATTAGCACTTTTTGGTGCTAATATTTGATCACGAAATTAGACAAAAACTGGGCATAAAATCTGCTTCTATACTGGAACACATAGTGGATGAACGTCCACATGTATTTTACTATCCATGGGATTTGCGTGATCCCATTATTCATAAAATACCGAAAATAGCAATCAATACTTCATCAGATATTCATCCATGACATGGCATGTCAATTTTTTGAAACCGTAACGTTTTAGTTACACTGGCGTAATATGATATACAAAATGTCAAAAACAACAACAGTGAATATGAAGTAAACGGTGATGAGTACTGTCAATTTTCTTCAAAACTAATGTTTGTAGAATACTGAAAACGAACAATTACATTGGAATATTGCATTCTTAGTGTATTCTATGAGTGTGTAATGTTTGTTGCTATTTATAGTCCATGGATTTCCTGTCACAAAACCAACCGAAGTCCATTGCCATAGCACGTTCCTCAACATTAGATTTGTCGGCTCATGTACGAACGAACGTCAAAGAGAGATCAAATAACACTCAATTCCACTTATAGCCTAATCACAAGCATTGCATGTTACCAGTTCGCCTGAGCATAGAATGCAAAGATGTCCTCCGACTCGAAAAACTTCAATGCAAAATTTCATTGGCCGTAGATGGTGTGTCTCGCCCTACAAGGGCACGCCAGCGGCTCGAGATGGCCCAAACTGGTTTGAAATATCGAGGAAGGCTGAACTTGATTATATCAACCTCAGGGATATCCCTGATCAACCCATGTAGCTATCTGAAGACAATACCCAAGCTATTGCTTACTATGGACTGAAATATGCAATAGGCCTAATGCCGACGATGACGGTATAGGACTGTTGCCACAAGACCTCCAGAAGTAAATGCTTCTTCAGAGTTATGAGACGGTGAGGAGTTGAAGATGAGTATATGTGTCTCAGAGGTATGTCTCCCAAACGATGTCTCAGAGGTTAGTGACATCGTAGGGCAGTGTGAGATTGCAACAAAAGATAATTTGAATGATCATCTCAGTAAACAGGGAAATCAGTCAATAAAATGGCAAATATCGGTCATTCTCATCTTCGCAAATAGGACAAACATTCTCTGGATGCATTTCAGGGCAAGAATCTTTATGAGATGCTTGACGCGCATGCTCATGGTTTTATCGATCTCTTAGTGGCAGAAACCAATGACTACCCGGGACAAAAGAATTGTTTAGGCCTACATAATGCTTAACAATCTCAAATGCGCTCATTTCTTACTGTTCTTTATTGATGTGGACATTGCGAAATACCGAGGCGTCTCCAACTCTAACTTGACTTTGGAGTCGACGCAGTAAGATAATCAATTTCTCGACAGGAATTTCGAAATATAAATAACTTATTTTCATTTCAACGATAACGATTTCATAGCAAGCAGCAACGACAGGTAGCATAATGCAGGCCTTTGAATAAAATTTGCTAATTCACAGTTTCGACAACTACCTCTGAAATGTGATGGAGAGCTTTTATGATGAAGCTATAACTCATTACTTCGGCAGGAATTGCTTGGAGCAATTCATAAGCTACATTTGAAAAAAGCATGCTTTTGTATATTTTGACATCATATGACGCCATCGTAACGAAATCGTTACGGCTCTAATTTCTAAGAAATGGTTATTGTAGTGCACTGGTCATCATGTATTATTCTTAATTATAACTTTCTGAAATACTTACTACCATTTTTATAGAAAATTTGCCGATATTCATGTAGGCGGCCTTAAATGGGTTAATGCTGTGTGAAGTCAACGTCGGCTTTTATACTGAAAAATATTGGTTTAGGGTTGATCAATCATAAATGTTTCTTAATGGGATGTAGATTAAAAATCATCGCTGTAAAACGAAGGACATTAAGGACCATTTCATGCCAGATTTTGATGAGTCACATAATATATTTCATGTGGTCGAAAGCGACATGAAATTCGATCAATGACTCACCAAATATGATCAGGGGACACCTGCTATGCAGGATGGATGAATAATGAGATTTTTGTTGCATTCTCACTTTTGTGATCAAATTTCGGCTGATACTGATCTGATGAAAACCAAGAGATCGAAACCAGTTTATAGGTACCGATCGATTTAGTAACTGGTTCATCTCATTCATCTAAGCACCATTAGCTGATAGAAACCAGGACCGTTACTATACTACATCAGCCAGTGTGATGCGTTTGCTGTTTACATGCCATTTGCAAAAATATCTATATAAAATAATTATCATGGAGTTGTTCTGTTTTATTTGAATGCATTGAATATATTTTCTTTCATGATAAGAATAAGTATTTGAATAATTCATACTTGATAAATCTTTGAGCTCACTTCTCTTCCTTCCGGAGCTTGAACGGGACTTACATGGTCAAGACTTTTTGTGATTTTTAGTCCAGACGCCCTTCGTGATAGTTCCTAATAACAATCCCGGTGCTCGATCTATGACCAAAATATCGTTGGGCAAAGCATTCAGGCATAGTGATTCGAAAACCGCTAGAAGATCGATATTTATTGAACTATTTCTATTTTTCCCGTTCACTTATTTCTTTTATCTTTGTACTTGGAAATATGTATGCACACCTAGACATTTGATTTCTCTAAATGTGAATACAATGGTGAAATGAGAGCCAAAACTGCAATGTACGTGCTATGTCATTAGCTATTGTATTTTTTTTTTATTCACCCAATATTTCGGCTGACGCAGCCAGCTTCAGGGTGGTAAAGGTGCTCCCCTTTGCTCCCCTGAAGCTGGCTGTGACAGCCGAAATCTTGGGTGAATAGAAAAAATGAATAATATAATAGTTAATTACATATATTGCAGCCATGATGCTAAAATGGAGTTTCATTCTACTTTAAAAGTGAATATCTGATTATCACTTAATTTAAGTATTATCATTTAATTATTATATAAATAATAATATTATTTATTAATAATTATTAAATAATATTATTATTGTCATTCAATTTAATTATCACTTAATTATCCCTATAACGAGCATTCAGATCAATCAAAATAGGTGACTTAAATGACAGTTCAGTATGAACATGTGCGCTCGATTAGCAAAGCTGCGAGTACATAAAGGTGTGTTTACACATGAAACTTTATTGCTGCCACCTAAATTGCACGTGTAAACGCTACTGACACTCTCGTCTGACACTTTTATTTTCTTTTAATTGCTGACATTTTTAGAAGTTGCTGCAACCGAGTGTCAGTGAAAATATTGCACGTAACGGCTCCTGACACTTTCTGAAAATTGTCTGCCACAAGTATAACTAAAGCTGAACGAGGCGCAACTTTTAGCTGACACTCATGCGACCGTGATCGGAACACAGCGACCTGACTTCTTGGAGGCTGGATTTGTTCTTGCTATTTTCATTATCACCAGTCACTAAATTTACTAATGATGTGCTGATATACTCGTACATAATTCAACAATTTTCTGCATTGCTACTGCGTACCATTGTGTTTACAGTTTGCATCAATTTCAGCCTCATTTTACTAGGACAGATTTTTTTCCCTGAATATCCTTGTACAAGAAGCTCCACCTGCTTGTGGGAGCATCTAGCGTTGTTTGATTTGGAATGTCTCATCACAAGACATGACATGCATCTGTATACTTTTGCATGGGAATTTAATCATCGAATTTACAGTCATGTATCGGTGCAGGGCCGCTTGGCAACTGTGCAATAGATAAAAGCATCAGCTGGTGGGACTCAGCTTTCTCGAATATAATAAATCTTTGATTGTTTGGTTGTTACATCGACATCGATGAATTTATACAGCATTCAGTAAAAGTTAGTAAAACGATGATCGCTGGTTCATCAATTACTGATATGAGCATATTAAAAGCAAACATAATGATCTAGTTAGCATCGAGGATTTTCAGGTCGGTTTCATTGCTAGGCTGACTAGCACTCCAGACACAACATTCACTGAAGGAAAAGCTATTACACACTCGAAGCCAACAATCAATAGAAGGCATAAATTACCTTGCTGCAGTCTGCCTTCCCACTTTGATCACCTCACATTCAACAAGCAACACAATTCTTAATACCATTCACTTCTTTATAAATCTTCACACCAAGTGTGCTGACCGCCATTTGACTATCGACCGTAAGAAGGCACTGGACGCCGAAGGCCCGTCACGCTGTGCCAAAGTCAATTTTACTTTTACTTTTGACCAATAAACTTGAAACTTCGAGTCAGAACCTCTTAACTTGCTCCTGGTATGCATCGCCTGACTCGCAAACTGGTCAACTATGTCATCAATGACTGACAACGAAATGCCACAAACGAAAATTGAATGGCAAGGTCGTTAACCGATGACCTGATTGGTGAATGCGAGCAGTATCCCTGTTTGTGGAACGTGCACAACCACGAATATCAAGATAGAATAAAAAGGCCGCAGCATGGGGGAAGATTGCCGCGAAATTCAAAATAGACAACAATTAAAGAGGTTCAGTAAAAATTGCTACTGGCACGGATCCTGATCTCGTAATTCGAGCATAATCGTATTGCAAAATCCAAGCTGTTCTCTCATAATCCAATCACGAACCCACATTCGCTGCTAACGCATTCTTTTCTCGTTAAAATGTATGCTGTAACTGCTGCAGCCATCCACTTTCTCGATGACATCGTGAAGAAATAAGTGTCGACTAAATGTGTCAAGTGTAAACGCTCCTGCAATCTCCCGCAATTTTCTGACTCATCATAAATCGATATAGTGTCAATAGCAATTTTTGCTCGAGTGTCAGCAACTTCTTACTGTCAAGTGTAAACGGCCTCTGCAATCTGATTGCAGGTGGCAGCATAGCAATAAAGTTTCACGTTTAAACGCGCTTTCAGTAGATAACGCAGTCAGAAAACGGAATCAGACACGAAATGGATAAAATAATGAAAATTCAACTACTGATTAAATTAAGTAAGTAGATTCTGGAAGCGCACAGAACATGATAGAAGGAAAATCATGCAGAAAATACCTTCAGTGAAATTGCAACTCAACTGGTTATTTGCAGAAGAAATGAAGTTTCTTATGTATTCCCTTCGCTGATTTACTTTCTTGTCCAAGCAGCTGTTTATCCATTCATTCTTACAAATATCTTCAAATTTTCTTCTTCGATATGTTTTCCTTGTTATTTTATTTCTCGATTTTGTTCTGTTCAGAGCTTTGTTCATTCATTCAGTTCATGTTTGTTTCTGCTGTTCTTGTCTGTTTGCATCGTTTGTGACCTGTCGTGTGATCAGTTGAGTCAGTACTCGAGTAGTAGCATCATCGCGTGAATCAGATTTATATCTATGATTTGTTCGTGTACATGTGTCTCATTGCAATTTTATTCCAGGGATGCGCAACCTATTACATTTTTCGGCCGCCATTTCGAAGGCCTAAAGAATCACGGCCGCACTTAATATGTGTGCAAACAACTAGGTCAATAGCCAATCCTTTTTATATTCCACCACTCAAATTAGTTTTCCCTGATGATTTCCGTGAGTGAAAATCGCATAAAGGCCTACTTCGTAAAGAAGGAGTTAGTAAGTTAACCCATATACGACCGACGGTCATTTTTGACCCGAAAAGATTCTAAGCTTAATGTGTTATTAGCACTTTAAAAGTTGAAAGCATGTTTTTGTAAAGGCAACCGAAGGAGAAAACACTTCACTAAGCTACTGTAATAATTCATAAAGTAATCACAAGTCATACAAAATCCATTCATTCATTCATCACAGAGCCGGTCCATTCTGGGCATTCACTCGTATATATGCCTACTCATTTCTAGAACCTCGTATATAAGCCTGCCTACCTTGCGTTATTATTGAAGTTATAAAGTATACTATTATTACTAATCATACAGTTCTTTCGCAACCCAAAACGTGAGCTTTGAATTTAATGATAAATGTGAAATAAAAACACAACTGAAATGTTAACATATTTTATTTATGAAAAAGCACAAAATCTAAACAGGTAGAAATACAATATCTCGTAAAGAAATTACAAAATCTTTCGATTCAATCCGTTGTTTCACACGAGCACATAGCACTATTGCTGCAGAAAATGGTCTAGTAGGCATCTTTATTCAGGTCATGGACTTGAAGCTAGCGCGCACGAACAATTCGCGCAAACTACAATTATTTCTTTTAGCTGATGACTCTAGCCATGAATGCACATGAATGTAACTTCCCTAAAATATTCTATTCATGAATTATCAAACTGCTTGAACGCTTTCATCGCGCCTGCGGGCGCGCATTTTTCTAAGCAGCATGGGCATGAAGGTGTTCGACAGTTGCAAGGTGACTAGTATGCTACTGTACTGATGATACTTTTTCGATTGTCTTGAACTCCAGAAATATTTGTAATATTCTTTTTCATTTACTTCTCATTGTCACGGCCGCACTTTGCCTTTGCTACGGCCGCAGGTTGCGCATCCTTGTATTAGACCCTCAATGATCAATTTTAATCAGTGGATGTCAAGAATCAATTAATTCAGTGTGCAACACTATAGGCTGTCCAGGATTCGGAACAACATTAGAATTTGAGACAACGCTTGAAAAGCCTTGAATTTTGGTATCAAACTTTGTAAACTGAACATAAGGTGTCTATTGATACGTCACAACATTGATAACTAATGTAGCTCCAGCTCCATTTACAGTTTTTAATCATATGAAGTTCCATTATTTAGTTTTATATGTGGATGAAGTGAAATACATGTATACGTATTCAGTTGCCTGTTGACGAATGCGTAGAAAGCATTACAATATTTATGGAAATTGATGAGATGTGAGGGGATAGCGATATTCTCACAATCACATCAAACAATGAATGATGCCGCACATAGTTAAATCCAAGGATTGATTTTTTATGGGATTGATATTACTAGCTGTGATGAATATCTATTGTATTTTGCAGCTACACCGAAGTTTTCAAGTGCTGCTAAGAAATTCAAAACTGTGTAAGCGGGAATTTCATCTTACAGGGTTCTATCAGTCCTTGGAAATCGTTGAAATCTCATAAATTGGATTCAAGTTCTTGAAAGCGCTTGAATTTCTAGATGGCCCTTGAAAACCCTTGAATTTTGGGCCTTACTACTGAAAGTTAAAGCATTTTTTTTAATTAATGCTACCCTTTACTAATTTTTTAGTTTTGTAGCACTCTCAGTTGCTTCAGATGGCATATATTTTCCATTTAGTGCCCACAAGTAATGCAGTATCCCGATTATGACGCGAAAATAAGCATTCAAGCCTATTCAAGGTATAGACGAGAATCTAAAGTTTGTCACTTTCTACAGAAAATTTGTGTGGGTATTACGTATTATATTACATGCATACTCATATAAAACGGCACCATTTATCGTTATCGCAATATTTGAATAAGAACATATAAGCCAAGAATAAAATAAGGTGTTGGGACCTAGTATCACGAGATCGCTTTCCTCAGTCACTTGTAATTGTGCATTTTTGGAGGTCAAAGAACGTTTTCCCTTGAAGAACGATTTACTGTAGCTCGGGATGGCCAAGTTCAAGTCATCTTTCGTAGATCACACGTCGAGGGTTGCTCGCAAAACTGGACCGCACATATTCTGCTCTTGGTGAGACGTGCTAACTCTGCTCTGACGGCCCATGTCTCGGAAGCACGCAGCAAATCAACAATGCAGTGACCTCTGCGTCTCAAGAAAATAGCTGCTCTGACTACAAATCGTGGAAATTCATCTGGAAACTTCTTGCTCGGGCAGTTAGCGACACTGCAACTTCCGGTTCTTTCAAGGTCCACTCCCGAATAGTCAACCTGATGCATCTCGGTGACCTGTGATTGTGATTTGGGAAGTTCTCCTTTGCAACGCCGACACCGGAGATGTGAACACGGAAATATAAACAACAGACAAATATGTACCCGTACTGTATATCTATGATGCACCTATTTTTCGCAAGCTGAGTGCTTGATGGAGTTCCTTCATGCACCCTGCAAACACCATAGGGAAATGTTCCTTCATCCTTTGGTTACTCCTGGTCACTTTGGCTGATAGAATATTGTTCGTTTTGACACAGACCATACTTTACAATCCACAGACCAATGAAGAACAGAATGGAGGAATATTGAATTCCATATATAATTGCATGAGTCTTAGTGAGAAATAAGTGGTAATAAATGGATTCAACTAAAGTAGCATTATTTTACATTAGCATAGAGTTAAGAAGAACATTGTAGAGTATCACTTAAGTTCCATTTTTGCCCCCATTTTCCTTGTATGCAATCAATTTCTTAATTGCTTATTTTTCATCAATTAGGTTGCTTTATGATGTTTTCCATAATCATTGCCTTTCAATTTCCATAACTAATATTCTCAAAACGTGTGGCATGTGTTGAGCGTGTGAGTGGCGTCGTGTGGAGCAAACAGATCAATTTTTAATTCGTTGCCTTAACTCTTTTATGAACTGGTTCATCCAATTTTGACAACAGCATTGCATTTGCAAGCCTACGGATTGGAGAACGTCTAAGCCCTCATTAGGACTACTTTTATAATCATTCTAATTACTAAGAATTATGATTTATGATTGCTGGGGTGATTTTCATTGTGTTCTCCGAAGCATAGTGATTAAGTGCTTGACCCAGCGATCTTTCGGTCCAGAGGGCGAGCCCCGAAAGTGTCATTGGAAGTCGGCAGGAAGGGTATCCGGATTAAGAGTACCGCAACGCTCTAGAAAAGTCTGACTATATCCTAGCCCCATACTGGGGAGTAGTGACGTTAAAGCTTCATTCATTTTTGGGATGATTATCGTCACCGTATGAGAAATGACGCACACATTTAACCAGTGTATACGTGTATCTCAATATTGTATAATTTTTTTGGTATCAACATATTTGATGAATAAGAGTTACTATTAGTTATAACGTCATGCAGATCGTAATATTTCTTCATTTTCTCTACAGGAATCGTGATACTCCTCGCGACGAATTCATTTTCTACTCCAATCGGCTAATGAGGCTTTTGTGCGAATTCGCAATGTCATTCCTACCATATGAAAAAGTGACGGTGGAGACGCCACAAGGTCAGCCCTACAAAGGTCGCCGTCTCGCTGCCAACAATGTCTGTGGTGTTTCCATTGTGCGTGCTGGAGAGACATTGGAACCTGCCCTGTGCGCCGTTTGTAAAGACGTACGACTGGGCAAGATTCTCATTCAGACAAACCGGGAAACACAAGAGCCAGAATTGCATTACATTCGTCTTCATCGAGACATTTCTGATAGTTACGTCATGCTGATGGATTCCACTGTGGCCACTGGAGCAGCTGCTATTATGGCAATCCGTGTTCTCCAGGAGCATGATGTACCGCAAGAACGCATTACCCTCGTTTCTATTCTGATGTCACTCCAAGGTGAGTAATCCATTGAAGACTTCATTCATTTGCCGTTTGCAGTCGTCCACAGAAAAATGTCGTGCTTATACAGTCTTTTTGTGTGAACAAAAGCAAATTTCACTGGATGAAATGGAACTGTTATGTTTCAATCAAGTTATTGCTATTCCACAAACATAGACTTATTGCAACTGAAATAGTTTTGAAAAATCAGTTTTTAAAAAAACCAATATATATTATATGAATAAATATGGAAAAACATGGAATTTTGGAAAAGTCCACACACTCTGTTAATGGCGATTAAGCTTATCACTGCGCTTGTCACTATACACAAAGTTGTTCCAAAATTGATCTTTGCTATCTTCACTGCATGCGATCCGTTTGGGTGTCACTGGGCATAATGATGCCAGAAAAATGGTAACTTACATGGTTTTTTTTATTGTGATTTCAATTTTCCTGAATGTGACAAAAAGCCATGTCACAATACACGGTGGACAATCCCAGTGATTGTAATTATATACATGGTGTCAACACATGCTCTATTTTCGAGTATATATATTCGATTATGCTTGTTTTGGACAAAATATACTCCAATATACTTGTTTATTTTTTCCGGAGTACTAAGTATCATACTTTTATCCTTTTTGAAAAATGAATATGTAAGAAAATGGTGTCTTGACAGCACTGTCATTAAGCAGATTATGTTATCAACGTACAATATCATTTTTAGTCGCTGTTGTGTGTTAAGTTAGGAATGTGCCGAATAGTGATTTTGATTATCGGCTGAAAGTGGCTGATTACCTTTTTTATATTCATCAGAAATCGCCATTTCGATATGCCGAAAGTACCGATATTTTTTCAGAGGCGAACTCATCAAATTGTTCAGGATTTCTAAGAATTTGGAGTTGAATTGAAATCACTGATCAACGTTTCTTCCACAGTGGAAACCGGGCCCGGGTCTGAATATTTGGAAACACGACCGGATCGTTTATTCTAAGATAATCTTGACGTCCACTCAAACTTGATGTGCCGTACACATTGCACTGATGCACAAGTTTAAGAGTTTAAGTTGTAAGGTTTACAATCATGTCTATCTTGACGAACGCGAATAGTATTCGATGTTGATGATTAGGATATGAGCTTCCTCGAAAAACACCCGTAATCTTCTCCCTAAGAATGATCCCATTGATGGATTTAAAGAACAGCACGTTGAAAGACGGAGCAAGTCATGAAAACAATTTCTGCGAGACATGATAATTTTCGAAGTATTTTATTGGCGTGACAAGCTATTGATAACATGGGAATTTCACATGCCGGCGCGGGCCACAACTACGGCTTGAAAGGCAAGCATGCCTCACGTTTGCATATCTCGATTTATGAATACGAAGATCTTCGAATATGAACTTGCCCCTCTGACTATTGTGATTTGATGACCCCTTGTCTAGACGAAAAGGCATTACACCCTCTATATCCACTGCATATACTCTATGGAACAAAACTTTTTCGCTATGGCACCACTCATCGCAAAATCAAACTCTGACCTAACGTTTCAAATCATCATTTTTAAAGTCAGCTTAAGATCGCTTCCTTTGCATTTTTTCTTGCATACCCGACACTTCTGAATCTTGTTTGAAATGGAATAAAACCATTTTTCGATACACTTACATTATATTAGCTTATGAATACTTACGCCTATATTCTGAATAAGAAAACATTTTTGTGAATCTTGATATATGATAATTGATTATTCAAGCAGAATTTGCCAATATATTCAAATACTTATTTACTTCCCCGTTTTTCGTCCTTGTCCACATTGAACGGGGTCAGAAGGTTGTTTCTTTCTGATGGCGAGCCTCCACTGCTGTCGATAGTAGACCATTTCTGGATTCAGGTCCAGAGCGTGAAGATCTTCGGAGAGGACTTGCGACCATGTTTTCCTTGGTCTTCTTCTCGGCCTTCTGCCTTCGACCTCCAACTGGAGAGATCTTTTCGTCCAGTCACTCTCATCTCTTCTCAGAATGTGGCCATGTACCGCAGTCTTCTTCTTCGTAGAACATAGGAAATGCATTGCAGGCTAGTCTTCTTTCTTCGGACTTCACTTCTGTGTCCATCGTCCAGCCTCACACTGCACATTCTTCTCACCATTGCCTTTTCTGTTCTTTCAGACTTCATGATCTGATCATTTTTCACGGCCCATGTGATTTGCCAATATTTTCAAATAGTTGCTAATTTGGCCCATGCCTAGTAACTGAAACTCATGGTCGAGGCCTTGTCGAAAAAATTGCAACGGGACCAAAAAATCCGGGCCTTGGCTGAAGGACACAGACCGAAACTCCGGTCTGGTTTCCATCCTGTTAGAGCTCTTCCAGGCACAACGAAAAAAATACTATCTTTACATCATAGTATGCGAAAATAACATTTTTGCCGGCCTTTATATGAAAATTGAGTCTTTGGAATAATTCAGTTGTTTATAAGTATCGCATTGATGAAAAAGAAGTTGTTTAAATTTAGATTTAAGGAATTCAGTATATAGTCTACATGTAAAAATCTGAAAAATTTCATCTAAAAATTGAAATATTGTCATTCTTTCAGTCACTTTTCATTGAAAATTAACAAAATTCTCTAAAAGTCCAATAATCGACTGATTGCCGATTATCGCTCTAGCGCATCAATTATCTGCCGATTAATCGGTAATGTGGTTTCCGTGGCACAATGGTCTAGTGCTTTGCCGAGCGATCTTTTGGTCCAGAGGTAGAGCCCGAGAGTATCTCTAGAAGTCGTCAGCAAGGGCATCCGGACTAAAACATCGCAACGCTCCAGAAAAGTCTGACTATGTCAGCAACGTCCAAGCCCCCAGCGTTTGGGGAGTAGGAACGTTCAACCATTTTTTTTATCGGTAAACCCTTACATGAGATATGACCGAATTTCTGATACAGAGTCAGCAATTTTATGGTCGTATTTTGTTCAGTCATATACTCGAATATACTTGTTTTTTGTTCAGTAAAGCGTGTGGACTATGGACACCCGGTACATAGTTTTAAATACATTTGCAAGAAATATCATTGCAGTATTAATGCATGAAATGTAATAATTCATCGTTTTTATTCTGATTGCAGTTAACTATTATATGAAGCACAGCTAGTGTCATTTGTACCCCGATGCAATTTCCTTGGTGAGCAAATTGACCATTGTCATTAGAAAGTGAAGATGACATGACAATAATCGAATACACGGCGTTCAGAAGTGTCTTGTTGTCAGAACCGAAGATCAACAGATTTCTGTGATGACGTGACGTTGGCTTGGGCTGTATTTTGATTATTTGAATTCTATCAGAGTATTATTAATCCATCTTAGTAGACAAAAATTTTCTACCAACTTAGCAGCTGCACAATTCATTTCACTTTGTGCCAATTGAGACCATTTAAACATATCCTCAAAGAAGAAAATAATCCTTTGTATTGTATGTATTGATTTCTATAGTATGTCAAAAATAGTCTCTGGCCTTCTCAGGAATTTTTAAAAAAAACAAATTTCTAAGATACCAAGCTTTCGTATTCCTTCAACAGGGTATTCAATAGAATGCACAGATGTTTTACAGCCGTAAATCAATATTCAAAATTATTACTTAGATACTTCGAACAGCAGACAAATATAAGAAAACATGCATGAACTATAAAATGAAGATACAAAGCTA
This sequence comes from Prostheceraeus crozeri, assembly GCA_907163375.1. NCBI lineage: Eukaryota > Metazoa > Platyhelminthes > Polycladida > Euryleptidae > Prostheceraeus > Prostheceraeus crozeri. The sequence continues at coordinate 278,662 of CAJQUW010001579.1, forward strand.
ACTATGGTAAGACAATTGAAGGCCGACCAGTGGCTTAAAAATTAACAAGCAACTATATCTATAGTAAACACTGTGTATCAATTTGTGGAATACAAGAAAGCATCTGTAATTTTATTTTTTCCACTTTTCCAATATTTTTTGTGAATTATGCTTTGAATATGATTGAAATTCAACAAAGTCTTGAAAATTTCAAAGCTATGCTTGGAAGAGAGCAAACGCGATAAGAGTTGAGACCAATGGAAGAAGGCGGAGATTGGAACTCGATCTGGACATAAAATCTATTGAAAGTCAGTAGGAGCTGTTAGATGAACAGACTAAGGCACTGGATATTCATTTGTGTGATATTAAGGAAGCTACATCGCTCCTTTGACTTTCATTCTTTCAGCGAAATGCCATTATGCATGTAGTAGACGTAGAGTGTAGGTTAATTGTGTCGTTCCAATCTCCAAAACACTTGCTGTCATGAAATAATTTGATTTCATCAATTTTGATATGTACACACATTTTTTCTATTAAATGGTTTTTATCTGATCGAAGCGTGTGGAAGTAATTGTTTCGTTCAGACAGACCAACGATTGTTATTGCTTTGAACATGATGGCGTTCTAAACTATTTAATTGATTCTAGAAAATTTAGCATGTACACACAGATTTTATCAGTATGTTAATTGCTTATTACTACCTTAACTATTTTCGTTTTTATAAACATGGTATATGAGATATTCTAAGTTTTTAGATTCTTGTTACATATTAAAGTAATGAAATATTCATAGATCGCTCTTGCTTGATTTAATCATATATCACGTTCTAAAATAAAGATATAAGAAGAAATACTGTACTTTAACTAAAACAGCTAAATTTCGGTTGCTAGTTACAAGTCGTAAAAAGTCCTGGAATGTTTTCTCCAGAAGTCGGTAGGAACTCTGATGATGTTCACAATTGCCAATAATCCGACCAAATCCGACTCATGATGGAACTGAAAGTATGATTATAGAAGTGATCAATCTCAAGCTTTATTAGAATCCTTTCATTTTAAAATTATTTTAAGTTTGTATGTTTTTCAGACATAGAGAATTTTCACTACTTGACTACATTTGCTTTCAGGTGTACAAGCCGTTGCTTACGCCTACCCGAACGTCCGAATTGTCACAACAGCAGTGGATGAAAAAGTGAATGAATACTACCATATCATTCCTGGAATCGGAAATTTCGGAGATAGGTATTTCGGTACTGACTGATCCGTGCATGGGAAATTTCATTGCGATGGGTATGTAGCAGATTTCTGTTTCTCATCGCTGTGGTCAATTAACTCCTCGGTCGCCACTGTTTTGGTGATTTATGTCCCTCATCTCTCTCTCTCTCTTTGTGCGGATTTCCAAACATTTTCAAGTCCTACCTGTTGTTTAAACCTCATAACGATCGTCATTTAAAGATGCGGAAATCAGGACAGGAACAGCTGAACTTCATTCAATTCTCATTCACGACGCATTATGGAGTTCCAATATCATCTTTGATAGACTTACTTTGAATTTCATGTTTTGTGTTGATAAAAATGCCATCAGTTATCAATACATGCTTCGGTTTTAAGCTTTCAGCATAAACGGTTTAGCTGACTTTCTCTACAGATCTTTTTATGAAATATTCAATTGATGGAATATTTTGTTTCTCTTGTGCATTCTGTATGCTGTTCACACACAGGCATACCTTGGAACTTTCCGGACACTCGAACAGTCATCGACTGGCAGATCAGTTAAAGACGATTGTGGTTCATGCCACAGTGGCACCAGGAAACACCAAGGAGAGTTACATTGTTGAACAAATTGATCCACAACCTATACCTCTAAGCTTTCCTTTTTGCAAATAAGCATTTTCTTGACATTTTGGCATTTGGCATCTAGCAATAATTTCTGTCAATTTGTTCAGCTTTTTTAGATCTCTTTTAATCGGACCAAACATCTTACAAACGAAAGTCCGTTGCTTTTCATCTGGGGTCCTTGAACGAATCGGCCATTGCCGAACGAGACATTCTTACATTGTTTATAACTCCCGTATTTTCTTAAATGTTGCTCCTGCGCTTCCATACGGTTATACAAGTACATTTTGGCTTCTTTCTTCATAACCTTTACCTTTTACTGATTGACCATGTCATGGATATTGAACAAAAATTACATTTCTCAAAATCACCCCCATTCCTATATTTGTGCAGTCATGACTCTGTGAGAAGATACTTGTTTGTTGAATAACATGAAATTGGTGACCTGTTTATGAATTGATGAATTTTGTATCAAATGTAGTAATGCAGTTCTGCATTTTGTAGTAAATGTAGTTCTGCAACCATGACTGCTTGATAATATAAATTGGATGAAAAAGTTGTTTTTATAATTTTTGTGAATATCATCACGAACTTGAAGATAGACCTAAATAGAAAAATAATTTTATGCCTAAGAACGTGGGTTTACTTGAATACGTAATAGGAAATTAAAAATTTGGCAAATGTCCAAGCAGATCGCAAACACATTGAAAGATGGTTCAATGCTAGGAATCTCATCCCCTAGTCAAATTGCAAAGGAAGACTTCTTTTTATAATGTCAAAATTTCCATCTGGCGTGAAGTTTTCAATTTCCTGTACTCAATGGAAATTTTCCTTTACACAGTCTAAATTATTCATTATGGAAGTCATATTTTGTGATGATGACCTCATCAATCGTATTTTTCGCTGCTTGCATCAATAGATGATTCGATGTCGGGAATTCACCATCTTCGAAAGTCACAGCCCGAGATAGGGGCCTGCTCTCGTTAAACGGACATCTGAACCCACTGACGATGACGTATAGTCATACTTATGGTTCCCCAGCCCCACATTTTCAAATTTGTCAAAAATCCGCAAAAGTGAATGAATCGTCTTAAAACTGATGTAAGGCAGGATCGACTAATATGGGTTATTTGAGTTCTTCGGCCTCTAGCTCAGGACCCATTGCTCATGCGTGAACTTCAAATTCGACAGAGAACTAGTCATGGTCATCGTTTATCCTTATGTCGCAGCGTACGGTAGCTCATTCGAGGAAAACACTCGCAGCAAGAAGATAATGATAAAGAATGCATAAATTTGATCGCTGAACAATGGAATCAGACCCTTATTTGGCTAAGCCTGTCATTCTGTGTAGAGTGATTGTTCGAGGCAAACAAAAACTGTCTCATCGCAATTACATGCGACCTAATGCATCTACCTAACTTCCATTTAGGCCCACGATTGATAGTTTCGTACGTGAGTCTAAGAGTGCCTATATAGCCCACCCCTAAAATATCACTGTGGTAAAATTGGCGGTGCATTTTTATCATCACTATATTCTGGCATGCTTGTTTTCAAAACAAAAAGCCAGAATCTATAATTGGAAATGAATCAATGCAAAAAGTTTATGAGAATTTGATGGCAAGGGAAGAGATTCAAACAAAGCGCCAAAGTATGAAATTTGTCGGAAAGAGACAGGCCTTAACAATGACAATGGTCGATGGCTGTTGATATCACGAATTGCATTTGAAACGGGAAAGTGTCACCTCATTTCGGTAACTCTGCCGTTGTAATGACAGTGATGAACTAGAAGCGTCAATGCTGCGAACGGCTATGTCATTTTGCAGTTGAAATTTCTATATTTAATTTGAAACGGATGATTAGCTTCTTGATCGGTCAAACCTATATGCCGAGAAACTTGATTACAAAAGTCAGGCAGGTATTGATACCAATGGAAGTCAATTGCAAACAGTTTTTGACGTGAATAAATTCTACTTCGATAGTGTCAACGTTTATGGTATATGCACATACCTACGATGAAAACACAAGAAGTCAATAGCCAATTGTTGAAGTATAGACTCAATGAGATGCAATGAACAATTGAAATAAATACGGTAGATATTGTTTAAATGTCATTATTTCCAAAAGAATCAGACAGATGAAGGAGCAGTGGATTAAAAAAATTGCACAAAAGTATGAATAAGTAGTAACATCTCGCTGTAACAGTTTCGAAAAATTTTGTAATTACGATAGAATGACAATTTTAAAAATTGATGAGGAATTTATTTAGATTCAAAAAAAGCTCGTCAATCCCAGTCATTTCACAATTGATTAAGATCTCATATAAGGAAAGTAATATCGTGGGTACAGACATGATATCAATGTCGCGCACCATTTGTATCAGGAAACTTTTTATAGAGTTAGTGTTGCTAGACAATGACTCGTGTTCCTCAAAGTAGTGGTTGGTCAGATTGGTGGCCTGTCTAGCAAGTAAATCTAGGCATATTTCGCTGTGTTGTACGCGTCAATGAAAAAAATTGACGGCGTCAGCGTCAATTGCCAAATTATTGACGCCTTCAACCAATCCTGAAATTGACGCCGTCAGTGGCGGCATCCATTCATAGCGTTAACTTCATATCATGCTTCATCATCTGTTTCGAAACTCAAACGGTAAATAGAATTTGTCGCTGCAAATACTTCAAGATTTCTCCTTTCGGTACTCCGCACGGCAGCAAAACAATGTCGACAGATGTAAAAGCGAATTAGGAATATAAGTGAAGTTGAGTTTGTCATTAATATGTAAAAATATGTCGGGAACATTCGCCGCTAAGCCTGTAGGCGAAACATCAATACAGACACAGCCGATGAAAATTGTCATATTGAATAATTTTGATTTTATTATTGCCACCAGCATTTCAGCCATACAGTAGGGATATATAACTACTCTATGAGTTCAGCCACCTGAAAGTGATGACTCATGAACCTCTTGAAAAAATATCATATGACGTAGACATAACTAAGCATTAACTTTGTATCCATTAGCATGCCCATTATTGAGAATATCGTGATTAGGACTTCTCAACTCCGATTTTTAACACTGATCCAAATGATTAATGTCACTTTTTTACATTGCCAGATTAAATTCTCCTTCTCGTGTCAGCATGCAGTATACAGAAAACTTTCAAGAAATTCTTCAAACTGCTTTCAAGTCTACAGAAAACTCGAATGATCAAATCTTGGCAGACAAATTCAACCACTGCATTCTAAAAGTGACGCTGACACTGTTTTTCAGAAGCAAATTGACTCCGTCAGCGTCAATTTCTTTGATTGAGGACGTCATTGACAGCATCAACAAACAACTGCATTTCAGAGACATTTTGATAGTAAGATAATCATCATATTTTGCGGCAAAGGGTTCGAAGACTATTTCTCATCACACGCATATTCTCTGCATATTCATCTGTGAAATCTGATAAACCTGAACATCAACACTCACATTTCTTTCAATGCTGTTTCATGGAAGAAGACACGCTTATTGATTTTTTGAGGAGCAAATCGCAATGAATTCTATTTTAGTCTGATGGCGATACTTCCAACCTCACCACATTCATTTTGAGAATGGAGATAGCTCTGCATCAGATGCATTGCATTGAACCTTAGGTTTAATTTCTTTAGAAACCGTCAGGTAGGACAGCGCTGGCTGGTTCTTTCACATGTTATGCATAATATTTCCACATTCAGCAGCAAACTACATTGTTGGTTGCAAAGAAATTAAAGATAAGAAGAAGAAACGCAAACAGCAAGCACTCGGCAGTTAATAGATAGTCGTAATAGTTCTGGAATTATTACACTTATCGGTGTCAGTTGAGATACATTGATTTCGAAAACTTTCAGATAACATTATTGGCTATCGCCTAATATCAACACGTGGGCCCCAGCAAAACTTAAAGTTGATTGACAGTTCATGATTATGTCGAATGTATCTGTGGTAAAAGCCAAGTAAGTATTTTCGCAGCGGAATAAAAAGAATCCTAAAAAACTATAGTGCTATTGTTCAATCTCATCATGTTCTTGTCCACGATCTGCGGTATATGCCATTGTAGACATGACGGTAGTGCCTATTGCAGCGTCACCATCGCTGCGGCGGAACGCTGCGCGTGTGTGGAAACTGTGCGAATGAATCTGAACCTGCGTGGAGGAAGCTCTCAGAAAAATATATTTTTATTTGTTATATATTAATAAGAGATGTTTTTTCAAGTACCGATAACTTATTTCTTTCAAGAAAAAGAAGAAAATGTTTCACGACCGTATGATTAAAATAAAAGTAAGTATGTACAAATAAAACAGTCTGTCTACGTTTAGGCGCCGCCTTTCTCGAGACACAATCACTTATGAAGTCAGCAAACTATTAAGCACAGGGTGACGCTGTTGAATTTCTTTGAACTCTAATCTTTGTCTGGTAGCTGTGTAACATAAGCCACGTTGCATGACAACCGATCGGGACGGACAATTCGTTCTCGCATTCTTGAGCATCGTTCTCGAGCCTCCTCAGCTGTCTATGTCCATGTATTATCTCACGGCTCTACAGATAGTGTGATTGCCATAAATTGGTCTATCATGCACTGCGGCTTATGTTCCACAGCTACCAGACAAAGAGTAGAGTTCAAAGAAATTCAACAGCGTCACCCTGTGCTTAATAGTTTGCTGACTTCATAAGTGATTGTGTCACGGGAAAGGCGACACCGAAACGTCGATAGACTGTTTTATTTGTACATACTTACTTTCATTTTAATTATATGGTCTTGAAACATTTTCTTCTTTTTTGAAATAACTAAACCGACCGATTGCCATCATCAAAGAACTTATTTCTTGTTAGTATACAATCAAGCTATAACTTTTGCTTTGATTTTATCTAACACGATTCAGCTATGCCCATTGAAAACGCCATTTTTTAGTCTTGTTACAAAGTGAACAATCTAGATGAGTCTCATGCAGTATATATTTATTACTAAAGTACATGATGATCATGGCATTAAGATGTCATATAATAGTATCAGAGAACAATATTACGTCTCCATTCTTGTATTGGCGGTGGCGAAAGACGTCATGCAAATCGTACATGCAATCCATTAGCAAGCTGTCAGCTCAACGCATTGGTAGTCTCTATCGTGCCAGCAGCTATCTTCCACCACAGATTTTCTGCTGTCTTTACAAGTCCACTATTCGTCCTCTGATGGATTATTGTTGTCATCTGTGGGCCGGCGCCCGGCAAACGCATCTTAACCTCCTTGAACGGGTTGAGAAACGTGTCAAAAATCTCATGGGTGAAACATTTACCAGCAGATGAATCCGCTCTCCGTCAGTCTCTTCTACAGATACTATTTCGGTAGAAGCAGTTCTGCAGTAAGTGAAGGCGTGCCCAAACCTGAGATCTTCTCCAGAAGCACATGCAGAGCTAATGCACTCACATGCTTTCATGTGAGCTTAGAACGCGCACGTACTGTGAGTCGCTCGAAAAGCTTTTTTGTTCCCACGGCACAGCTTTGGAATCAGCTTCCCCAGACCACTTTCCCTGACCAATACAATCTTGACATTTTCAAGAGCCGTGCGAACAGATTTGTGATGAGGACAGCTTAATCAGATTAGAATATGTTTTTTTTCCTTTTACTTATTTAAAATGATACAATTTGATGCCTTTTCATTAAGTAACCCCTAGCTTCGTTCATGGCTGATAGCTATGCTGGGGTGAAAATTCTGTAAAAAAATAAGTTGCTGTATCAAACAAATCATTTCATATATAAAAACAAAGGTAATATTCGAATCAAATTTAATAACGTATGTGCCCTTCTCGAGCTTTGACACACTTCGTGATGCGAGATTGCATCAAATTACGAAGTTTTTCAATGAATTCAATTTCAAGTACCTGCCACTGTTCAATCAGTCTCAGCAAGAATTTTCAGGGATGCAGGTAGAAGTTGGCATTCCTCACTCACTCGTCCCCTAAGTTCACCCGACTTTTTCGATTGGAGATAGGTCATAGAACATGCAGGTCAATCAAGGCTTAGCATGTTGAAACTCCCTACAGCCGCAATAACATCTGATTAGTGATGTGGTCTAGCATTGCCATCTTGGAAGACAAGATCATTGGCCCTTGCCAGAGGAACAACAACTGGCAGCTCAACTTCTTTAAGGTATCCGTCACCTGTCATTGTGCCGTTGATGACAACTGCTGTCGTTCTTCCACCGTGCCAAATGCCTCCCTGAAGCATAACGCTCCCACCACCGCACCGCGTATCTATCGTGTTCTTTAATACAGCATGGAGCAAAACGTTCACCTGGAAGACGATGGACACGAACGCGGTCATCATTGAAATCAATAGTGAACCTTGATTAATCCGTCTACAAAACATTCTCCCACAGTCGATCACGCGCGATGATCTTCACACCACGTGACTCGTCTCCTTCGATTTTCAAGACTCAGCGGAATTCTCACAGCTGGTAGTCGAGATTCCATACCAGCTTCCCTTAATCTCCGAATGCATTTTGACCGCTGCAGTCAACGTTGGCAGCAACCTTGCAGCTCACGATTAGCTTTGGGACCAACGACACCACCACCACATCCATTCCCTTTCTCACTCAACCTGCGGCCTCAAAGCGGTGAAAGGGTGAAAACGGAGTTGTAATAAGGCTTTGTCGTCTGAAGCTCGTGCTTCTTTGGGTTGTTGGCGGTTTGTGACCGTACTCCGGCTAACTAGCAGGCTGGATCATTATTTTTATTTTACTGGTCATTGAATTCATTTATGTTTGATTAATTTTTCATTCTTTTTCTCCACGTTTGTTTATTTTAAATGTGTGGTAGGCTTCGGCCGTCCCAATTAACACCACCCCCTGGTTTGCGAGATATGAACAGTCATCAGATGTTTCAAGTTGTTGAATCAGGTTTTTGGGCATGGCACTTATTTGGCTCATTTGTGATCGAACTTCCTTCCACTGCTCTCTTTTGCACTTCCCCATTTGTTGCAGGTTAAGGTGTGACAGATGCAACGTATTTACGGCATACGGGCGTCAGGTAGTTCGAGGGTCCCGAACCCACTGGTAATGCTTTGGGAGGCAGGCCCGGTCAACTGCTCGAAAAAAGGTGGTAGAGTTCACTGCCACGGACATGCGTGGGTAGCTTTACTGAGGGGTTTAGCCCGTGTAGCTGTATCCGGTTCCTCTGTGGCCTACCTGACTTGTACCCATTGTTACGGCAAAGGGTTTCTCATTTGGGTTTCTTCAAGCTTTTGCGACATGAACTGTGCCTATAAGTGTCTTTTTTGCGTATTATTTATTGCAGCTTTGTTGCTATTATTTAGGTTTTTCTGATGCCTTCCAAAGTTTCTTGTATCACTTTGTTGTACAGTATAATTTTCGTTTATTTGATTGATATTCTATGAGAAATTATGAAAATGAGAAAGACACACAAGAAACGTAGTCAAGCCGTCAAGCTCAAAACCCCTCTCAGGATCAGCTTCAGTAACGTAAGAGGATTGAGGTCCAAAAACGACGACATCAACATCTTCCTGCAAGGTAAGTCACCAGATCTTCTAGCCCTGTCGGAAACCAGGTTAGATCCCAGTGTGTCATCAAGCGACGTTACTCCTGATGGATACATATTTCACCGGATGGATAAAGCACCTTGTCATGGTCTTGGAGTCTATGCCAAGACAAGCCTTCCCTTGAGAAGGCTTCGTAGCTCAGAGGATCCAAGGCATGAGTATCTTGACTTCATTGCGCTGCTGCAGAAGACCAGTCTTCTTCTATTTTTCCTATACCGCTCTCCATCAACTAATGCGGATATTTTCAATGTTCTTTCTGACAAGATCGATTCTCTTCTACAAGAGTATCCCATCGCTGAAGTTGCCGTTTTTGGTGACTTCAACGTGCACAATGTTGACTGGCTTGTGCACTCACGCACCACCGATCTCTCCGGTCAGGCAGCCCAGGATTTCGCTGTCTCTCACAACCTTAGTCAAATTGTCACTTGTCCTACCAGAGTGCCTGACCGAGCTGGGGATACTGGATGTCTCCTTGACCTGTTTCTCACCTCAAATCCAACTTGTTTTTCACACAAGGTTACTTCTCCCCTCGGCACGTCTGATCACTGTGTTATCACAGTTTCTGGAAAAAAAATTTGCTCCACACCGTCTGCACCCTTCCATAGAACAGTTTATCAATTCTCCAAAGCAGACTGGTGTGGCTTCCGCACTTTTCTTAGTCAAGTTCAAGCTGAGAATTTGATTCTGAGCGTGAACGTCCACAAGTCGGCGCAAGAACTGACAGAGTGGCTTCAGATAGGGATGTTGGCCTACATTCCTCACCGTACTTTCCAAATGAAGCCCCACTCACAACCTTGGTTTACACCAGAATGTGCAGCTGCAAGTTGCCAGCGTGACCACTTTTTCCATATGTATAAGCGTGACAGTAGCGCTGGCAATCTTGAACTGTACAAAACCGCACGTAGACATTGCAAGAAAACCATACATCAGGCCAAAAGCCGTTACGCTTTGTATGTACGGAAATCCATTGCTACCCAAAAGCTTGTCTCTAAGGACTTGTGGAGGATTTACAACAGTGTCACCAATAGGAACAAATCCTCCATCCCAGCACTCCGTCATGCCGAAGTCAGTACTTCTATGGCGACAACCTCAGCAGACAAAGCCGAGCTTCTTTGCAAGGAGTTTGCGAAGAATTCGTCATTAGACGATGGAGGTAGAATTCCACCTCCAATTCCCACGCGCACTGATGAGACAGTTAGTCCTCCTTCAGTCACAGTCCGAAACGTCAAAAAGATCATCGCCCGTCTCGATAGCTCTAAGTCTAGTGGACCAGATGGCATCCCGGTTTCGGTCTTCAAGCATCTCTCACCTGAGCTTTCTCCACTTTTATCTAGACTGTTCAGTAGATGGGTGTCCACCGGTGAGTTTCCCTCTTGTTGGAAAGTAGCTTCCGTGGTTCCAGTTCCAAAGAAAGGTTCTGACTCATCTCTTCCATCTAGTTAACGTCCTATCAGCCTGCTTCCAATTGCTGGCAAGTTTTGAAGCAGTGATTAATCAACACATTGTTAACTTCCCTGAAACTCGGAACCTTCTATCAGAAGAACAGTATGGCTTCAGGCACTCTCGATCAATTGCAGATCTTCTTTTATATGTCACTGAACATGTGAGTCGTGTCCTTGACAGACAAGGTGAGACGAGATCAGCTGCCTTGGATATTTCCAAGGCATTCGATAAAGTCTGGCATCAGGGACTCCTTATGAAGCTAAAGTCCTATGGAGTTGCTGATCAATTCCACAAACTTCATGCTTCTTTCCTTAGTGACCGGCAGATATCTGTCGTCTTAGATGGCCAAAAGTCTTCCACCAAGTTTGTCAATGCAGGAATTCCTCAAGGGTCAATTTTGGGACCCACTCTTTTTCTGCAGTACATCAACGACCTCCCAGACTGCCTAGTGGATAAATTGGTGATGTATGCAGATGACACAACACTCTTCAATTCCAATGAGCGACTCGCTAAAAACACTCATCAACGTCAGCAGTTATGCGACGTTCTTAATGAAGACTTACGCAGGGTCTCAGAATGGGGCGCCAATTGGCTTGTTTCCTTCAATCCTTCAAAAAACTCAGAGTATTCTGCACTCACGACTTAAAGGAGATGATGATCATAGCATTAAGATGTCAGATAATAGGATCAGAGAACAAGAGTCAGATAATAGGATCAAAGAACAAGATTCCATCTCCTTCCTTGGATTGGCGGTTACGAAAGACTTGTCATGGAAACCGTACATCCAATCCATTAGCAAGCAGGCAGCTCAACGCATTGGTAGTCCCTATCGTGCCAGCAGCTATCTTCCACCACAGACTGTCTGGTATCTTTACAAGTCCACTATTCGTCCTCTGATGGAGTATTGTTGTCATCTGTGGGCCGGCGCCCGACAAACGCATCTTAACCTTCTTGAACGGGTTGAGAAACGTGTCAAGTTTCTCATGGGTGAAAAACTTGCAACCGCTCTCCGTCAGACGGGATGTTGCTTCACTCAGTCTCTTATACAGGTACTATTTCGGTAGAAGCAGTTCTGCAGTAAATGAGTGCGTACCCAAACCTAAGATCTTCTCCAGAAGCACACGCAGATCTAATGCACTCACATGCTATAATGTGAGCTTAGAACGCGCACGTACTGTGGGTCGCTCGAAAAGCTTTTTGTTCGCACGGCACAGCTTTGGAATCAGCTTCCCCAGACCACTTTCCCTGACCAATGATACTTTCAAGAGGCGTGCGAATAGGTTTCTGATGGGGACAGCTTAATCCAGTGGTTCTCAACCGGGGGCCCGTGGCCCCCTAAGGGGGCCACAGACCCATTTGCTGGGGGCCACGAGAGGACCGAGGAATAAATTACAAAAAGCCTACATGTCAAGTATCGGTAAGCTTATTTAATGTTTTTTCCAATGATTGAGAGAGTAGCCCATCGCTGTAAATCAAGCAAGGAAATTGCGAGAATACCGGTATGAGATACTCTCCATGGACGCCTGTATCAGCAGGAGGACGCCTTCAGCAGCAGGACGCGACACGATCTCCGTTACCGACAGCAGGAGGCCATTTGAGAGTGAGTTAATACATTGTTCCTATGGAAAAAATATGTGATCTCTGCACATTTACCCCGCTAACTTCTGAACTACTACTCAGATTGAGTTCAAATTTGAAACACTGACGATTCAGGGAATGGCGATCATTTCATCTATTCATGTCACATGAAAATTTCCAATATTAAAAAAGTTAGTCAGCGTGAGAAAATTAGTTAACAGGTTGAAATGACGAAATTCTTCAATTTTCAACCTGTTAACTAATTTTCTCACGCTGACTAACTTTTTTGATATTGGAAATTTTCATGTGACATGAATAGATGAAATGATCGCCATTCCCTGAATCGTCAGTGTTTCAAATTTGAACTCAATCTGAGTAGTAGTTCAGAAGTTAGCGGGGTAAATGTGCAGAGATCACATATTTTTTCCATAGGAACAATGTATTAACTCACTCTCAAATGGCCTCCTGCTGTCGGTAACAGAGATCGTGTCGCGTCCTGCTGCTGAAGGCAGCTATACAGGCGTCCGTGGATACTCTCGTGCCTTCAAAAGCAATCAATGACATCAGCCTTGCACAACTTTCTTCCAAGCTACATGAAGTGATTCATCCTTTTCGATTACCTGCACATCGTCGCTCTCCAAGAAGTTCTGCGAAACTGTACCTCCCCTTACGACATTACATCACCTCCCGTGGCCACCACCCACTCGTCTGTAGGTGTAGCGACCAACACTCGCAGTGTGCGCGCGGCCATCTCTCTCTCCCATCAACCTCTTATCTAACACGAGTCGCCTTCTCTACAAAGCCAATAGCACCAAGCGAGTTGCAAGAGATTCAGACATCACAGAAATCAAGCAATTTTTCGGCGGAGTGACTACGATACTTAAGAATTACAGCTTGTGAACTTGTGATGTCAAACTCAAAACCGAAGATTCGCAAATGGAATGACAGCTACGTGCAATTGGGCTTCACCAAAGCATTCGTAATGACATTGATTGTGCTCAATGTATTCACTGCGCCGCAATCATGGCAAATTCATCTCTACGGCCATCGAAACTTGCACATCACCGAGATACGATGCATCCAGAAAGACGAGGCGATTCCGTTTCTGTTGTGTCTGCCAAGTGAGCACGATTTGACCGCGATGCAACACTACCCAACTTTGGATTCCGCGCTGAATAAAAACCTGCTCTTCAATCAAGCTTCGAGGTGGCATATCAAATAGCCATACAAAAGAAACCTCACAATATCGCCGAGACTCTAATCAAGCCATGCACAGAAAAGATTGTGGAGTTAATGATTGGGGAGGAGGCTGTAAAGAAGGTACGTCAAGCATCACTATCCAACGACACGGTCCGCCGCAGAATTGACGAAATGGCTTCTGATGTATGCCAGCAAGTTTGCTCTGAGATAAGAGAAAGCAGAATCCAAGCCAGTCTTCAACTCGACGAATCCACCGACATCTCTCTTGTAAGTCAGCTGATTGCCTTCGTCCGTTACGAGAAAGAGGGGAAGATGAAGGAAGAGTTCCTATTCTGCGAAGCCATGACTGGCACGACTACGGCAGCCGATGTGAAGGCTGTAGTGGACTCATTCTTCGAAACAAATGGACTCAGTTGGATACACTTCAAGCACATCTGCACTGATGGTGCCCCAGCTATGATCGGAATCCGCAGCGGCTTCGTCACTATAGTAAAGACCGAGTGGCCCCATGTGACATCTTCACATTGTTCTTTACATCGTTACTCCCTCGCATCGAAGACTCTACCTGCACCTCTGATGGAAGCTATGGACGTCGCCGTCAAAGTCATTAACTTTATTCGTGCAAGGGCCAAAAATCATCGTCTGTTTCAAATCTTAGCAGATGAGATGGGAGCACAACATCTGGGACTACTGCTGTGCACAAAAGTTCGTTGGCTATCAAGAGGCAAGTGTCTTTCCCGTCTGTATGAACTCAGAGCTGAGGTGAAGGTGTTCTTGCAAGATAACGACACCAACCTGCACGAACATTTCTGTGATACTGACTTTCTTATCAAGTTGGCTTGCCTTGCGGATCTATTCAGTCGTCTCAATGAAGCTAACTTAAGTCTACAAGGACGTGATGTGACAGTTGCTGATGTCCACGACAAACTCATGGGACTCTCGGCCCGAATGGACATTTGGACAAGCCGCATGAAGTCTTGATAGTACTCCTGCTTCCCGATTTTGGAAGAGCATCTTCTCATGAATGATGTCGAGCTGCCGGTCGTCATGAGAGACATCATTATCCGTCATCTTGACACTCTCGCCGCCGAATTTCGCTCTTATTTTGACAATTCGCCACTACCTGTTCCGTGGCTCAAAGACCCCTTCAATACAAAAATCGATCCATCAACCGAGGAAGCTGAAGAACTGGCTGACTTTCAGGTTTCCAGTGCTACGAAAATCGTCTACAAAAACGAGGAGAATTTTCCAGACTTTTGGCTGTCTGTTCATGAGTCCTACCCAATACTTAGCAGAAAAGCCTCAGATATACTAGTGCAGTTCGCAACTACTTATCTATGCGAAGCGGGATTCTCAAATTTGGTTCTGATAAAGACAAAATCAAGAAGCCGCCTCAACGTTCGAAGTGACATCCGTTTGTCTTCCTCCATCACCAAACCGGATATCAAGCGGCTTGTGCAGAAATCACAAGAGCAGAAATCGCATTGAAGCAGCTGGTATTTGTTTTGATGTGTACGTTATGAGATCTGTTTTCATAAAAGAGAGATGTTATTAGATGCACTTTTCATAAAAGCGATTTTTGATATACATGCGAGGCCTACATGTATTGAAGTTATCATACCACTTGAAAGTTAGAGGAAAGCTAAAAATTCTTAAATTTTCATTTATTTCGGTCAGATTTTTAGTTGTTTCAAAATACAAGTCTCTTTAATACATTTACATACTATAGTGCAGTACTTGACAGGTGAAAAGGGTAGTAACCTGTAAACCATTGTAAAGCAATATTCGAACATTTGCGTAAGGAATATTAAAAAAAAATCATTAGCCTACAATTTGACAGTATCGCAACTATGAAATTAATAAGAACTACGATTAGAGAAATAACTGCAGTACACCTACCGGTATCCACTAAATCAAGAACAAGTGGGCCACGGTATACCGATTAGTTTGCAAGGGGGGCCACGTGGGATGAAAGGTTGAGAACCACTGGCTTAATCAGATAAGAAGATCTGTTTATTTTATTTTATTTATTTAAAATAATACAATTTGTTACTTTTCATTGAGTAACCCCTAGCTTCGTTCATGGCTCATAGCTGTGCTAGGGGTGAAAATTCAGTAAAAAATACAATGACACGTAAAATTTCCAATCTTCGGCAACAGTTGTAGAACTTATCCCACAACACATCATTCCGATCGCCATGCCTCTGGTACAATTATCGTGCGTCATTTCATAAGTTAAGTCTGTTCGCAGAAGACGTTAATTATGTTCAACTTGCAGATGTTATTGTAATCAATATCTAATTTTAAAATTTGACTGTCCTATATCATTCCCCATAATTACAGGAGTGCAATAGCGCTACATAGAAAGCGAGATATTAATAAATTATCTCAAACCCTAGAAATAAATGAAGCAAACTTCAATTTGTCAGTGATGCTTGGTTTCATTATTTAAATTAATGAGTATTAGGCTATCGATAAATATGTAGGTAGGCCTATACCTGAAAGTGACTTTTTTAATTTGGTGTCCGAATTTTCTAACTATAGTATTTGTGAGTTATATCGATTGGGATGTTTTGTTAAGGTTGAAACAGCGTGTTTTCATTTACTTATGATAATGATATCAACAACCTAGTTTAAGCTCATAGCACATTAGCGCTGAGCCTGTTATCGATGTGGTTGAGCTAAAATGGTTATTCGTATCAATGTGACCCAAAAGAAACATTTAGGTCTATATATTTCTAAATTGTAGATAGTTTCGAGGAACAGCTCGTACGTTTCCAAAAGTGAGTGTTCACGGATACAATTTCCTAGTATTTCATAGGCTTGAGTTCATTTATACTACCCTGACCTTCATTATACCTTCATATTGACCTTCATTTATACTACCCTGAATCGATGCACTGCCTGTGCGGATGGGGTCTCAAGGCCCGGTGGCAACGCTGCTAAGACACCCTCAAGCTGGTGAAACCGCTTAATGATTTTTCAAGTTAGACACTATTATCTCACGATTTTCAATTGTAAGGTCAGATCGACCTGTTCGCAAAGGGGGTGGAGTTGCAATCTACTTTAAGAACGATATTGAATTTGAAATGATAAATTGCCACGAAACAAGTGCTGTCAAGTCTGAACAAATTCTTTTGGACATTCCTAAATCAGAGTGTTTCGTTCTTGGTATTTACATTCCACCTGGTCTTAACAAGCCACTGCTGGATGAGATTCATAATCTTGTGACACTTCTCCTTGATCGTGTACTGACATTAAAGCTAAGTTATAGTGTGATTATTATCGGTGATTTAAACCAATTTAATCATCAGCTTTTCTGTGATGATTTTGCTTTGACTGATATCATTAAGCATCCCACGAGAGGCTCGAATGTATTAGACCACATGTTAATATCAGAGTCACTTTGTCAAATCTATTCACCTGACGATGTTATTTATGGTGCTCCAATCGGCAATTCTGACCATCTGACTTTGTATCCATCTGACTCCATCTTTTGAAATGTCTCGTCCTCATAGATCTGTACAATGGCATACCATTTATGATTATCGTGAATCAAATCTTGTTGCAACTAGCAAAGAAATGCAAAAGGTTGACTGGAATGAGCTTCTAACTGGTAATGTGAATGTCAATGAACTGGTTGAACGTTTTTATTCGAAAGTGAAAGAGATTATAGAAAAATGCATTCCACAGCGACAAGTTGCTTTAACATCTCGCGATAAGGAATGGATGACTCCATTAGCAAAAAGTTTAATTGAGGATCGATGGGACGCTTACAGAAGAAGAGACTGGGGTGGATATTAAGTATTGCAGACGAAGGTCAAAGAAGAAATCATGAAGTCGAAGCAGCAGTATGTTGATAAATTAAGAAATTGTAAACAAGGTGTATGGAAATTGGTTGGTAAGGTTACTGATAAAAGCACTCATCAAACCTGGAATGACATTATTTCCAAATCTGATGGTGATGAGAAGGTTGTCAAGCACTTTGCTGACTGTTAAAAGACCTCTTGCAATGATGTGGAGCCTGTAACAACAACTCACAAGTTCGACGAATATATCAATGATTATAATTTGAACGTCGATATAAGCGAGTTCGATGTGTTTTTCCATCTGAGAAATTTGTCAACAAAAAAGGGTGCTGGTATTGATGGTATTCCCACAAGAATACATCAAGAATTGGCCGATTTCTTCACATCTCCGTTAAAGCTGTTATTCGAGGCTTCGGTCAAGCAAAGACAGTTTCCTATGCTTTGGAAAAACACAATCATAGCACCAGTGCCTAAAACATCTCCTCCCTCGTTGAATAAATTCCGTCCTATAAGTTTACTGTCGGTACCTGCGAAAATTTTTGAGAAGATTATCCTTCAGAAAATGTGGTATCCTTTTCTAAGTGCATATGGAAAAGCACAGCACGGATTTCGCCCTAAACATTGGACAACAACTGCATTCATCGAAATTATGGAACGATCTCTGTCCGGGTATGATGATCCGAATGCAAGTGGTGGTGCGGTTATTTCGGTAGACCTTTCATCTGCATTGGACTGTGTGGACCATAAACTTCTTGTCCATAAACTCAAGGCTTTCGGCTTTCCAACCTATTCCATCCAGTGGTTTCAAAGTTACCTAAGTGATCGCATTTGTCAAGTCAGAGTGAACAATCAATATTCATATCCTTTTGTAATGAAAAGGGGAGTTCCGCAAGGCTCCGTGCTAGGGCCAGCTTTATTCAGTCTTTTCATTGGTGACTTTATTCCCAAAGTTGAGGGTGTACACCCTGTCCAGTATGCGGATGATTTGAATTTGATCATTCCTACCACGAAGGATTGTGACAATGAATCGATCATCTTAAATGAAATTTTTGGCATTGAGGAATGGTGTTTTGAGGAATTTTGAGGCTTTTTGTTTTGAGGAAATTGAAGCATTTCACAAATACTGACGATTTGGTAAGCGTTTTTTGGGGGCTGATTCGCTCTGTGCTAGAATATGCTTCCCCTGTCTTTGTTCATCTGCCAGCCAAACTGAACAATAGAATTGAAAGAATTCAAAAGCGTGCCTTGCGGATTATTTACAACGGTTCACCTCCTCCATCTACTGAAGATGACCATCTCTCCAACAGAAGAAGGAGGCTAAGTATGAAGCTGTTTTCTTCGATTGAATCCGATTGTTCCCATGTACTTCACAAATATGTCCCCAAAAGACTGCGGTACTCTCGTAACTTGCGTGTGCCAATGTGTCGGACGAACAAGTACATGACATCTTTCTTCCCCTTCACCGCTAAGCTCATTAACGAAAGTTTCAATTGATTTAAAAGATAGTGTGTCAATTTCAGTTACTTCACTTGTTCATTTTCTTGTATTTTCTCTTATTGATCTGTATATGCTTGTATGATTTCCAATATTTCTGAAAATATACACCATTATTATTATTATCAACTGGATGGTCAAGTGAACACGCGAAGAGATGACTGAGGAACTGCTGCACCACAGACCGCAATGTATGTCGCCAGTGACGAGACTATGAGTAGAGAACCTCTTTATATAGCAGCACTTAAAAAACTAGTTTCCAGATCCCTTACGCTTCATTGCTCATATATTCTGTATACTGTATAAATATGTTTCTATTTTGTCGCTAAGCATACATTTATATTTTTCTTAACCTGCATTGTAAGCACTGTACACAGTTACGAGGAAACCTCGTTTATGTATACACAAAGACTTCCCTGTTCATTTTCGTTCTGCACCCACCCCTGCTTTACCTGAGGCAGCCTTCACACAGCAACTGTCACCAGGTCAGGGCTGGTAACTGATAGTGAGGCTTTACCTTGACGCAGATTAGTCCGTTTCACTGACGGTGTGCATCAATGAATGTTTCTCTTTTATCTCTGCATTTTCACCAAACCGTCTACTCTTGGCAGGCCATAAAAACGCGCGGGCACTAAACACACGAAGTCATTTGCGTTGCATTCACTATCAAAACTTATTGGAAATTGGCATTGCTTTACAACATAGACGTTTCCTTTCTACGCTAATTTTCAGGAAATTCTCCTATTTGTAGCAAACTATTGTTTTGGCAGACTGGTTGCATCAATTTTTTGTTTCATATAATATTTTTATCGATGATCGTAAAATCTGAGGGTGTGCGCATTGGAACAAATCCTGGGGTCTAATAAGCTAAGGGTTTTAGAATTTTAGTCTACAACCCTTCATAGGCAGAAGCCTCCTCAAAATCTTGCTAAAAATGTGTTCTCTGGAGCTTCAAGAAAAGGATACAGTCGGGGTCGTAGAGAGGATTTTCAAGGGGAGTGTAGGCCTGTGTATCAACATTGACGTCGCTGCGGAGAAGGGGGAAGGGTCTTTCTCCAGTTGGAAGTCGGATGAAGAGGGTGTCCTCTTTACTTCAGACATGAAAAGCGAATATCAGAGTCATATCAACCTCTTTTTATCAGGACTCGCAACAGAGGAAAGTCTAACGATATGGGCCTCTTACCATCTCACTTAGCGTTATGTAAAGTACATATGAGATCAGGGACTTTTTATGGCCGTGAAAGAATTGTCGTGCTCCGTGTAAAATATTTCGATATCTCTCGAGGTATCAAATATAAAGCCTGTGGTTAATTCCCTGTTATTTTCAGATTTTCAAGACATTGATAAAGTTACGCCAATTGTATGTAATAAGCTGATAGCGCGAATTGAAAGACATTGTCGGCTCTTTATTGTTTGACCATCACTCCACTTATCTCCTTAATCGAACGTCTTTCATCATATTTCCCACTTGAATTAAGATACATGACCGATTCTGATGAAGCACATCGAAATGTTACTCAGCTTGACTCTGAAATGTTTATGTTTCATTATACATGTACTACATTAGGGTGGCTCAAAAAATCGAAAATTGGAAAGTCAGGATGCACGTCGCCCAACGTATTCCTTTTGGCAAGAATATAAGACATGTAAAGATTCAGCTCGATTGGTCAATGTCTAGAGGTCGTCCCGAGAGATCAAATGTGTAGATATTGCTGAAAATAGCCTCTGACGTCATCACGTGACCTCGAATGACCTGTCTGACTTTGTGAAATGATAGATGAGGGTCATTTTTCTGCTGGTGAAATATTATATTGGTCCAAAATGCTTGGTTTCATCGCAAAATAGCATTCAAGGTCCGAAAATCATGCCTTTGGATGGGTCACGTAATCAATGTAATGGTGCACTGTGGCAATGGTATAGTATGACAGCATATATAAATTTGTGATGAAGCTATACATTTTTGAGCCATATAATGCATTATTACCAATGAATACAAATATGACCGCTATCTATCAGACCGTGAGGTCAAAAATGCCATTCACGGTTTTTTAAACTCAAATTTATATGTTTTTTATCCTATCATTTGATAATGCTTCCAACTGTAAGGCAAAATAAATGTACAAACTCGTCTGAATTGGATATCAGTTAATTTAAAAGGCAAATAACCGATGATTGATGTCTATCAGTCAAAAGGCCCTTGTACTCACATTTTCTATTAGAATTAAATTCGATTGCAATTGGATTAAGATTTCTTTAGAGATTTTAATTCGACTGAAATTTACAGTTGTTTTCGACACTCTCCTACACAATAAGAAATTTTATACGTGAGCTAGGATTGTCTTCGATATCTGAAGTGCATGCCTATAGTGGTATAGCAAAATTCTTCAAATCATGCTTTTCAATGATTGCATTACAGTACTACTATCAGATCATAAAATCAATTTTAGAGCAAACAACCAACAGATGTAGTGTACAAGTATAAAGTTCATAATGAATGTAAAACACGTATAGCAAAATAGCACTCTTCTTTGGAATAAGGAACCTACGGTGTTCGTCGCAGTCAGTTGTTTCTGATTCTCTATGTTCGTGATGGTCAGAAGTGCCAAAATTGACAGTAGCCTAGAGACGAACAGCGTATCTCCCACGTAATTCATTCCCTCCACGAAGTCAGGAAATTTCTGTCCAAGGAGACATGCGGACATGCCTTTAGGTAGTACAGGTGAATCACCTTAGCCCTCGCAACCAATACCCTGACAATTGCAACTCCAGTCCCTGCAGCCAATTTCGAAGCACCTATAAACTGCTCTAGCTCACCAAGCACTGAGACATCCTTTCCATTGATCATAATGGAAAGACACTCTTGTACTTCCTTCATTGTGAGGGCGGGCAGGTTCTTCCTATTTAAGTAACGGACGTGATTATCAAATGAGACATGGTTCTGACGTTGGTCCTTTAGCCTAGAAGTAATTTGGGCTCGCCTCTTCGAAGATGGACTCAAGACGAAATTACCCAATGACTGCCCCAAGGCTTCTGCCAAAGCAGTTGTGATGAAGATAACTCTTCGTGTGGTAGTTCCAGTTCAGTCCAATGCAGCAGCAGCCGTTGGAGTGAACTTTCGATTCTCGGAGATATTCAGGAACTTCAAAGGGCAATATCTTCTTTGGCCACGACTCCTCATTCATTCGCTGCACGTGACCAACTGACCATGCCATCGAAGTCTTCTTGTGCGTTTTACGTGTTCGATCTTGCGAGTACTGAGACTCATGAACAGATCCTCCCTCCATGGGAACGCGGTCGGCAAGTCGCTTCAAAGAGATCCACCTCGCCATTGCAGTGTCATTTCGGATGAAGTGATCAACATCCTCGCGAGTGAGCGGCCAAGTTTCGCTGGCTTATAGCTATATGCTACAGACACACATGCTGTAAGCGTGTCCACGTGTTCTGAAGGGAATACCTTTGTCTGTAAGGACGTGGAGAAGCTCTCGGAAGCTTTTCCAAGCGGAACGCACTCTCATGACAGCTCCATCCTTAAAACCACCTGACTCCGATCACGTCATTAAGGTAACAAGAAGCAGGAACGATTTCGTACTCTTCATCGTCGACTTTCACATTCGTAGGAGCCGCTTCTGCGAGATTTGCAAGCTCGTCTTGGCACACTTTGCATTTATATATTTGAGGTCATCTTTAACTTGTCCACGGATCCCCGAGTACTTGTGATGTACCCAGTGCTTAAAGGAACACAAAATGAAATTGCGTCCTACACCCTGTCTACAGACGCCGTAAGGAAATTTTCCGACAGGCCTTGGAACTCTGTTGTCCTGGTTGGTAGTGTGCATGACTTTGGTCTTCCCCACATTGACATAAAGACCACGGGATTCGAGGCCAGCTTTCCATGTAGCGAAACACGACTACAAATTCGCAAAGCTATCCGCAACGATGACCAGATCATCTGCATATGAGATTTCCCGTGGGTAGATCTTCCGTGACGAAAGTTGCGAGATAGTGCCTCCATGAGGATAATAAACAGGAGTGGGCTGAGGCCTGATCCCTGGTGCACTCCCACGATTCACTCCACGGTGATTCAGATTGGGGTATAATAGCGCTATTCATGTCACACTTTTATAAGTAGTTTAAGACTGAAGATTACAAACTAAGTCTGCCTTGCACTTAGAAGCATTATCAAATAATAGAAACTAAACATCTAGATTTGAGCTTGAAATAGCCTCTGACGTCTTCAAATGACACTGAATGACATTTTTGACCTCACGGTCTGTATAGCTTCATCACAAATTTATATATGCTGTCATACTATACCATTGCCACAGTGCACCATTACATTGATTACGTGACCCATCCAAAGGCATGATTTTCGGACCTTGAATGCTATTTTGCGATGAAACCAAGCATTTTGGACCAATATAATATTTCACCAGCAGAAAAATGACCCTCATCTATCATTTCACAAAGTCAGACAGGTCATTCGAGGTCACGTGATGACGTCAGAGGCTATTTTCAGCAATATCTACACATTTGATCTCTCGGGACGACCTCTAGACATTGACCAATCGAGCTGAATCTTTACATGTCTTATATTCTTGCCAAAAGGAATACGTTGGGCGACGTGCATCCTGACTTTCCAATTTTCGATTTTTTTAGCTGCTGTTGTGCTGAAAGCTCATTATTGAGTTCAAGCACGAGTTAAAAGTGTGGAATCAATTTTTGTCGTCAATCAGCACAGATTCAAGAAGAAACTGCGAATTGATGGAATTTTTGCACCATTCATGAATCAAGCAAGATATTTTCTCAAAGCGCTTCTGAAATTATTTCGATAAATAACGATAATGTGAGAGGACACTTGCAAGAGATTTCTAGGGTCAATGAAGTCAAGATTTATTTTGGCACTTGAATGCAAATTACTATTTTTTCATATTAATTGGACTTATGAATGCAATCATGTGTTTGCAAATTAGCGATTGCTTGAGACATATCTTCTACCTAAATTGATTCCATCCATCAATCTTAGAACTGAATTTCACAGTTATCGTGAATTTCTTTTTGTTTTCAGCCTTCACTCTCTACTAATATGTATACTTCATCACTCAACATCGCTCATTTGAAATCAATTCTTATTATTACTTCTAGTATGTGACCCATTACAACCTATATTTTGACATAGTTGACCAGTCGACGAGAAAGGTTAGCCCAGTTATCGGCTCAAAAAGAACAAAGTTGCAAATTAGATGAATTTTAGCGTGACGAGGCTTTCGGTCCCGCACCGTCTATAGTCAATGTTCAGCGGTAAATTCTAAACTAATTTTTAAGTGATGTAAGCTTCGGAGAAGCTCGCAGTATTGAAAATGGAAAATTTGATGCTTGAATGTAAAATGTAGTGTTGCCACCCGAATCACCCCGTGCTACCATACTTAACTTATCCTCCTGTTTTTACATGCTTGCTTGCAGTGAGGTCAGCATATAAACTCATTTCACTTTTTTGTGAAAAAACGGTGGTACATACAACATTTTGGTTGAATTATCATAGGGCCCTACCAATCGTCGGCATTTATACTTTATGTAGCCATTATATTAAATACTTTTAATGAATAATCACACTTTCAAGCTAATTTTTGAGTTGGAGTTCTGGTAGAATTTTAATCAACTTCTCAAGTGGTCAGTTGTGCTTAGCAAGTCTCACAGAAGATAATTGAAGGGTTTCCACCAAGATAAGGTGAATGTATATAGATACAATACAAGTAAGACTAACCAAAGCGGTGTTGCTCAAAGAAACATTTTCACGGTTTTCTTCATTTAGGATGCTCAATTTCATTAAAAATTAATGCTATGTTCAATAATTTTAATTAGTCTGTTTTGATGTCCGGCCACTGGTAATAATGGTCAGCAGAATTAGTAAAACATAATAGATTTGTAATGCTGTTACTGGACTTGGTAGTAGTTCAGTCTTTTGCAATCCATGTGTCGTTGGATATATCCACGCAACGCGTAATTTTCACACACATTATGAGAGCCTCAGATTGTATTGTACATGGGATAGGGTGATGCATGCCTCCCATTCGTCCTAAAATTTCTTAAAACTGCCATGATTTGTCCTGAAAATGAACTTTTGTCCTGAGAGTCCTGAAAATTGCAATTTTCAAATTTCTCCTACAACTCAACTGAAAATATCAATCATTGCGGAAAATTTCTACGGTTATGCGTAGAACAGTTATCAGTTAGTTAGTCATCCGATTTGAAATTAATTTACCAGCATACTGAGCTAAATAAAATATAGCTAGGCACATTCAGTTTAAGAGTGCATGGAGTTTAGCATCCCTAGCTCGCAGAGCTGTTAAAGAAGTATGAATTTAAAGATTAAGTTCACTTGAAATGGTTCCTATCAAAATAGCAATTTCTGACAAAGTTGATTTTTGTTTTATATGTTTTTTAAGTTGGAACCAGTAGATATAAAATTTGGAGATTTGAGCATTCTTAGTAAAGATCTCAAAGAGTTGGAATTCCTAGTTAGTAGGTTTGAGATAATTTGACGTCTAAAACGTTTTAGCCATCTGATTATCAAATGCTTGGCAAGCATCGATGTGTGATCCGATAAAAAAATAAAAAATCTGAAGGCAATGATAAAAGCATATCTAAGCCTCTAAGAATATTAAATAGAAATCGAAATTCGCTGCAGGGCATTAATCATATTTACGATGCAATTACGAGTAAATTGAAAAGTTGATCACAGTAAACAAATTCTTGGATGATGGTTAGTTCGACAGAGCGCATAGAGGATAGAAATTCAAAAGAAGATGAATTAAAACGAAAGAGAATAGAGCAAAGAAAAGATGATTCTGCTCATTTAGTGGAGGATTTAAAGGAGCAAGAATCATTTTGAAGTGAAATTGTCTGTGCAAAGCAGTTGATTGCCGAAGCAACATCTAAGCATGATTCTGCGTTGAAGTTCTGTAATCCAACGAACGCTCGAGCTGTACAAGTTCTGTTATCCGGTGGCAATGCTAAGCTACATGAAACATATTATGTGTAATTGCAAGAAAATCGTGAAATCAAAGAGCAGCTCAAAAGAAGGATATTCAAATTAGAAAATAAGAAAGAAAGTAATTGTGACTGTTCTTCCAAAATAATTTATACTTTGATATGGTGCTGGAAAACATAAAGTTCATATTGTTTAAAAGAATTTTGCTGCCAAATTCGATTGTTTACCGTTGTTAATGATTGTCTGCTGCTAATGAAAGGGATGGAAAGGGCAGTTGTAAATTGTGATGCAGGCTGCTGTGAAAAATGTCCTGAAATTTGATCAGTTTTGTGTCCTGAAATTCGGAAAAGTCGCATGTGGGGCCTGGGTGATAGTTTTCACCTTAAGCATAGGTGCTACAAATTTTTCTACAGAAAATAAATTGACATTTGTTGTTGATATTTTTCTGACAAAAATTATCGCGTGACATCACATTTTTTTGGATAATGAATGTTTTGGCCGTTGTGTGGCCGTAAAACAGTTTAATGATAATTTTAGCGACAATCACGTATGAGAAATGACCACCATTACGCTTTCTGATATTGTCCATTGTTCGGTTACATGTGAATCGTTCTCAACGAAACTTGTTAAATGGTATTGACATCAAAGTAGTTGAACATTGATAAACTTAGGAACTTGTTCATTCCAAACAGTTGTAAGTGCTTTTCATACAGGATTAACCATTGTATTTTTGATATTGCAAGTGCTTCCAAAAATCCTAAAATTTTTGTATTTTTAATGAAAAGCCTAGAACTTTGTCTAATTTTATTATGTAGACCCAAAACCTATGATTTGCAAACATGTTGTGCATTTGAAAACCAAGTTTATGATCAGCAAAAAGAAGCTTTCTGACTAATCGGTTGAAATACAACTCCTAGCCTATATATTGAAATAGTTTCCATTTTTCACGTTGTTGACCTTCTCAAATTTTAAGAATGGAGGATTGGTGGTAGAAACTTCAAAAAAAGATAGACTAATAGGGGAGGTGACATTTCTCGTCGTTTTAGACGTTTGACATGATGACTTGCAAAAAAGTTCACATTAATAGGGGAGGTGACATTTCTCGTCGTTTTAGACGTTTGACATGATGACTTGCAAAAAAGTTCACATTCAGACTCATGTATTTCATCTGCGGATCCGCGGGGCCCCCTCTTGACGTAAGTAGTATGAAAGCAGTGGGCTTTCTCTGATGTAGTATATATTTATATTTCCAATATATGGCCACATATTCATTACGAAGAAAAAGCAATCGTTGTTTAATCCAAACGCGTTTCAGAGCGTTACAGTCTCCTTTCTCAATGGATTGATGTAAAACAAGGTAAAATCATTTTTATATGAGATGAAATGAATTGAACACAGCTGTGTTCACTCTGTAACGCTCTGAAACGCTTCTGGATTAAACAATGATTGTTTTTTCTTCGTATGAAAAAACATCACGAAGAAAATTCAAAGCTTTAGGGTTGACTGGTTTAGCCAGTCACTGACGTCACTGTCCACAGTGGCCATATTGCCACGAATTCCAATAACTTGGCAAAAGAGAACATGAGCGTTCGTTTGTCTTCACCACATATCAGGTTCTATTCTTTGAGAGCAGCTCTGCAATTGAACTCTTTTGGAGTGTTATTGAAGCAGGGCTTCTCCAAACGAATCCTTGACAAGCAGACATTCGAGGATACTTGCTGAGGTGGCGGCCCGACAATCTGTTCTTCATTCCGATGTTCACAAATTGCAGGCATATTTTCAAAAAATTCAGTTGATCGTCCCAATAGCGAGTGCTGTTGAGGATATGTCTATTGGGTGATGACAATCTTTTACCAACATGTTGCAGTATGTGTCATTATGCTCTGAAAAGTTGTGTTTATGTTATATGGCAACAGACTTTTTTTAAATTGCATGTTGATTTTTTCAAATTACACAATATTAGCATGATTCAGGTGACAATCTTACTAGTTCGTTTAACACATTGACAATCACATGCTTAAAAACATACTCACTGATGCTGTTTGCATGATCTAAGTTGTGAAATTATCTATTGTCAATTCATCAAATTAGAACAAATAGGAAAATGAATCGTTCTGTTCATTAACCGACAGGAAAAGTTTTTACTTGACTTTCAGATATAGCAGCAAATTTAGAACGCATTCTGATTCAATAACTTCCAGTAGAGTATTAATGAATTTAACAATGATTTCCAACACGTCTTGATAAAATCACCTTACACATTTTGACATTGCTGACTTTCACATGTCCTACTCGTACCTTTCACTGGTGTTCAATGCTGAAGTGAAAAGATAGGGCGTCCAGTCGGCAAAAATTTTTTCTCGTTGGCTTAGACAGTCATAAGTATTAAAAGGTGCAAATGCATTAATTCGCATGCATCTACATTCACCAAATTCAATTTGAAAACATTGAAAAAACGTTCGTTAATCAATTTCCTTTGTTCGGTAATCAACGTGAAAAGGTTTAGAGATGCTTTAATCCAAATTTGAATGATAACCTTTAGACAACAAATTTTACGGTATTCACTAATTTCTTCCGTAATTTGATAAGATGCAGTTTAAAGAAGCAAAGGCATCAAAAGATAAACATCTGCTCGTTTATAATAAATATGCCTACATAATTGACAGGAAGTGGGACGACAAAATCCATTGGAAATGTACTGAATTTAATCCATAGAAGTGCAAAGTATGCGACTGTAACTTAGAACGTGTCGAACAAAGAGACCATCCCCAGCAGGCATACATACTCGCACTACTAACAAAGTGACTTATAGGCAAGCAGGGTTTACTATAAGGGACCCCTTAACTAACTAGCCTACCTCAATGGGCGCCTTGGTCAACAATATCAGTGAAAGGGCTCTCTTCAGTAACATGCTTGCTGAGGAGGTCCTCCTTTGGCAACAAAATTGTATGAGAAGGCCCACTTAGGCAACTAGCTTCATGAGAAGAGCCCATTCGGCAACAGAATTGATGAGAAGGACCCTTCGCGTAAACGATATATGATGATTTAGATTCACTCGATTCCAACATAAACTCGTCATTATCAATTATATACATAATTCTGGCTTTATTCATTAACAAAGCTCATCGGGAAATATATTGGATGACTTTTCGGCCTTGATAATTCAAAATGATGATTGATGTTACTTAACAGATTCTTGATCATTATTCAAAATGAGAACTTTATTATTCAAGTATGTCAAAATAATGAATCTATTTCTCAACAACAAAGAAAAATACCATATATATATATAAATCAAAAAGGCATGAATACACATACTATAAAATCAGATAAAATGGGAAAAATTATCGCTAGACATTAAGGATAATAGTAAAATGAGCACAGCATAATTTTTAAGTTATTAAAAGATCAGCACCTATGGCGGAAGCGGCAGTTATGTAGCGCCGCAGTGCTAAATTACACAAGATGCGAAATACGAAAAAGAAGGATTTTCTCCTCTTTTCTTGAATTTTTGTAAATTTTCTGGAAGGGCATTAGGTATCCTGGTCTCATTCATTCTTTCGAAATTTTAAAAGAGCTTTAATATCTCGCGAACGATTAATGTCTGTTTACATGTAGAGTTAAGATGTTGTACCAATTACTCTGACTATGGCCTAGCACCTTATATTACGAAGCAGTTCTCTAGCAGCAGATTAATCTAAACAAACTGTATGTAGCTCTACTGGATATATTGGAATATCGCAATATCCATTTATCATCTGCAGAAACTGCGATCGTTGGTCTCTAATTGAGCTACAGGGAGAAGTGGAATCGCGAGAAAATTGCCCACTCAATGGCAAATTGATCGGTGATTTATTCTTCACACATAAGGTGAGTACCCTAAACGAAGTCATCATGAAATCAGGAAAGTTATCAGAGATCATTAACTTTAAAAGAAGGACTAAAAGAGAGTTTCGAAAGTTAACCCCCCCCAAATTACTACTCTTATTCACAATATAGATTTCATTTCTGCTGTGTAGCCGCACCTTCCTGTATGATTAGTCTGTTGCCAAACTTATTACAAAAATCCTCTGCTTCGATGCCTCATTCCACATCATTCCGCTTCAACGACCATTGGCACACAGATCCTGTTCAAAGCATAGCACTTATTAACATTATTTTGATTTCAACCTCCGGCTGCCACTACTCATCCAACTATCACTCTGTCCAACTTTATCTGTTCAGCACAAACCCATGAAAGTAAAACGATGCCGCAAAGCGTGAGATGGAGGTAATTATGTCATACTTGACAGGCAATGGATAAAACAAACAAGTAAAAAGCAGAATTAACTCATTTAATTATGATAGCGGATATGTCTGCGACATGAGTTACCTATTTACCTACTAAGAGATAAACTCAAAAACTGTAGGGATGGAGGTGAGAGAGCACTTTCAGCCCAGCGAAGACTAAAGACATATGAGGAGGCGAATGTCACAGAAAAGATGCAGCAATGTACTTCTACTATACATCCCCAAACAAATAATAGACAATCTCAATTCAACAGACATTTTGAAACAATTCATTCAAAACCAACCACGACGACTAAATTGTTTTGGAAAGTTTTGACTGACTACTTTGATTGGCCTATGAACTACATTATCATACAGTGCGCATATTAGGTAGAGTAGCAACTAAGCATTTATTTAATCCCCAATGTGTATACAGTTCCGATTTCATCAAATGAACATGAGTTGAAACCCAGCACCCCCTGTGAGATATGCAAATTGTCACACTTTTTGAGAAATGTACACTAATTTGACTGATTATGATAGCAATACAGAAGAAAGAAAAGTAATTTACAAATCCTTCATATCATGAACATTGGAGAGTTAATTTGGTTTCTTTAAACTAGCTATTCGATGGGTTACAATTACTTAAAAGCTCAACCTTAGTATGATAAGATTATTTTCTTGAGCGTGATCATATCACAAACTACCTGCCGCTGAAAGAGCAAGACATTATAATCAAAGAAACTGATCACAATTAACTCTAAAAGATGTAAATGGGTCCACATTACTATTCAGATTCTAGAAAAGACGCCTTGTGAATCATAAAATCATGACGCTAAAAATTTGAATTAAAAACATGACATCTCAGCCAAGAAGCATTCAATAAAATCTCAACTTTTCCTTGGAGACCTGCAGGGACTTGCATTGTAATGCAGTTTATGAAATTTCCTTGATCAGCTTAATTTTCGCTTACTTAAGATGCTTGTCAGCAAATATTCATTCCTTTTGATATCCAACAAATTGTTTCATACTGTGTGTACTTATAAAGTGGCTTCATCTTGGTAGTATGTAAACACAGGAATAATTTGCAAAAATTTAGCTTTTTAAAAACTGCTCAAATAATTTTTTGGACCACAGGAGCGTTATCTCCGCAAAAAACTGAATCGTTTACAGATACATAAGAATACAAATACTTTTTTGAGTAGACACTCTACCTACTATATACTTTTCTCCATATACATTATTATACATTATACACACAGTGTATTATACATCATATTACATACTAACTGTATATTCAGTACCATTATCAACTTTCATAACATCGTTTTTTTATTTGAGTATGGTTCAGCATCGAAGTTGGAATCTACACATAAATTGGATAAATGAAATCTCAATAATTTTCAAGAAAGAGTCTATTTGATTTAAATGTGCGGAATATTTTAATGGCTACACCATACGTACTTGAATATACGTATAAACTTTCTGATTTATTTGATAAATGAATAAACCAGAAGTTGAATGGAAATGCATGGAAAATTATGCCGTTTCTTAAAGCTTATTCAACTAATGCGCACCTGATGTGACATATGACATACATGTATTCACGCACACCAAAATTTATATATAATTTATACACCTTTATTCGAATATATTCCATGATTATACTATGGTCGAAAAACTCAGGCAGAAAGTGTCCTTCTGATTTCCCTGCCCCTTTCATCGTCTCCTCCGCCGTTCCTGTATATCACAGTAATACGTGCACATAGTTTTCTCACGGTTAATCCATAGACATCCGATATATTTAAGTAATTACAGCAATTACAAATATAGAGGTACAAAAATCCATCCTGAAGCAAGCAAAATACACCTTGTACAAAAAACCAAAGCCAGTTGGAAGCACTGCTAAGAAGAATGCTGCCTGCGTTTCCCCCTACGATGGCAACTGATAGTCGTTGCCAGAGATGCTCTTTCTCGTAAGGGTCGCCAGACTCAACGCAAAGTCTCATTCCTATCTGTCTCACAAACTTTTGTGAACTCGTCACTAGCTCCGGGTGTTTCAAATTCAACTTTCTGGAAGATGTATCTCTCGTTGCGAGTCAGTTCTTCATACTTCGCCTTCTTCCTTTCTTCAGCCTTCCTGCAGCCCTTACAGAAGCTGTCCCGGACATGACATTGGAGCCGGCGAAGGTATCTACACCGGTGGCGTCCCATAGCAGGCACTGTCAATTTTGATACGGAAAGACAGTCATCCCATCAGGGCGTTTGCAGTCAGATCTGCCAACACCTTTCGGTTCCAGAACAGAAGCCAACCCAACCGATTGCAGAGATATCTTGATGACGTCATTCAAAATCTGAATGCCGAGTAAGTCTACCTCTGCTGTAGCGGCAAAAGAGAGGACGGTATCCACGTTCATCTAATAATGCTCAACATATACATCTATGTGGATAGCAAACTTTAGCTCCAACTCGAAGAGCATCTGCATCAAGTTTCGTTCCGATTGTACTTGATGGAATTGAACGCAGCCATGCACCGCTCTCAGAACAATTCGAGGCTAAAAGTTTGGCCCGAGAATACTGGTCAGACTTAGACAAAAGGTCACCAAACTTTTCTTGCAGAATGATTTCGTCCCACGCTTTTTGAATATGTCTCTTTTCTGGCTCTGGCAGTGGAAGTTGTTGCTTTCTTTGCCATTCATCAGTGACATGATCCTGTACAGTGGATAAGATAACCTTGTCAAATGAAGGCATAATCAATTTTGCAAGATCATTAGTTTGGTATAGTGACGATAAGCAACTGCACCAGGCAATTTCAGTAGCATTCCTCAAACCCAAGCCACTCATTCGAACCGGAAGGAATGCCTACTTCCAGCTATTCTCATCGAAATCGATGCTCATTGATTTGGACATTCCACAGCGAACTAAATCATTGACTTTCGAAAGAAAAGAGTCTGATTCAAACACGAGAGAAGTACGCATAATGTACTGAAGCTTCGGAATAAAAAAAACCGTGACGTAAAAGGAAAAAAGCCGAATGTGAATAAATTTTCGCTAGTCTGTCTATGAAAAAATTGAAATCATCAATCTTTTTTCAAAGCATGTCATCCATTGCAGATCTTGTAATTGGACAGTCTAGCCAAATCAGATCTTTTAATTCAATAGCACGCAACCCTGGTAGCAGACTTCTGAAAGCACTCAATTTTTCTTCATCATAACCCTTACACAGAGGGATAATTTCACACTGTCAAATTCACTTCTAGGCCGAGCTCCTTTAAACGACAAATTAAAAGGTTCCAGACACGTATAATACTCTCTGCTTCACCACCCAACGTGCCGTCATCCAAATACCAAGTATTGTGTTCAGACGAAATGTCCTTGATGATGTCATGAATTCCAATGGTAAAAATAGCTGGATCCCAAGGATATCATTGTTGAATTCCCGTGCAAGATGTTACAA
Source organism: Prostheceraeus crozeri (assembly GCA_907163375.1). NCBI lineage: Eukaryota > Metazoa > Platyhelminthes > Polycladida > Euryleptidae > Prostheceraeus > Prostheceraeus crozeri. Next base: position 312,285 of record CAJQUW010001579.1, read on the forward strand.
TTGCTTTTTCAAAATACAGATCTGAATCTTGGTAATATGCTTGTCATAAAAACCGATACACAGATGAATAATTTTCCTGTGTTGCTGAGAGAAACTTATACCGACGGATAGAATTGAAAGCATTCTTTATATACATTTTCAAAAGAAACTTGTGCTTACAATCGTTTTCGGAGAATAGTCTAGCACTATGTGCAATAGCTTTGCAACCAACGGATATACCGAATTGATGAGGTCTCAAATAAGCACCGATTTCTGATGACATAGGCTTCAGGGCTACTTTCGCGATCAGGCGACGATAAGTACAACCAACTGCAATAGGTCTGATTCCACCATCTCTTTTCTTTAGAGCGATAAGCGAAGCTCCATAAAACTCAGTTCTGACAAACTCAGGAATCTCACCTTTTGATGCCAAATTCACAAGGTTTGTCAAAGCTTGAATCAAACCGGTACCTGCATCTCCTGCTTTTAAAGTAGTTAAATCAATTAAATGCGAAGGTCGCAAATCATCAAGGCCTCCTGTGCTACAGTTTTTTAAAGTAACCAGTACTTCTTTTAAATATTTGTCTTTAATGTCACAAGGTGCATAAAACATGTCATCACTTTTGAGGGGAATCTTGGAATCTTCATCTCAGATCATGATCAGATGCTAAAGTCAATGCCTTAAATCATAGAGAAATTAGTCGATACCATAGAAGATGTATCTACTTCAATGCCATAAATAGCTAAATGATAGCAAATTATAAAGTCCATGAAAAATGTCTTCTAGCCCTGTCGGAAACCAGGTTAGATCCCAGAGTGTCATCAACCGATGTTGCTCCTGATGGATACATATTTCAACGGATGGATAAATCACCTTGTCATAGTCTTGGAGTTTATGCCAGATTTTTTCGTAGCTCAGAGGATCCAAGGCATGAGTATCTTTTCTTCATTGCGCCGTTACAGAAAACCACTCTTTTTTTATCTTTCCTACATCGCTTTCCATCAACCACTGCGAAAATTTACGATGTTCTTTCTGATGAGATAGATTCTCTTCTACAAGAGTATCCCATCGCTGAGGTTGCCGTTTTTGGTGACTTCAACGTGAATAATGTTGACTGGCTTGTGCACTCACGCACCACTGATCTCTCCGGTCACGCAGTCGAGGATTTTACTGTCTCGCACAATCTTAGTAAAATTGTCACTGTCCTACCAGGGTGCCTGAACCGAGCTGGGGATACTGGATATCTCCTTGATTTGTTTCTCACCTCAAATCCAGCTTGTTTTTCACACAAGGTCACTTCTCCCCTCGGCATGTCTGATCTCTGTGTTATCACAGCATCTGGCAAACAAACTTTCTCTACATTGTCTGCGCCTTTCCATGGAACAGTCTATCAATTTTCCAAAGCAGACTGGTGTGGCTTCCTCACTTTTCTTAGTCAAGTTCAAACTGAGAATTTGACTCTGAGCGAGAACGTCCACAAGTCGGCGCAAGAACTGACAGAGTGGCTTCAGATAGGGATGTTGGCTTACATTCCTCACTATACTTTTCAAAGGAAGCCCCACTCCCAAACTTAGCTTACACCAGAATGTGCAGCTGCAACCTGCCAGCGTGACCATTTTTTTTCCATAAGTACAAGCGCGACAGTACCGCTGACAATCTTGAATTGTACAAAGCCGCACGAAGATTCTGCAAGGAAACCATACATCAGACCAAAAGTCGTTACTACGGTGTTCAACCCCGGGATCTTGAAAAATTTCGGAATTCAAATCACGGGATTTTTCGGGATTGAATTCGTTGTCGGTTAGTTTATTACTAGCAAAGGGAAAATAAGATGCACACACCATTTCTCCGTTATTTTTCTAACTGTTCAAAACGGTCATGGAATCCGTCGTACGAAAAGAATTGGATTGTTTCCTTACAGAAAATGTCCGAGGTAAGATCTTAGCATTTGTGGCTGGATGACTTTGTTCTGTGCCACCAACTAGCATGGAGTGCGAGCGTGCCTTCAACGTCGCTGGGACCTTTGCTTCGAAAGTCAAATCTTATCAGCGATCGCACCTTGAATGACATGTACATTTTGAAATGGTATTTCAAACATACATTCATGCAAGTACAGTCCGTTTCATAAAAAGTGGATCATCCTAAAATTTGACTAAATAAAACATAAGTATGATACAGAAAGCATTTTTCATGTTATTTCATGTCCCTAATATATTTAAATGTCTTTATATAATCTGATAAGCTATGATACAGTAACGGTTCTTAAGAAGCTAATATTTTGTGGCCCTACCCTTAGTGTCAATGACATTACCAATTCGTCTAGGCATTGATTCGATGATATCGTTGATTTTTGACTGATCTAACTTTCTCCACTCTCTTTTTAACAGTGACGTAAGTTGTGATACGCCATCTGTAGGTAGCAGTGAACGACGAACGTTACGTTTTAGAATACTCCATACATTTTCTATGGGATTCAGATCAGGAGAACGAGCTGGCCAAGATAATGTCCTAAGCCCTAATTGAGACTTGCATAAGTTGACTCTACTACTCCTGTGACACGTAGCATTATCATCCATAAATAACCAAGTCGATGGATCACCAAGTTGATCTGTCATTTGGCCAATGTTCATTCGTAAAACATTCACATAGCGTTCAGAATTCATGATTCCTTGCTGTATGTGAAGTTCAGAGCGGCCATTGGTCCAAGTGCCAGCCCAAATCAGTAGAGTCGCACCACCTTGTACCCGGGGACGATGTAAATGTCTCGGAATTTCCTGATCAGATTTTATCCATAATTTCAATCGACTATCACTATCCTTCAGACGGACTGATGCCTCATCAGACCAGACAACCCGATCCCATTGATTTCGCCAGTGACAATGACTCATTGCCCATCTGAGACGTCTTTTTGTATGCTGATCTGATAATTCGATCTGAGAGGGCCTCTTACAGCTCTTGAAATTCGACTCAATAAGTCTTCTACGAATAGTGGACTTAGAAATTGACGAGTCTAGTGCAGCTATCTCAGTTAACGAGAGACTTGGATCAACTTTAACAAATCTCTAAATTAGGCGGTCTCTACGTTTAGATGTTTTGCGTGGACGGCCAGAGCCCTCTTTACGACAGAGTCGAAAATCATCATTATGCCATCGATGCACATTTGTGTAAGGGATATTTAGTCGCTTGCTTGTAGCTCGCAAAGAAAACCCTAGTTCTAGCAAGGCTGACACTTTGCCTTTTGTGAATGCAATCTCGTTATTGTTCATTTGTGCTTTGTATTGTTTTCAACCGGTAAGAGATAGATTTCTAGCTGAAAGCAATCAGGAGTGCTGCCAACACCACCGCAACGAAGTCAGGAAGCTATGGAACATGAAGTCCAGTTAATCACATGTAGCAGTTACATTATTGTTGATGAATAATGGTGCTATACTGGCTCTGATTGACGGATTTTTTTTATTTTTGTTTTGCTTGATAGCTTTTGGCTTGTAGAACAACATATTACATAACAAAGGAAACAAATGTAATTTTATAAGAGTGAGGTATGATTTTGTGTAACATTGCTAAATGAAGATTAAATTATCTACTACTTTTTTTATCTATAACAGGAAAACAACTCAATATTCATGCTTGAAATTTCCAACAATGACATTAGTAAGCACAACTGACATATCTTCCAAATTTCAGAGAAATTCGTTCAAGTTTGGCGGAGTTAGACAAAGTTGAAGTTAAGGCGATGTTTAAGGGTGATCCATTTTTTATGAAACAATCTGTATAACTTCGTTAAAGTTTCGGTAGGCTAACCTGCTATTTTGTTGTTCTTCAAATCACCTTTCTTGATCAGGTAATCAGTGTTTAAATAAAATGAACAGGAAAATTTTGTGCATGCGCACATGACGTGAAAGCACATTTTATAAAAATTGTCTCATCTCGTAAAATGTGAATGCACCTTACATGAGGTGCTTCATTACAAATAATGATTTAAGAAATTACCCATGTTCGTAATCATTAATAATGATTTACAATTACAATTGAGTATCAGTTTTTTATTACCATTTGGAGTCGGTGGCAAGATTTTTGAAGCAGTAATTAAGCAACATATTGTTAACTTCCTTGAAACTCAGAACCTTCTATCAGAAGAACAGTATGGCTTCAGGCACTGCAGATCAACTGCTTCAACTCACACTGAACATGTGAGTGGTGTTCTCGACAGACAAAGTGAGACGAGCTCAGTCGTCCATGATATTTCCAGGGCATTCGAAAAAGTCTGGCATCAGGGACTCCTTAGGAAGCTTAAGTCTTATGGAGTTACTGATCAACTCCACAAACTTCTTGCTTCTTTCCTTAGTGACCGGCATATATGTCGTCTTAGATGGGCAAAAGCAGGGTGACTACTTGGTACGAAATTTCGAACCAGTACGAAATGGTTCGAATTGGTGCGAAATTCGGGTCCTGTTTCGAAAAAGTACGAAATTGGACCTGTGCAGTCAAATATTCTGCCAATACTACTTAAAGCAAGGAAGAGCATCTTCCAGATTTCTTGACGGTCATCCGGGTCATTTCTGAGATTCGCCAAGAAATGCAATAAAAAAAATAGGAGAAATAAGGGGTAGGGGTGATCAAGCATGATGTGATTCTTCCGGTTTTCGGCGATGAATTTGGTACCTTTCGTGAATCGGCGAATTTCGATGAGAAAGACATGCGGGTATGGCTATCATGAGCTTTTCAGGAGGAAATGAAAAAATCTAGGAAGTCTTGTTTGTCTTGTCCTTCAATTATATAGAGAAATAAAGTGTTTAATTCAATGCTTCTTTTATCATGAATTTTAAAACTAAGAAACTTGCTAGGCTGTATATAAAGAACACATCTCATGGACCCTCAGATAGAAAGAGGATGAGAGCGGGTCTCCCTCATATGGAAAGCTGCAGGCAATGGGCCCCTCGGATAAGAGGCTGTTGAGAAAGGCCTCTCAGATGGAAAATAGATGAGAACGGAGCCCCTCAGATGGAAGGAAAATGAGAACCGGACGGCCTCAGATGGAAAGATGATCAGAACGGTCCCTCTCAGATAGAAAGTCGCAGAGAAGGGGCTTAAAGACATCACACTTTTACCAGGTATACACCCAAAGGACTGGAGGTTTCGCCTGCGGAGCTTTATAAAACATAGAAATTCTACTAGTTACGCTTCCAAAAGATTGGAAGTTTCGCTGCAGTGCCCTTTGTAACACAAAAATTCTACTAGTTATACTCCCTAAAGCCTGGATGTTCTGTCTGCGGTACTTTGTCTCAATATGGTTGAGCTCGAATTAATTATTATCAGTGCCCTTAGTGCATTAATAATCAATGTATTTTTAGTCGCAGCTATGGGGTCTATAGTGTGTTGGCGCGCAACATAAAGATTCATAAATATTTAAAATTGACTCTTCGATTACTTGTAATCATATCAAAACCGAAAATGGGCCCAGAAAAAGTAACGTATGGACACAAGGAGAGATCTTCCGAATTTTTGTGACACCACGCTCTCATCTCTGTTAAATGTATACTTACTAGCAATGATTTCTATATGGTTAGAAATTTGCGCTCGGTGAAGTGGTCAAAGCAGGGGTTCCTCAAGGTTCAATTTTGGCACTCACTCTTTTTATGCTGTACATAAACGACCTCCCAGACTGCCTGGAGCAGGGGCTCCCAACCTGGGGTGCGCGAAAGACTTTTTAGGGGTACGCATAATGTGGGAGATTTATTATAATTCATTTTTTGATAACTTTCCTGTTCATGGGTCAGTTGAGCTGTTGACTTTATGCGCATTCCGCATTGGATTATCATCATCTGGCCTTGAAGCAGCCGTTGCTAATTAGCGACAACCAACTCGACTTCAACCACATGCAGTGTACTTATGCGAATCCGCATTCTCCACCATAGTAATGATTAAAAGCAAACGAAGAGCTCGTTTCATGTTGGAGCTTGACTTTCTCTGCGCAGTGTTGACACACAAGCGCGCATCAGTTACGCCTAGTTAAAGTTTTGGTATTAAATTACGAATTTCGTGTATAACTACGCGTAATTAAATTTTAGTGTGATTGAATTCTTGCTATTTTTTTATATATATAGGTGAGGGTACGCGGAATAATGAAAAATCCTACGATTTTTTATTTTGGGGTGCACAGCATAAAAAGGTTGGGAACCACTGGCCTAGAGAGTAAATTGGTGATGTATGCAGATGACACGACACTCTTCAATTCCAGTGAGCGTCTAACTAAGAACACTCAGCAACGTCAGTGGTTATGCGACGTTCTTAATGAAGACTTACGCAGGGTCTTAGTAGAATGGGGCGCCAAATGGCTTGTTTCTTTCAATCCTTCTGCACTCACGACTTAAGGGAGATGATGATCATCATAGCACTAAGATGTCAGATAATAGGGTCAGAGAACACGGTTACATCCCCTTCCTTTGAAGCGGCTACGAATGACTTGTCATGGAAACCGTACATCCAGTCCATCAGCAAGCAGGCAGCTCAACGCATTGGTAGTCTCTATCGTGCCAGCAGCTATCTTCCACCACAGACTGTCTGCTATCTTTACAAGTCCACTATTCGTCCTCTGATGGAGTATTGTTGTCATCTATGGGCCGGTGCCTCACAAATACATTGTAGCCTCCTAAAACGGGTTGAGAAACGTGTCGAAAACTTGCCAACAAGTTGCAGCTGCTCTCCGTCAGACGGAATGTTGCTTCACTCAGTCTCTTCTACAGATATTATTTCGATATAAGCAGCTCTGCAGTAAATGAGTGCATGCCCAAATCTAAGAGAAAATAAGATTATATTCTCGTGGGCTTCTATAAGGACCCCAAAGGAAGACAGAAGGAATGCCGAAAGAGTGGCAAAGAAACATGGCTGGCTGAAGGTGCTGCGTGCGGGCTACGCAACTCCTACCTCTACAGGAGGGGGAGACGTACGCTTTTTCCAATGCACTGTCCAGCGAAGGGAGTGTGCTATCCCCCAACCAACCATGCAGAAAAATAAGTGATGCCGGTGTCATCCGGGTGTGTGGTGCGCACTAAAACTCGTCGAGACGGCCTCATCCGGCGGAAGGTAGATAATCCGGCACGCGGAGAAGTGCTCTTGAGCAGGAACGCGACCGTAGCACGGGGAATCTGCGGCAGGGCGGATACGGGAGAATGCTTCTACTCAGTGACGGGTGAGTAGGAGCAAAGTCAGAGTCACTGGGGTCGCAAGAGCAGCAGCGGCGGCGGCGGCAGGGACAGCGTCAGGGGCAGCGGCGGCGGCAACGGCTCTGAACCAGCACTTGCCTGGCCTTCAGTTCGCCAGATGGACCAGAGTGGCGGTTCATCTCCTTCTCGACTTGTCTGGGCGAAGTGGCGGCAGAGCGGCAGCGGCGGCGGCAGGGCTGAGGCGTGCGGCCCTGTGTCAGCGACTTGTCAAACGACCTTCTGTTCTCCAGACGAGATGTCCACTCACGATCTCGTCTCCTTCTCGACTGTTCTTGACAAGCAGCTACAGGGCGGCAGCGACGGGAGCAGGGCAACGGCAGAGTCAGGGCAGCGGCAGGGGCAGCGTCAGATGCAGCGGCGGCGGCGGCGGCGGCTCTTGAGCCAACACTTGCCCGGCCTTCTGTTCTCCAGATGCACCAGAGTGGCGGTCCATCTCCTTCTCGACTTGTCTGGGCAAGGTGGTGGCAGAGCGGCAGCGGCGGCGGCAGCGGCAGTAGCAGGGCTGAGGCGTGCGGCCGTGTGTGAGCAGCCTGTCAGACGACCTTCTGTTCTCCAGACGAGATGCCCACTCACGATCTCGTCTCCTTCTCGACTGTTCTTGGCAGGCTGCTACAGGGCGGCAGCGGCAGCGGAAAACCAACGTCAGGGCAGCGCCAGGGACAGCGTCAGGGCAGCGGCAGGTGGGTACTCCGGGCTCTCTCCACTCTTCTCCAGCGACTTGCCAACCTTCGGTTCACCAGGCGGCCGTCAGTGGAACGACTCGTCTCCTCCTCGACTGTTCTTGGCAAGGTGGTGCAAGAGTGGCAGCAGGGCAGCAGCGGATCGGGACTTCGCGTCGCTCTCCATCCAGGACCACCAGGGGACCTTCCGTTCACCAGGCGAGACATCCACTTACTTTCTCGTCTCCTTCTCGACTGTTCTAGGTGGTGGATGGCAGAGCAGCAGCGGCGGCAGGAGAAGACTCAGCGGCGGTCAGCAGCAGGGCGGGTTGGGGTGGGTTGGGCACGGCTGGTTAGGGCTGGGTCGCGGAAGGCCGGGGCCAGAGGTGGCCGGGCAGGGCATGGCGGGTATGGCCGGGCTGGGTAGGTTGGACTGGTGGTCGGTTGAGTCTCCGTCCTCAGAAGAGGCCATCGTTGGCCAAGTCCTCGATCTCGAGCAGGACCTCCTCTCTCTGCACATCCGGCAAGAGGGCCAGGCAGTGGTCCAGGGGCGGCTTCCAGTAGACGAGGTCCGGTCGTCGGAGCGGTCCGCATGACAGGGCAGACAGGAGCCGTCGATTCCTGTTCCTTGTGGCCCACGTCAGGAATTTCCGTGAGGCCTCTCTGTACTCGTCCATGATGGGCTGGACTCTCGCTCGTCTGTACAGCTCCTCCACCCTGACTCCGATTGGACATCGCAGGACAGCTCGGAGGGCTCGTCTCTCAGCCACCTCGACTGGACGGATCGATCTCTGTGGAGAAAGAAGGAGAAAGGGAGCACCAAAAGTCAGAACAGGACGGATCATGCATGTGTAGATCAATTTTCCGACCCAGCGCGGAATACATGCATTGCTACTCATGATACGGCGTAAGTGTGTCACTCTCTGTGCGATCTTAACGCTGACTTTTCTAGCGTGTCCCAAGAGGTCCAATGTCTTGCCATGCAGGACATGATGACCTTGAAGGCCTGCTCTTGGGAAGGCAGACTCTGGCCAAGCGCGCTGTCTGGATAGGAAGATGAGCTGAGTCTTGGCGGGGCTGATCTTCAGTTGATGGTTTTGGCACCAGGAACTCACGGACTCAAGTCCAGGTTTGAGTGCCTGCCAGGCCGCCATCGGGTTGGGCCCGCTAGCCCATAAGCAGATGTCATCTGCAAATAGGCTGCTGCCTTCTGTGGTTGTCAGCTCCCTTACAGGCATGTTGCGGGTGAACAGCGTGTAAAGGAGCGGGCTGAGTGGTGAGCCCTGTGGTAGCCCTGCTGCAGGGGTGAATGGGTTGGACAGTTCTTGCCCGACCCGGATTTGTAGTTTCCTGTCAGACAGGAAGCTGCGAATCCACTTCACAGTCTCAGTTGGTAAAATGCCTCTGCACTCCTCCAGAAGTCCTTCATGCCACACAGTGTCATACGCCTTTGCCATGTCCAGGGCTGCCACTGCTGTTACTAGGCCTGCGTTCATTGCCTGGACAGCTCTCTGGACTAGGAGTATGACCTGTTCTGTCGAGTTTCGACCTGACCTGAAGCCAGCTTGGCATTCTGGTAGCAGATCGCTGCTCTCGCAGTAGCTGTTGAGTCTCGAGTTCACAATTCTCTCAAGGACTTTGCCGATGACAGGGCTGAGAGTGATAGGCCTGTAGCTGTTTGCCTGAGTGAGGTCTTTTCCGTCTTTCGGAAGCATGCTCACTACTCCCCTTTTCCACAAGCTGGGAAAGTGGCTCAGTCTGATTGAGGCTGAGAAGAGGGTGGCAAGCTGGTCAATGGTGCGAGATGGCATTCGCTTCAGCATTTCTGCAGCAATTCCATCTGTGCCTGGCGCTTTGTGGTTCTTAAGGCTGCGGATAGTGTGCAAGACTTCAGCCATATTGACTTGGTCAGTCTTCTGGCTTCGTCTGCATTGACGAACTGCTCTTCATCGTCATTTGATTCAGTGGCTGCAGATGTTGAGCTGGTCATGGTGTTCTCAAGCATCTGTGCAAAGACTTCTGCCTTCTCGCTGTCATTGAAAGCAGTAGAGCCGTTTGCTGACTGAATCGGTCCAGTCTCTGCTGTCTTATCAGTCATCAGTCTCCTGATTACTGGCCAGAACCGAGCGTGCCGTGTTCCTCGCTGTAGGATTTCTTGCTGTTCTTCATCTATGCGATTTCGAACCTCAAGAATTCCTTTGCGGATCTGACCTCGCAGAGTGTTCAACCTAGGTCGCAGAGAGGGCCCAGCTGTTCGGGCCTGCTCTCTTCTCAACCTTTTTCTCTCCCAAACTATCCACAGCAGCCAGCGTGGAAGTCGTGGTTTGCTGCTGTGTGCAGGCCTCTGTTTTCTGAAACAGGCATCTGCAGCTTCAGCAATTTGCTGCTCGAGTGTCTTACACTGGTCCTCGAGTTGTTCGGTCGAGGTAGGCTCAGGAAAGGTCTCAAGCTGTCCTAACCTGTCTTGGAAATGTCTCCAGCAGTCCTCACTTGCCTCATCAATATTCCATCGAGGGCAGGGCAGTGACCCTGGAATGGGCCCTGTGTTTCCGCTGCCTTTCAGGAATGAAAGAATTGGCATGTGGTCCGAGCCCACGTCTTCTCCCAATTTGCATTGTGAGAAGATGGGGGCTGCCGCAGGACTTGCCAGGACCCAGTCAATGCAGTCATGAGAGTCATAAGCTGCATGATGGAAGGTCGCTATGCCCGGGTTGTTCAGGACGCACGTTTGGGTGTCGTCTAGGAACCGCTGCAGTATCCTGTCATTCTGGTTAGTGTCGCGGCATCCAATTTCTTGGGACTTCGCGTTTAGGTCACCGACCAGGACGGACAGGGGACTGCGCAGGGCAAACTCCAGGTCCTCAGTGTGCAGGGTGGCTGTTCTCACAGTGGTTGGTGGCACATACAGAGATGTTATCTGTAAGGGCGCACTCCTTCCTTGTGGCCATACTTCGACGCAAATGATGCGGTGGCGATCATGCGTTGCTGTCCTTAGCAGCTGGTGACGACAGCTAGATCTGACCAATATCACTGATCCAGGCCCTTGGCTGTCAGCTGAAAAGCCATACGATTGAAAGCCAGGAAAGAAGTGTTGTTGACCTGGCTGGTCTCTCGTGTCCTGGAGGGCAATGACAGTGGCATCATTGAATGCCTCTACAACTTCATGATAACGGCTTGTTAGGCCGTTAACATTAAGTTGGACAAGGAAGGGCGCCCTGCGGGCCGAGCCACGCCCTCTACACACTGTGACGAGGGTCGCTGAGTGCCGCTATTTTGAGCACTAGCTCAAATAGGGCAACTGCCTCCTTGGCTCCTTTGTGGATGCCGATACGGGTCAAGATCTCGAGGATCTGACCCATGAGACTGCTCAGCTGTTCCTGTCTCTCATCACTTGGTGCGGGTGCTTGTCCTGGAAGAGCGGGTCTCTTCAGGCTTGGTGAGCGGACTTCACTGGTGTCTGTGAGGTCTCTGCCCAACCTCTCTTCGACGGCCTAGTGCTCTCCTGCAGCTGAGGCGGCTGATCGGTCTCAGCATCGTCGACTGGTGCTGGTGCTGGTGCGGGTGCTGGTGTGGGTGCTGGTGCTGGTGCCGGAGTGGCTGTCATCACTGGGCGTAAGTCAGGTGCGGGAGTGGCTGTGGCTTGCCTGGCACTTACCTTGTTTACTCTCTTTTTCCGTGGCGTCCGCTGAGGTCGCGGGTCCTCTTTGCGGGTCGCGGGCTGAGTGCTCTCCTGCAGCTCAGGCTGGCCCTGCTTCTCTCCAGGCTGATGGTTTGTGGCGCCTGCCACCGCATCGGAGAAAGAGAGGTCACTGCTGACGGTTCGACACTCAACCGTCTTAGGCCTAGCCGGTTTGGAAGCCTCTCGCACCTGCTTCTTGTAAGCGGGACACCCGCGGAAGGACGTGGAGTGTTGGCCTTTGCAGGTCAGACACTTGGTGTCCTCCTTGGGTGTCGAGCACTTGTCTCCCAAGTGGTCGGTGGAGCCACACCGGAAGCATCGCAGCCTCTTGTGGCAGCTGGGTGCTTTGTGGCCCCACACGAGGCAACGGCGGCAGAGGTCAAGCTGTTTTTCAGGCAGCTTTTCCTCGCCCGTCCGGAACTTGACAAGTCCTCCAAAAAGGAAAGGACCGTTCTGCACTGCTTTCTTGCAGTCCTGAGACTTTGTGATTAACCGCATCACAGGAATAGGCCTGCTGCGGTCAATCTTGCCGGCTGTGGTGTTGTGGAGCCGGTGCACGGAGAGTATATCTCCCCCAAACTGGGACTGCAAGTCCTTAAGGACTTCGCCTTCAGGGATAGAGGTATCAATACCCCTGAGGCGCAGGACATGGCGCTTGTTAGACGCCTTGGGTTTTTCGGACATGCATAGGCATCCCGAGAAGCCAGGTGTGGAGGGCAAATCTTGCATGATACGCGCAATTATTGCCGCTTGGCCACGGATGAGAAAGTCTCCACGTGGCAATAGTTGCACTCGTGAGACTTTCTTGCTGTCCTCTCCGAGGAATGTGGAGAGGGCCTTTGAGAAATTAACGTAATTTCCCAAGGCAACTGATAACTGGGTAACTATACAGCATCCAGTGCTGTCCACTGTGCGATTCTTCTTCCGTGATATCACGGTGAAGCCATCGCGGGGCTCTGGTGGTGTGGGTGTGAGTGTGGTCGGTTGAGCGGGATCATCGGTTAGCCCTTCGTCCGTCACAATATGGAGACTGCGAACGGAGTGGGGCGAATACAGCAGAGAGCCATCTGAGTCCATTCTGGACTCCTCCCAAAAATTCCGCGGCGCTTCCTTGCCGCACTACTTATAAATTTTACAAGTAGTGTGCTGTGTCACGACAAATGGAAAAAAGGCGGAAAATTAGGGAGAGAGAGAGAAGGTCGTTGGCCGCGCCTGAAACCGCAGTCCGGTGAAAACCTGCTGGTGACAGGCCAAAAGAGCATAGGGAGCGAGGATCTGGGCCAGAGGCTTCAGTCCAAGCGCCAAGGAGAGGGAAGAAAGAGTCAAAGCCGAGAGGCAAGAAACTCGAAGTCGGGCGGGGCCAAAACCGCTGTCCGATGAAAGCGAAAAGATCAAAGGAGAGGAAGAGAGAGAGAAAGTGGGTAGTGGCTAAGACTCGTAGGTAGGCGGTGCCTGAAGCCGCGATCCAATGAAGGCCCGCTGGTGACGGGCGAAAAGTGTGTACGGAGCGAGAATCTGGGCCAGAGGCTTCAGTTCAAGCGCCAAGGAGAGAGAAGAGAGAGAGGGTGAGGCAAGATCAGCAATCGAAGAAGCTGCGAAGAATCTCCTCGTAGTCTGCTCTAATGACGGGCAACTTGCCACCAGAGCTCACTCGAATCGCGTCTCGGTCCTAAGGGACCAAATCCCAAAAACAAAGACCCAATCTATTTCTTTCCTATCTCTCACAAGCAATGTCTAGACCAATAAAGGAAAAATAACACGCCACGATGGAGAGACACGTCAGAAAATAAAATAGTCTGCCACAAGCAACCGCTAGAGGCGAAAGCCAAAACTCGGCGCCACGAAGGGAAAACTATTTTAAATAGACAAGGCAATACGCTTTTGATCTTAGCTCGAAGAGCCCAAATCTAAGATCTTCTCCAGAAGCACAAGCGGAGTTAATGCACTCACATGCTATTATGTGAACTTAGAACGCGCACGTACAGTGAGTCACTCGGAAAGCTTCTTTGTTCGCACGGTACAGGTTTGTAATCAGCTTCCCCAGACCACTTTCCCTGACCAATACAATCTTGACATTTTCAAGAGGCGTGCGAGCAGGTTTCTGATGGGGACAGCTTAATCAGATTAGAAGATGTTTTTTTCCTTTTATTTATTTGAAATGATACAATTTGATACTTTTGCGTTGAGTAACCCCTAGCTTCGTTCATGGCTCATTGCTGTGCTAGGGGTGAAAATTCTGTAAAAAAATTAAGAAATTTATTACCAAACACTTGATATTCATGGCCAAAAACAAGGAACTATGAAGTTTTACACGCCAAACAGATTACATCGACGAGATAGACAGAACATGGTGTAATATATTGTTATACCATGGTCTAGCGTATGACATGGGTATATCAGCACAATAACATCTCGAAGGAGTACTATGTCGACCAAACGAATTGGATCTCCTAGACACTAGCCCTATCTATACCGGGCTCTGAAGTGCATTGATTTCCGGGAGGGGGTATTGGCGACTCCTCATTAACTTCTTGCGCATTGATCCGAATCCCATGAAATTCACGGTACAACATATTTCGCATGTGAACTTTTCAATGATGATATTCACTTCCCCTAGCTCACTTATTTGTATACTAAAAATAGCAAGCAATTTGGAGCAAACAACCGGACTTTGTTTCAATGATTATAATGATCGGTTGCATATTCTTAATGTATTGTCTCTGGAAAAGCGGAGAGTTATGTTCGATTTGATTTATGTTTTTAAGATGCTCAATGGTCTTGTTGATCTACCTGTCCAAAACTTTTTTGTTCTGTGATTCCCTGAATTTTCTTGCACAACTCGTGGTCATCCCTTTAAGTTGAGATTCACCGATCGCCCTCAATGTAATGCTCGGCAATTTTTCTTCAGTAATCGTGTTTTAAACGTTTGGAATGCTCTCCCCGAAACAGTTGTACATGTATTATCTTCGTCCCTCAATGAGTTCAAGTTTAAATTATCTCTGTTTGACCTTTCACCTTTTTGTAAAGTTTATGATTAATTTTTCTTCGGCTACCCATAAGTGTTGCCTGCAACCTGGGATGCCAATTGTAGTTTTCTGCAATAAATATAATTCATTCATTCATTCACAACCACCAAGTTTGACCGATTTGTCATTTTATCGAATTTTGGCTGTAGATGACCGTACGGAATGCTATCAACGATGCCAAACTGGTTGATGTACTTCAGTAGTTGCTTACGAGTTCAAAAATAGATTGATTTGTGCAAGTAACACAGTTGAAATATACGCATTTGAAATATGGAAGTTTTTGCTGCAAAAGTAGCCGTTCCAATATATCTGTGAAATGGGATTCTACAGCTCTAAATAACTTGTGATTATTAAGAAGAACGACGACCATATCCAAGAATTCAAATGATCGTGAATAGACACAAACCTAAGTGAGATGGTGACAACTTGCAAGTCAAAATTTTGATAAGTAGCATTTACATAACATTTGAAATTCCAATTGTCTTTTCGACATCTATGATATGAGACATAGCCATGATGTGATTTTTAGACTTATATGTATAAAATGCTGCAGTCATGCTGAAAGGCGGGGCGTGTTGAAAGTTTGAAAACTCGCTAAAACTAAAAGTTACAAAAGCGTAGGTCGGCCGGTTTATTTTACAGGGAACACAGAAAATGCGGGATTTGGGGGGGGGGGCGCAGAATACTGAGATTTCGTTTCGTACCTAAAACATGATGTGCATTAACGTCCTGAACGGTTTCAGGGAATCTCTAACAAAACTTTTTCGCTGACGTGACTGGTAAACAAAGCTTCAATTTCATTATGACACACATCTCGTCAGAATCATTGCTAAAACCCAGGCCTGATGAAGACATCGTGCTACCTAAGATTGTTCCATTCGATCGGAGTGTGTACTCCACGGATCGGCGATTTTTTTCATCAGGCTTGTTTTTGTGATATTACCGTCTGCGATATTTTCTGCCATCTGATCAGACAACGGATAATTCACTTTCAATCCTGGCATTAAACTGAGCAGTTGCTTCCTCTCCAGGATTGCTAAATTTCATACTCGCAGTGTTGAAGGAGGCGAAGTATGCGGCTACTGGATGGCTCTCAATGGAGTGCAATTCAAGCTTCCTAATCTTAAAAGAATAGTAGATTGAAGCAATGTAGATCATTGCAATTACATTGCAACAGCCGTGTCCCATAAAGCAGGTTATCAATGTCCTTCCGCCTCCACATGGTGGTACCCCCACTCCACGCATTGGGTCGAAATGGAGGGATGCTTCCCTTAGTGACTGACTGCCACTTCGGGGATCGTTTAGCTATTCCTGTGTTGGTTATGTAGATATACCAACTTTCATACTAACCAACTTCTTTCATAACTTTCTTTCATCTCCTCCCCTTCGACTTCTCATTCCTTTCCTTCTCCTCAAGACAGAAATACATCAAATCCGGGTCCTATTTTCAGCCATTAAAATAATGTCATGCGCATAAAGTAGGTGTATTTAGGTAGAGTAACATCTCAGCATTGATTTTGTGGCTAATGTGATATTTCGATTTCATTAAATGAGCTCTTGTTGCTTTTTAGTACCACACCTAAAATGTGCATTTTGCTGTTTTGGAGAAATTGCCAAGGAATTGACTATCATGATAGCAACACAGGAAAGAATAGCATTATGTAAATCCTTCTAGGTAATTGACAAATCTAATACTGAAAACCAATACCACTGGAACCAATTGAGAAAAGATTCATGCATACCAAGCAATGTCGAAAGATGGCCGATCACGGTATCGTGAGATACCGGTACTGAGACAAACGCAGGCGAGATATCAAGGGCAGCGCCTAAATCAACTTCTCCTCTATCACTGGAATCACTGAGCACATGGGCAAGCACCGATTCTGTCGAATGGAACTTTCTGTACGCAGACAGATAATTAGGAATCAAGTATTTTGTTTGGAGATATGATAGCAGCTGCTTGAACGAGTCGCTCTAAAGGTTCATTCACACCGGACGAGGCGCGTCCTCACGTGTCTAGAATTTTCGTTCAGAACCTTAATAAACCTATGGGGCTGTTCACACAGTAATTAAATACGTCCATTAACAGTAAGAAAATGTCGACATGTGAAAAAGAGGGTGGATCACTCTCAGTATTACATAATCAGTACGATTATGATTACAATTTATGAAGTTAAATACTGTCCCAGATTTTTAGATCGGCGTCCCGAAATTCTCGGTTTTTCATAGTTTCCCAATAAGGTTGGCAGCCCTGGTATGTTATTGATTACTTGCTTACCTTCCTTTTCCTGTGGCTTTTGGTTTCTTCTGTGACATTCCTCTTTCTTTTGTCTGACCCAGTTATCGATGCCAGAAACTAACGACTGTTTCACTTACTACATGCATGCGTTATCGAAAAGTTGAATCATTGAAGAAATAAAACTATCGAATTTCATGACATCATGAGCATGTATATTTTACATGTCTTCAGTTTCGTTCATATGTATGTACTGTGCATGCAAATAAAAACATAAACATCTTATAATATCATAAGTGAAATCCAAGCGAACTGATGTAATTAACACCAGGAATAAAGAAGAAATGGAAAGTATTTAAAATTTCATAATTTCATTTAAAATACATGTCATCAGTTGTCATTTTAAATCATTTTACCCTTGAATAGTAAAATTGTGATTTTAATACTAGAAATTTAGGAGCATGAAAAATAGGAGAAGTCTAATATAAAAAATATAGTCAGACTTTTATCTGGAGCGCTATGATCTTTTTAGCCCGCATGCCCTTTCTGCCGACTTCCATTGACACTTTCGGGTCTCGACCACTGAACCGAAGGATTGCTAGGCCAAGCACTTAACCACTGTCCCACGAAGACCACCTGTTGGTGCGATAGCTATGTGCAACAATAATCGGAACTTGTTCGACCATGCTGTTTTTTATCAGTTTCTCGACCTTGACATCTTGTGATCTCGAGAAGACTGATGAGAATATTGCGCAGATTCGAGAAATTCTACTGGGTCTCTGCCCGCGAAGGTTCCAATGGCTTTACACAAATCCATTGAGTTAACATTTTCATCCCGGTCATTTCAAATTTTGTCTGATCCTTTTATTATTTTGATAATTCTTCTGATCATGAATAATAAAGACAAAACTCCAAAGGCCCGTGCGCTGCGATCAAATTCTACATCAGCAAATTCTTCTGATGAAGTTTCTATGTCGAGAATTGAGCAATTGATTACTCAGAAAATAAACGATGCAGTCACACAATTGGAAAACAAGATATGCTCAAAACTAGACAGACTTCTCAATAAGATAGATGTAATTGAGGGCAAATTGGAAAATGTTCAAGTAGAGCAACTTCGACTTTCTATTGAGCTGGATAAGGTGAAAGAGATCATCGTTGACCAACAACGCCTAATTGAACGCACGGAATCTGCAAAACGATTACCTTTTCTTATGGTATCCGGTGTCTCAGAATCAGAAATAAGAATTGATGGGCAGTCGTTATCCACTGACTTAGAGAAGATAAGTTATTTGTGTACAGCTGCTTGTAACTCAAAAATTAACATTCAGTCCTGTGTAAGAGTTGGTAATTCTTCCATTTATGGTCCACGGCTACTGAAAATTGGATTTTTCAATATAAACGACAGACATGAAGTACTTCGATCGCAATCCAAGTTACGAAGAAATTTTGAATTTATTACGGATTTTGGACGAGTATTTATTAATCCAGATGCAAGTCCTCTTACTCGTAAGGAAGACAAACGTTTACGACAAGCTATGAATCAGATCCGAGAATCAGCCGATAAAAGTGACAAAGTGTATATAAAACGTGGTCAGTTATTCAAAAATAACGAAGTCATCGACCGGTTTGACATACGAAATCAATTGTTTTGACTCCCAAGCTTGGACTTTTCTTCAGTGAGTTCGCTCCTGTATTCGTATTCTCGGTTTTTGGTATCATTCTACGCTAACTCTGTATCTTCATTATCTCCTTATTTTTCCAATTTGATTTACGATTTATCCCTACGGCAGTTTCCCAGTCCTCCATGTGACTACAATCATACAGTAGACTCTGATAATAAAATGCTATGTTTTTATGCAAACGCAAGATCTCTGGTTAATAAAGTCGATACATTACGTATGTATGCTGCTGAAGTCGATCCCACGTTAATTTTCATTACCGAGACATGGGCCCATGATGAATTGCCAGATGCCTACTTTTCCATTCCTAATTATACTCTGTACAGATGTGATCGAGCTGGACGTAGAGGAGGTGGAGTTATGATATACGTGAAATGTGACGTCTTATCCTCGTATATCACTCGTACAGTCGACAAAGCTTATGACGCGATTTCCATATTCATCATAAACGATGAAAACGAGAAAATTGGATTTTCATGTGTATATAGACCCCCAAATGTTGATATAAATGATGATTCATTGTATCATTTTTTGAATAACTCTTTTGAAGATGATTATGCCAACTACTGTATTGTTGGAGATTTCAACTATCCCGAAATGGATTGGTGTTCTTCAAGTATAATAAGTGTAATTGACAATCCCCTTGTCGAATGGTATTTCTCGAACTACCTAATTCAGAACGTTTGCAATTCTACACGACGCCAGTCTGACAGTTTACTGGACTTAATATTTACAACAAACGGTCTAGTCGCTGAAAATGTTCAAATCATGGATACTTTTGATAAATCCGATCATTCAATAATTCAATGGGAATTGGAATTATTACCTTATAAACCACCAACAAATGCAAGTAGAAAAATGTATCTATATTCCAAAGCTAAATGGAAGCAACTTCGGAAATTGATCAATGATTTTGACAGGAGCTATCTTGATAATGTACAAAATGTAAATGATATTTGGATATTCTTTTTAGAGTCTTTCAAACATATGATCGAGTCCTGTATTCCAAGTAAAAGTAAAACTATTTGGTCTCCGAAATGCTGTAGCTATGTGAGGACGGCGCTTCGTCGACGTAGACGGTGTTGTGTTAATGCAAAGCTAAATCCTTCATTATTGAACTCCATTAAATTACAGGTAGCAGAAGAAAATTTAATTGAAAAAAAGAAAAAGGCAGTTTATGAGCATGAAAAGAAAGTTGCATTACAATACGCATCAAACAAACAATCTTTTTGGAAATACGTAAATTCAAAATTAAAGACAAATCACATTGCCAATACGTTTAAAGGACCGAATGATGAAGCGATTTATCATGGAAATGACATTTCTGAAAGCTTTAATGATTATTTTTCAACTGCATTTTCAAATCTTGGTGTTTCTGGTCGTGATTATCACAGTATTGCTGTCAACCAAACATATGATTCAATGATTCTCCCATGTTTCTCACCCGAAAATGTTTTCAAAGTTTTGAAAACTTTGCCAAACTCTGGGACAGTTGACATTGACAATTTATCTTATGTTATCTTAAAAAAAGTCGCATTTTTCCTTTCACCGATATTATCCAAATTATTCAATCTTTCATTTCAAACTGCAACGATACCTGATGGGTGGAGACTTGTCATGATAACACCAATTCACAAATCAGGAGCAAAGAATGTTATTTCAAATTATCGACCTGTAGCAATATCAAGTGTTGTTTGTCGAGTTATGGAGAGAATCGTCAGAGAATCGATCGTAACTTATTGCTTAGATAATGAAATTATCCACTCTTCTCAACACGGTTTTTTACCAGGAAAGTCCACAGAAACAGCTGGTTTGAGTTTCTTTGACTTTTTGTGCAGAAATGCAGACCTAAGTTATAACATTGATGTGCTATTCCTCGACTACAAAAAAGCGTTTGAAAGTGTTCCTCATGACCGCCTCGTATCTAAAATGGTTAAGTATGGTTTCGATGACGTACTATTAAAATGGATCAGAAATTATTTTAACGACAGAAAACAAATGGTTATTTATAACGGCCATCGATCATCTCTGAGGCATATCCGAAGTGGTGTTATTCAGGGGTCTGTTCTCGGCCCGATCCTATTCGACATCTATATGAATGATTTCGAAGTCGATTTTGAATATAGTTTTGTTGTGAAATATGCCGATGATATAAAGCTAGCTAATGTTTGGTCTGAACGAGGTGCTGATAATGATTATGAAGACAGACTTCAATTAGATGTTCAGAAATTACAAATTTGGAACGACACCAACGGAATGACTTTGAATTTAGAAAAATGTCGGATGATGCACATTGGAGCCAACAACACACGTATTCCAGTGCATGTGTGTGGTATTCCTATTCCCATCACCAATTCATACAAAGATTTGGGCATTATAATCACCGATCAATTATCTTTTGATGAACATATTAACGGTATGGTAAACAAAGCACGTCAAAGACTTGGCCTCATACGAAGAACATTTTGTCATTGTGAACAGCAAATCTCAATAACATTATATAAGACACACGTACGTTCAGTTTTAGAATATGGGAGTCTGATATGGCATCCTTACAAAGTGAAAAACATTAATAAAATTGAAGGTGTTCAAAGAAGGATGACAGGATCTTTCCAGAATCTTCGTCACTTACCATATCGTGAAAGACTCAAAGAATTGAATCTGCTATCATTGAGTACTCGTCGTATAAGGTATCAACTGATATTTCTCTATAAGATGTTTCATGGTCGGATCAATGTTGATTTTCGCGAATTGTTTCATGTAGTAACCGATTTGAGAACTAGAGGTAATCATCTTCGAATACAGCCGAAAAACAGCAGACATGACTATCGTCGACATTTTTTACATCGAGCATTGCTAAGTATTGGAACATGTTATCCGACGATGAAATTAATAATAACTCATTATCTCAATTTAAATCAACATTGCAAAGTCTATTTCTGAGACTTGATATGTGGTAATCATGTTTTTTCTCACATCTCGATCTTGTATACCGCATGTATTTTCCAATGACTGTTCAATGCCCTTCAACAGGGTTGTGTATTTCTTTGAAATACATATTATTATTATTATTATTATTATTATAAACGATTGTATTGATCAAAAATTGCATTTAGCCAGCAATTTAAACTCGCTCTTCTTAAAAGAAACACAGCTGGGGACCTGCGCCAATTTTATTCGTTACTGGCACTGGCAACCCTGAAATTAAGAGCCAATTTGAATGCATGTAGTTCTCTTGATGTAACTAGAAATATGGTTGAATATAGAAATATAGCTGCTTGTAGGCCTTCTATGCATATGTGTGATTTGATTGCTAATAGATCAACCATAGCGTTAGGCCTATCCAAACAAATGCCGATCTCAGTGTAACTTCGTTTCCTTATCGGATGTCAGAAACGCATTATTTCTTAATTTATCAACATCAGGGATGTGATTCTTCCGGTTTTTGTCGGGTTTCCGGCTTCGCTCCCTTTTGCCTACTTAGTTATGAAAATGTGTTGTGCAGAACAAAAAAATCGTTTTTGTTATAATCCATTAAACTGCATCTGCATAGTATTAGTTTCACTGGCCGTCCCCATAGCTATCAACGGCACCCATCTACAGTCGACGATTCACTCCTAGCTGTTACCAGCGGCCCTTGGCTTCTACTGGCGCCCGCTTTTCTTTCACGGTCGCACCCTTGGCTAATATTGGCGTCCCCTTCGCTTTTTATTTTATTGGCGCACCCAATTAAAATGAACGTTAGTTAAATTCTTTTTCTATGTAAAAAATATAACCCACTGTTGCCAAAATGCCCCGTTCGGCTTTTAATGGCATCATTTAGTGGTTCGTTCGGTTTTTGAAAGTTTGTAGAAGTTTGTGAATGTTATGTCCAGGAAAAAGTACGAACCGTGTTATCGTTTTATTATCTCTTATGAACCAGGTAACATTCGGTGTGCCAGAGTCCAGGTATGCGATGATGCTGTTCGAAATGATGTTATCATCAAAAGAATCATCCGACATTATAGTCCCATAATGTACGTATACTTGTGCACAAAGTTACTAAAAGAGGTTTGATTTTTTGCAATCGATTGGGAATTTCAGATAAATTTAAATTCTTGTGTTTAAAAACTCTGTTGTTCCACCTTGTATAAAGTACTCAAAAAATGATTCATATTCATAAAATTATGCGAGACGTATGAAATTTATGTTTTGTAAGACCGAAATATTTTTTGATAAGAATTGAAGGCAGTAATGTATATAAGACCGTTCCAGGACAACAAAAAAAATGCGGTACTCAAAAATGCAAAAAAATGTATATATGACCGATTCAGGACAACTAAAAAAATAAGATACCTCCAGAATGAGTAAAGGAAATATTTCATACACAGAAAAAGAGTTTTATAAAAATAAAACAATAAAATCAAAAAAACAGTTTTAAGCTCGTTGGGATTTTTTCATATACTGAGAATGAGTATAGGAAATATTTCATACACTGAAAAAGAGTTCTATAAATAAAAATAATTTTAAGGATGAAATCAAAAAAAAACAATTTTGAGCTCGTTGGTATTTTTCATATACTGAAAAGAGGTTTGAAAAATATCACGTAGTCAAAAATGTAGGTTGTCTAAAAAATATCACGTGGTCGAAATTTCACGTAGTCTAAAAACATCACGTCTAAAAATTTCACGTAGTCGAAAATTTAGGTAGTCTAAAAATATCACGTAGTCTAAGATTTTCACGTAGTCGAAAATTTCACGCAGTCTAAAAATATCAGAAGATTTTATTCAAAATATTTATTAAAAAATGGAAACCTCAAAAGTGGAAGAAACCTCAAAAAATAGAAGGAACTTCGAGAATATATCCTTCGTTAATAAATGAACGTAGTAAGATAAGAAATCTCAATTATTATTAACATTAGAGCATTATGATAAATTAAGAAAGAGATGGTCTAAAGTAAGGTGCTTTAACAATTGTTATTTCTTCTGTCGCTCTTACAATTCCTGTTATTGCTACTGCTTTGCACTTTGATGAACGCCCAATTGTAGGGAACAGCTGCTTCCCGCATTCATGAAACAATGCAGTTGCTTCTCGCATTCATGAAACATTGCATTTCAGAACAAGCATCTGTTACCCGCACTTATTTCTTTCTCTTACCCCCACTTGCCAACTGCGCTGCAATTTTTGCAACCGGATCCACAAATGTATCCAAAACCGATTTCTTAACCGCATTGGCTTCAAAATTGGCAGCGATTCATTGGTTACTTGAACGCTATTGTTTTAGAAAGTTACAATTGTCAGTTCAACGTTGTCATAGGGATTTCATTGATGCTTATAAGCTGTATCATTTAATGAATTTTAAACTTATATCAGTTCGTTTTGAAAGAGAGTACTGGCGTAAAGCGTTGACTTTATCACAATATCATGGTTGGATATATTGAACGCCGACTTCGTCTTCAAGTAAAACGTCAGAGAATAGAAGGACTAATAAGACAAATCGTACAGCTTCAATCGAGGAGCAATTGGTGTTTTGTTTCAAAATCTTGGTGAAAGAAGAGTCAATTTTAGTATTGACAAAAAAATGCTACACCTTATTGATCATAAGCCTGAGGTAAATTAAATGATAGAATTTATTTCATTTAAAATGAATGATGAAAATCCGATAGTTATACTGAGTAATATAGGCGATATACTTGTATGTCCTCAGGTTAATAACATGACTGAGTTCTTTAAATTATACGGCAAACAAACAACCACGAATTTTGATCTAAATAAGATGGCAAATTAATTGGAAATAAAGAATTTTCACGTATGGATGAGAGATGAATTACAGTTGATTAAAAATAAACCGATTCCTTTGAACTTCATAACAAATCTCCATACATTAGAACAAAAAGGAGTATATTGATCAGCAGGGCAAAAGAATACTAATGTAGAAAACTATTGGTTCGATCGCCCGGAGGCTGAGATCTATTGCTTCGATTCATACGGACTTCCCCCTACAAATGAAGTAAAAGAAATACTGGGAAATGGAACATACATTACTTTTCAAATTCAAAAACCAGGATCAACTTATTGCGGTCAGTTATGTCTTTACGGTTTATGCAAATTGCAAGAATGTGTACCATTTCTTGATATTATGATAGATATTGTCCCTTATTATTTAAATAATATCCCTTATTATAATTGAATAAGGGAATTTATTTCCTGAAACGTTAGTTCCAATGGCTGGCTAAAGGATACTTGTAATTAAAGTTCAGTCTTTTGTAATTCATTTTCATAAAATCTACCTTTGAATTCCTCATTATCTAAATCTTTTATTTCATAAGTAATCGGATAAGTTTGATATATTTGACAAACTTCAAATATCTGTTTAGTCCAATAACCAAGAAAAGCTTTTTCAAATTGATTCTTATACTTAAATATTCGTACCCTATCACCAATCTTAAATTTCGATTTAGGCTTTTGTAAATTAACATTATTCTCATTATCATTATTATTTTCAAATATATTCTTTCTTATCAAATCTTGATCGTTTGAAGCATCCTTTGGAGTTTCTTCAATACTTGAATGAATCTTATTGTTATATTCTTCTACAATTCCTGGTAATATTTCTAGCCATTTCTGATTTCCTTGTTCAGTAAATTTCTTAAATAATTTACTTTTTAACGTTCTATTAAACCTTTCTATTACTACAGCCTTGCCAGCATTTTCTGTGGAATATAGAGTTTCAAATAATGGCTTGACATTTCTGTTATAAAACTTAGAGCCTTTGTCAAAAAACAATTTCTTTGGATTTCTATTACTTTCCTTGAATATTTCTTCAAACGCATATTTAACTGATAAACCAATTTTATTCTTTAATTGCTTTACCCAAGCGTATCTAGTATATAAATCAATGACTGTTAATGCGTATTTAAAATCAGACTCGTTCGGCATATGAATAAGATCAGCACTCCAAATATCATCTTTATTAAACACTTTTACTTTCAATAGATATTTCGGCTTTCTATATTCCTTGTGAATTTCGGACGCGTAGGTTTCAGTGTTATGAGTTTTTCTCTAAACCCTGACCGAACAATATTTTAGCTTGTAAAGCTTTTTTGACAAACATTCTTTTAATTTTTTCTCTAAATGTAGGATTCTGAATATTATCTAATTCTTCTATCATTTTCCTATCAGCTTCATGACGAGATTTTAGGTCATGATTTCGATGTTTTATAACTTTATAACAATATATTTATAACATTAGAACAATATATTTATCACAAATGTTTGTCAACGAATCATACTAGGACTTAGATATATTCCAGAACCATCTTTAGTTTCTTTTATTTCTATTAAATCATCAACATTATGTAGAATGTTTTTGAGAACTCGTTTTCCTTCATCAACTAAATTTCATTTACTAGTAAAATTATCTACTATTCCTTCACCCCTTACAACTTTCTCCAACTCTCTATTATGACGTTTTTGTTCTTCTAATGCTGGCTTCTCTGATTTATTTTCATTTACTGCTTGGACAATGCCAGTTGTCCCACCTGCAACACTTCCTGCAGCTGCTATACCTCCTATTATTAGTGGAATTAATGGTAGAATTCCTCCATTATTTTCTTCTTGTAATTTAAAATTCTCTATCATTGGTTTACTTATGTAATATTTCTTTTTGTCAATCGTAATAGTTTTAGATGTATTTTTGTCAACAATGTTACGTAATTTTAATTCAACAGTTTTATTATTATTATTATTATTACTTTTCGCTTGCGACATTTTTAATAAAAAAATTTTAAGTTATAAAAGAATTTTAATCTATTGTAGTTATGAAAATATTTTAATCTAAGAATTTTTTTAATCTATTGTAGTTATGAAAAAATTTTAACTTAAGAACAAATTTTAAGTTATCAAAAATTTTATTTAACCAGTCCTAACCATCTTTCCGTTAAAAATTTCAATAGAATATTTACATCTTCTAGCAATAAACCATAAGCCATCAATGAAGTTGTGGAATCTTTCTTTTCAATATTAATTGTTACATCACAACCATTCTTGATAATATTTTCAGATTGTGCACTTAAATCAAAGCAGAAAACAGGATATAAATTCTTCCAATCTACAGGAGTTAATTGTGGTTCAACTCCAAATTCTATACAAAGATTACTATAAGCATCATATCCTTCCATAAATTGATTATTGGTATCATCGAATCTTAATGGATCAATTGGATATCGGGTTTGATTTAAAGCAACTTGTAAACTTCGAATTTTATTAATATGAAATAGATCGTTGTTATTATCAAAACTTAGAGAATTATTTCTTTGAAATGTTAGTAATAAGTATCTTGGAGTATTCGAAGTTCCGGTAAAATGCCAGTTAAATCTTTGTTCAGAAAAAGTTACAGAAGTAGCAGTACGCTTTAGAAAATTTACTGGAATTGGTTTATTAGTATTTAATCTTTTTGCAATAGTTAATTCAACCTCTAGACTAAGAGTAATATGTTTTATCCACCATTCAAGTCTATCAATTTTTAAATATGCTTTTTTCCAGTCTTACCATAAAAGATTAATTCATTATTTGCTGTGCGATGAATTATTAATTTAAATTTTAATTGACATGATATTTTATCATAATCTAAATATCCGAATAATGGAGACAATGAGCAATTTACTGTCTGTTTACTTTTCTTGTTAAATTCACGTCTTTCTTTATATGCACTATTGTTTGTTTTATTTAAATGATTTGCAATATTTTCTACATCTTTCGCAATTCCTGCGGCATCTGTTCCAGCGTGAGTTAAATCATCAACAATTATGCCATCATTAGTATCAGGAAACCTAACTTCCATTTCATGCTTTTTATTATTTTCACCAATTGTTGCAAATCTAAGCATTGTATCAATTACACCTGGAGAATCACTTATTGTTTCTATATTTTGAGTTGCAACATCTAAACGCATTTGTGTAAATAATCTTGGAAAGAAATTATTCTCTAATGCAATATTATCGGTATCTGGTAATGGCGTTGTAAAATCGGCATCACTATAAAAAGAATATTCACAGTGTAAAAAGGAGTCAGGTAAATATAAATAACTTTGTTGATTATCAACTTCAAAGATTAAATCTCCTCCAGTATTTACTCTACTAGAAGATCCGGGATTCATAGCAATTATTATATAGTCATTCATTTTTTGATTGTAACTGACGAACGGAGGATCATCTAATCTAAATTTATTTTCAATAAAGCGATCTGAATGATTGATTAAGGAAGACATTTTTTTAAAAAAAATAATTTGACTTTTTTGTTTTTCTCACACACAGAAAAAAAATTTTCTTAGGTCTCCTTTTCGAATATATTTTAGAATTTTGCTAAACCAGTACCTAACTGCGTTCCAGTGTCTAACTGCGTACCATTACCTCTTATTTCTTCAATTAATTTCTTCTCCTGTTTACTTTCAGACGGAGTACCACTCCTCAAGGTTTCACCTGCCGCGGATATGTTAGCAATTTTGTTTTTTGTTTCCTCTGAAAGTTTTTTTAATTTTTTTAGTTCTTCAGAATCATTCTTAAGTCTACGAATAGTTTCTAGTTGTTTTAATTCGTTTTGAGACTTAACAGCATTTGATATTGCACTAGCTGTACTACCTATAGCAGCTGCTCCTTTTGCAGCAGATGTAATCAAATCTTTTTTTTTAATAACATTAACGATACTTCCTATATTATCACTGATAAAAATATTATCACTGATTAAATAGCTCCGCTGTTTACACCATCTCCTTCTTTTTGAATAGTTTCTACATTGTTATAATGGTAAACAGATTTCATAGATGGTTCATGAGCAATTTTTTTATTTGAAGCAAAATGTTTAAGATTGTGTTTATAAATTATAGGCATTTTTTAGGATTAAATTTGACTTTTGGGAAAAATATTTACGTTTATGATTAAGATTTACGTTTGTGAATGGAAAACAACCGCGTGATAACTTTATTATTTTGCTTTTGCACTTTCTCTGTTGCGTTAAGCAGCGTGTGATGTATTTTAATTTCTTTTCTATTAACTTGCATTTTCTGCTGATTCATCTTTAAATCCGTTTTAAGAGCCTTCAACTTTATTTTAAGAACATCTAACTAATTTTTAACAGCATCTAACTGTTCTTTATTTCCTTTATAATTTTTCTTTAATTCATTTTCTAAATTGATTTTAACGGTTCGACCCGCCTTACTTTTTTGCTAGTTAGACCCGCCTTGGGGCTACTACAGTACCCCACCCCAGAAAATAAAGCAATTTAATTCGCTTTACTATAGAACACCCATACTAGAGCTTGATGACATAAAACGAGATAAAATAAAACAACTACAGTTTAATTGCTACTGAAAAATTGAGCACTATTCAGTCATGAAGCGTCTTAAAATGCACATCAGCCAAGAAATCTTGATTACACTGCAAGTAATTGAGAAAACTTTTGTTATTTATTCACACGAAGAACACAAAATATTCTGATGGACAGGACAAATGAACAGTAAGCATTTTTTGCATCTGGTTTTTGATTTGCGGTCTAATTTTCTTGGACAGTAATGACAACGTCCAGCTCGACAATTTGGTGGCACAGGTCGACATTCTGTTCGAGGGGAAACACCAACCATCAGCATCGCTTCTTTTACAGAGGACCGTAATGGAATAAGACTTGACCGCCTCTGCACAAGAGGCATTGCCAGCTCATATGCCAATTCGTTTCGAAAATTATTATGACTTTCATTGATATTATTGCGTTCCGTATGCAACTTATAGCTACCATAAGCTGCATAATCAATAATTGTGAAAAAATATGACTAGCCTGCAATTGTGCTTCCGCTTTGAGCTGTAACACTTTTTTGTAGATAACTTTTCCCGATTTTGTAGCATTATAGAAACACACAAGTTCTCCCTTACTTTCTTCAGGTGTGAGATTCCAGTTACTATATTTCTGGCAAGACGTCTTCCAGATGATTCGTATAGTGTAGGCCACAAAGTACCATCTCGGGAAGTCAAAGTATGATTACTATCGATGTTATCCAATGTTTCCGAATCACTCGAGGTCGTTGTTGTGGACGTAGACCCAGCCCTATGTAGCTACGCCCAAAACTTCGACTTCAATTTCTCCGTGTAGAGAGTCGTCGTGTAATAATTCTTCGGATAATTGATCAGAAGTTAGAAGGCCTACCTGCGCTACATCATCTAATTATATTTCACCGCTGGGATCATTACCTGTGTCACTTTCACAATAAGAATCGAGTAATTCACGTAGCTGACGAATAGCTATTGTATTCGCCAGACGAGCCATGAGAACTTTCCCGTGAACAGGATTGTAGCTGTAAGCGATTAGTATAGAGAAGATCGCTTGGGAGATGGTTGAAATATATACGACCGAAGCAGCCAATTACAATCGAGTATTCATTTTCCCTTTTGTGACGTGATGCGAGTATAAATTTTAGCATAGAACGTAGAAAGCAAACAGCTTCAAAATACTTCAAAAGGCTTCTATCTCATACGTTGTTTTTTTATTGTGAGCTTTCTGGTGACTTTCACCCGTCGTCAGACACGGGCGAGCAGAGAATGACATAAAAGATGGACAGAACATGTGATCACAAAGATTACATTTCACACTGGCACCATTCAACGACACATCGATTAACTTCTGATTGAAATAACATAGCTTAATACTACTGAATACAAGAATAAAAGTAACAATAAGAAAATATAAAAGTAAACATAAAGAAGTAAACAGATCACTTTATCAGGGAATTCCAGCATCGATCTAACGACCAGCCACAGTCCCGATTGAAGGTGTTGTTTTGCATAATGAAGATACCTTCTTTTATCCGCCTTCTTTTCCAATTGTTCTCCATTGCCACAACTTCAAAACTATCGAGGTCCGGACGATGGCTAAGCTGATGGCAGTGCTCACTTATTGCTGACCGAACATTCATACTGCGTATGTCCTTCTCGTGCTCCTTCTTCCTTTCTAGTGCCCTCCTTGCTGTCTCACCGATATAGCATTTGTCACAATCACCGCACTTCTGCTTGTAGACGACTCCTCCACGATCCAGGATATCGACTTTGTCAAGCTTTGGACGACTCACCATGTCACCGATGGTTCTCGACTTGGAGCACCTCACCTTCACACCAATCTTCCTGGCCACGCCCTGTACACGCTCATATACCCCTGGTATGTACGGCATTCGAAGGACCGGCTCATCTTCGCAACTTTCTTCCTTCTGCTGGCGACCTCCAAACAATCTTCTATGGACGATATGGCCAGGATATCCATTCTTGAGAAATACTTCCTTCAGCTTCACCTTCTCATCACGTAGGTCCACTCCTTCGCACACGATTTCTGCACGCTTCCGCAAGCACGATATCACTCCCAGCTTCACCTGTGTACAATGCGACGATTCAAAGTCCAGATACCGGTTACTTGCTGTAGGCTTCCTGTATACCGTGGTCGTCAACATCGTGTCGATTGAGCGTTGGATCCGGATATCAAGGAACGGAATCGCTCCATCCTTCTCCTTCTCACACGTGAATCCGATATTGGGATGAACACCATTCAGATGATCCAGGAGCACGCCTTCAGTTCCCTTCTTTACGATGACTAAGGTGTCGTCTACATACCGCTTCCACAATATCTCACAGAAAGCTCACAATAAAAAAACAACGTACGAGATAGAAGCCTTTTGAAGTATTTTGAACTCATAACAAGATCTCAGAGAAGAAGAAGATGTATGAATATAATAGTTATTCAGCTATAGATAGAACATTTGCAATTTGCATGTCAGTACACAAGTAGGCTTACATGCAAAACTCTTAGGCTATAATAAATTAGGCTATTAGATAAATTGCTGTGTAACTTAAGATAGGCATATAATATGGCCATGCCATTATAGCTGAAGTAATTTATTTCCTTTTGAGAAAAATTCATATCCCTTGCATTTATTTTGGGGTACTCCGGTACCCCGATTGCGGGTCTAACTAGTATCAACTAATATCTCCTAAAGTATGAACTATATAATAAAATCGGGCCAACAGTAAATCGAAGAGCTGAAAATATTAGTAAAAGTCACGAGAGGAAAAGTGGAAAAAATTAGTTTAAGTAACATTGCCACATGGTCAAACATGCCTGGGGTACTCAGGTACCCCGTAGGCGGGTCTAACCGTTAAGAGTTTTCATTTTATCAACTTCTTGATTAAGTGAGTTTGCTTCATTTATTATTCTATTCATCTTTTTCATTTGTTGAGTAATTTTAGAACTTAATTCATCAACACTTTTTTTGGAATGTAGCTTGTAACTTATTTAAATTTTTAAAATTTTTTTAGGAAGTTTTTCTAATTCATTTTCTAATTGTTCTTTCAATAGTTGTATATGATGTTTATTTTTAATGACTGCAGATTTTAACTTTATAGAAAGTAATATTAAAATTTTTGATTGTTCTGAAATTTTTTTAAAAAGTTTTGCTATATTTACTTCTAGCTCTCTATCCTTTTTATCAAGTTTTAATAATTTTTCGTTTAATGATTTGTCATTAAGTTTAAGCAACTTTAATTCATTCATCAGTGGAACCAAAACATCGTTTATATATTTTTCTTTTAAGTCATTGATTTGTGTATCAACATATTGTTTATTTGTCAACTCTGTATTTTGTTGCGGAAGAATAGAAAGATGCAATGGACCAGATAAAACGTCTCCAGTTTTCATGATATAATTTTCTATTTCTGATTCACGATTATTCGGGATATATGCACCTCCACCAACATTTGATAACATCATTTTTAACAATAAAAGATATATATGTCATGGAAATAAAAATAAAAATTATTTTCTTATGGAAATAAAAAATTAATTTTTCTCACAAAAATAAAAAATGGAAATGACTCAAATTTGTCAAGTTTGTAATATGCGTTTTACAAATCAAGCGTTCTTTTATTCACATATGAAATATACACCATGTGGTCAACTTATAGAACAATCTCAACAAAATATGCAACCTATGTCAAGTATGCAACATTTACTACCTATGACATATAGGCAATACATTCGTCAATCACAACAATTACAAAATTTGTTTATACCTCAACAAGGTCAAAATATGCAACCTATTCAAAATATGCAACCTGTTCAAGAAATTCAACCTATGTCAAATATTCAACAATTACAACATTTGTTTATACCTCATCAAGGACCAAATCTTTATACAGCTAGAAAAAATAACGTGGGTCCAAATAATAATTATTTAGTTCCAAATAATCATCTAGTACAGAATAATCATGTAGGTCCAAATAATAATCATGTAGTTCCAAATAATCATCTAGTACAGAATAATCATGTAGTTCCAAATAATCATCTAGTACAGAATAATCATGTAGTTCCAAATAATCATCTAGTACATAATAATCATGTAGATCAAAATCAGGAAGAAGTTCACATGCCACAAAAAAATAAAATTCTTCAAGCTAGGCAATCTATGGATGCACGACAATCTGTGCAATGTAATACGAAAAAAAATGTTCTGGTTGTAATAAAAATATAACGTCTAAAAATTTTGCACGTCATTTAAAATTATGTGAGCAACCAGGGGAGGCTAAAAAAGATAAAATAAAATATAAAATGAAAGATCAGCTATGTCGTAATTGTAATAAATATTTTACAAGTCAAGGAATTACTAATCATTATAATTTTTGTATAAATTCTACAAGACAATGTACAAATTGTCAAATTATTAAACCTAAGACAGAGTTTTATGATAGCAAATATCAGTGTAAGGATTGTTTAAAAGAAAAAGTAAAGTGTAGAGGTTGTCAAAAAATTATATTGAAGAAAAAATTTCTGCGACATGTAACACTTTGTCCTAATCTATAATTGAGCAAATACAAGTATATGATAAAGATTTGAATATATTAATAGATACTGAACGTGAAATATATAATAACTCTCAAGTGATATTACAATGTTTATATCTAAAATTAAAACACAAATTTTTCCTTTAAAAAATAAATAATGGAAAATACCAAGTTTTATTGTGTCTTATGTAAAAGACAGTTACAAACAAAAATAAGTTATCAATCTCATTTAAAAAATAAAATGCATTTACAAAATGTAAATTGAGCTGATGAAGGAAATATATCAAAATTATATAATTACAAAAACTATCTAGGAACATTACCTATTGATATAAAAGTTAAAAAAATATTTGATGATTATTCACATTCGAAATATAAAAAAGTTTTTAATGGTGAAGATTTTTTTGAGGAAATCGAAGGTTCTAGTACTTCGCCCGAAACAGATATAAAATATTTATTTGATGAGTCTGTTGAACATAATGAACTCGATGAACTTTTTATGATGTATTAACAAACTTCTATAATATATTTAAGAAATCTTTCAAATGTTATATGAATGTAGAAGTACTTTATACAAAAACTGGATCCGATGGAATGACTGAAGAAATAATACAAGGACATTTTACGCAGACACAAGAAATTCATAATGTAAATGATATACAACCCATATTTGAAACAATGATAAATAAATTAAAAGATGCTATAACTGAAGCTGAGTTGTGTGAATCTGGTTGGAGATTTGTTGCAATACTATCGAAGAAAATAGTAATTGACAAATATAAAAGTAATACTGGTGGTAGTTACATATGCATATGCATGCTCGGTTTGCTGCATTTTTTCATACATATCAGATTGAATCCCATCTTTTGTCATTCTATGCTGAGTATGATTTTCTTTCATAATATTTTTTTGTTTTACTAACTCATCTAATTGTTGGATTCTTTTTTCATTACCAACTTTAATTTTATCCATTTTTAAAATATAATATTTGAATTTTGTGGTAACATTGGAATACAACAAAAACATTTTACTGAACAAATTATTTTTTTATTGCTTTGGCGTCTAAAGTTTTGTTTAATAAAGTTTTCCTGAAAGTTTCGCTTAAAGTTTTTAGTTCTTCTGAAAAACTTTATCAGTTTCCTCAATAGAAATTTCACCATCACCAAAAATTTGCCATACTGTTTATTCTTGTCATCAACTTTCTCTGACTGTAATTGAAATGATATTTGATTTACTTCATTAGCTATTTGATCAAATTTTTCAATCTCATCTAACGTAATAACATTATCATCACACACTCTTTGAAAATAATAATGTAGTTTATCATAAACTTCTTTAATATGTAAATGTTTAGTTTTTAATGATTTTCGTTTCTTAGTTATTAAAGATTTATCTAACATTGTAACAAGCGAAGTTGTAAAAACAACCGTACCTGTTAAGGCAGTAGCAACTACTGGAATTACTAAAACACCTGAAGATATAACAATTGTAAATACCCCTAAACTTATTGTTAAAAATATTCCAATACCTTGTGTTACATTCTTAACTTTAGACCATCTCTTTCTTAATTTATCATAATGCTCTAATCTTAATAATAATTGAGATTCCTTATCTTTTATATAACATACTCCATCTTTGTGTTTTTCGATGTCCACTAAAGTAGAACTACGTTCATTTATTAACAAAGGATATATTCTCGAAGTTCCTTCCATTTTTGAGGTTTCCATTTTTTAATAAATATTTTGAATCTTCTGATATTTTTAGACTGCGTGAAATTTTTAGACTACCTAAATTTTAAGACTACGTGATATTTTGAGACTACTTAAATTTTCGACTACGTGAAATTCTTAGACTACTTCAATTTTAGACTACTTAAATTTTTTGGACTACTTAAATTTTTGGACTCCTTAAATTTTCGACCACGTGATATTTTTAGACTACCTAAATTTTCGACTACGTGATATTTTTGAAACCTCTTTTCATTATATGAAAAATCCGAACGAGCTTAAAACTGTTTTTTCGATTTTATCCTTAAAATTATTTTTATTTATAAAACTCTTTTTCAGTGTATGAAATATTTCCTATACTCATTCTCAGTATATGAAAAAATCCCAACGAGCTTAAAACTGTTTTTTTGATTTTATTGTTTTATTTTTTATTTTTATAAAACTCTTTTTCTGTGTATGAAATATTTCCTTTACTCATTCTGGAGGTATCTTATTTTTTTAGTTGTCCTGAATCGGTTATATATACATTTTTTTGCATTTTTGAGTACCGCATTTTTTTGTCCTGGAACGGTCAAAATTTTTTGTCATCATTTTTAATGGTTATAATATTTAAATTATGAAACATAAAATACTGAAGGCACATGTATATTTTTTCTTGAACTCTTTCAGGATTTCTAGGCATGATAATGTGAGAACCTATCCGCATTCCACGTTGTTAGAATATATTCTCGTCATGCCTCTGACATGTCATCGACGCATGTCAAAAGACATGTTCAGCTTGACTATTTTGCGAGAAAGGAGCAAAAAAGCGTTTCTCGTCATTTTGTCAATCTTTAATGTGCTCATTAGGTGTATACACCGACACGAATGATCAATATGTAACGGAGACATTTGAAAAAGAAAAGTTCGACCCTGTGTGCCGTTGGAGCATAAATAAAAGAGGAAAGGAAATCTGGTCGATTGAAATAACTCGGTGATTCAGTGATAATCATCAAGTTATTTAGATGTGTGATAAATGATAATTACTGAGTCATTTAAATTACTGCATTGCCTTACTTTTTTCGAAGCATGTTTCCTCTTTTTTTCTTTCTCTTTGAGTAGAAGAGCGGGTAATCATCTGTTTCACTGCATTTTTTGTTAGAGATATTTTGACTGAACAAGCCTATGCACTGGTCATTGTCAATTTACTATTTTGCTGATGAAATACCTGATGCTTCGAGTAGATGAACTTGTATTGACTATGCACAAATCAGTAATTGTTTTCATTTCGTTCTTATACCTGTAACTTATTTGTTGTTCGGATTTATCGATAGTTATTTTTATGAAGAAAACCAAAGATTTGTTTGTCATTCATCAATATGTGTAACTCATCAACATATATGCAACGTATATGCATCTTACTGCTTCATCAAACCCGATCTCACTGTCATACAGCGTCAAGTCGATTTTCAACTCCGTAAGGAGTTAAAAGAATTGCGTGAGGCTGATCGTAGTGTCGTGATATACATAGGAAGCATAGTTGATAGGAAGGATATTAAGGGCTTTCATCAGTGATTTTGCGAAATTTCCACGAGAACCGATATTTCTTGCAGAATTTAGTGAATGAATAATGTTGGTTGCCGTCACTAATTTTGACAAACATAAGCTCGTTTATTGGAAAGCTTGATGAACTAAAAGTTACTTGACGATGAAACCGGGTGTAGCTTGTATCACAGAGAATTGGCCAGACGATTCCCCTGACTACGATTCTATCGGGATTACAGGATATAATTTTTTGAGATAGGATCGTTCATGGCGTAAAGGAGGTGTGCTGTATGTTCGAGATAACTTTGTGAATAAGAGATGAGAGATTTCCGTGTTCTTCTCCAATGAAATTCATGCTATTGCCGTGAAACTTACGAAATCCTTCATTCTAATTGGACGTTATACTGCTCCAAATATTTCTCATGGTGCATTAAAGACAATTAGGGAGACTTTCTGCATTACTATGGGCGAATTTTTAAATGACAATTCGAATTGCAACATCACTGGGATATAACTGTCTCTGAAGCTGTAACAGTCAAGCAAATCAAACAGTTATCTTTGAAAAAATCCGTTGGTTCTGATATCATCTCGCCTAAAATTTGCTTAGAGTTAGCTGACTTCTAAGTGAGTCCTTTAAGAATTCTGTACACCATCTCGATCAAGCAGCAGAAATTTCTATCTTTATGGAAGCATTCTATCATATATGTCTCATTGATGTTGTGGCTAAGATTTTTGTGTCGATCCTTCTCAGGCGCTTTCAGTCCACTCGTGACGAACGTACCCGTTCCAACCAAGAAGGTTTCCGCCCTGGAAGAGGATGTGTATACCAAATCTTCAGCCTCCGACGTACCTTGGAGCTCCGTTGGGCACATCAACAACTGACTCTACTCTGTTTTATCGATTTTGCTGCACCCTTCGACTCAGTTGATCGGGCGTCACTATGGAACATATTGTCTGCAGACGGCATCCTTGACAAATTGCTTCGACTCATTCAATCATATTATCAAGACACAACAGCTCGGGTTAGAACATGTGGTCGAGAGTCGGACTCATTTGAGATGTGTTTCGGTGTTAGACAGGGCTGCCCACTATCTCCCACGCTCTTCAATTACGCGTCGACTGGATCCTAAACAACATCGAGGAGTTCAGATCAGTCCTACGAATTTTCTCACCAACCTAGACTATGCGGATGACGTTGTCATTATGGGAAATGATCATTCGGAGATACAATGTGCGCTTAACGACATTCATGAATATGCCCTCTCAGTTGGAATGAGAATTAATACATCGAAGACCAAAATTCTCTCGTCTCTTTCTAGTCTGATGTCCAGGTTACAATCACAGGGGCTGTAATAGAGGAAGTGGAGACTTTCAAGTATCTCGGAGCAATATGCGTAACAACTGGACAACCTGTGATCGAAATAGAACACAGAACAAATCAAGCACGCGCCGCTTTCTGCCGTCTGAGGAAATCATTGTAGGATAAATGGAAAATGTCACTTATAACGAAAAGTAGGATCTATCAGGCCGTCATTCGCTCAATTCTGGTGTACGGCTGCGAGACTTGTTCCTAACCAAAGAAAGTGTGAGACTAAGGTGTTTGACAATGGTTGTATCCGTAGAATTACTCGCCATCGCCGATCAGACCGAATCCCAATGCATCGTCTTCGACAAGAATGTCAATTAACAAGAATACCTGCTATCCTCCATAAAAGACGGCTATCATGAATCGGTCATGCGGCTAGAAGACCGGAGGGAGCATTGATCCACGACCTAGTAGACCCGAACATTCCCACGAACTGGAAGAAACGCCGAGAAGGACAAATGAAAACATGGGAGTACACAATGAAAAAAGACATGAAGAGGATCACCGGCCAACAACTCCATGGATTACGCAGGTGGAATAAGGACTGGGCCGTCCTATCCATGAACCAGGCACAAGACCGCTGCTCTTGGACAGCTGCCGCTAGGGATGTGGTGTGCACACTCGAGGATGCCGGCTCAACCCGCCCAGGGTGAATGTCGCTGCAAGTAAAGTACAAGTAAGTACATTCTATCATATCGCCTATTCCAAAATCTATTCCACCAAATATAAGACAATTTCGCCCATATATGTCTTCCCAACCCAAGCTAAACTACTTGAGTGGATAATCGTGGAACTATAAGTGGTGATTTTGAATGTCGTTATGGGTCCACACAACACGGATTCAGAAACAACCACTCAACTTCTACTGCTTTTGGAGAATTGTATGAAAAGTCAACAGAGCTATTTGATGATCATCTGGGCGTAGCCATTCTGTCATTCGACTTGTCGGCAACACTTGATTCAATCGATCACGGGCATATTTTGCAAAAGTTTCCACAGCTTGGTTTTCCTGCTTCTTTTTTTGTTGTGGCTGAGAATCTGCTTACAATATTAAGCCTAGAGTACCTCAAGAGTCAATTCTGGGCCTCTCATCTTTAATGTATTTGCCTCTAACATCAGTACAAACTTTGCGAACATGCAAATACAATACGCAGATGATGCACATATCGGAATGTCTATATTAAAAACATCAGCAGAATATGAAGTACAAAAAAAAATGAGCAATGAAATGAAAAGTCATGGTGAACTGATGCACGGTTAACGATTTGAAGTTGAACGAGAAGCAGTCAAGCATACTGATGTGTTTGAAAGGAAAGGAGGTTCTCCTAAATCTGACGTTTGATATTCCCGGATGAGGTAAGATGAAGATCCGAGGAGTCACCTTTAACAATTAGCTGACATGGGTGGGCCACGTTGACAACATTGTGAGGATTTGAAATCGACGGCTACACATTCTATGAAGATAAAAGAAGCTCGTATCTTATCGTGAACTCCATCAAATTTATCAGGCAACTATTTTATCAAGAATTGAATACGCGTGCCCCTTATTTACTGGACTCTCAAAGGCCTTGTCAAAACTTGAGCGAATTCAAAGCCGCTCATAAGATTATTGGTAGTGACGTGAAATATGATAGTTTTCAAGAAGGTTTTGCGCAACAATGGCCATATTCTGCATAAATATTTACCTAAGCGTCTGAATTACTGTGGACATTTTATCACTGATTCTCATCGTTTTCAGAAGAGAAGATATTCCTTCTTTCCACATGTCGCGAGATTGCTGAATACAAATATCTCTAGAATGCTATTTTACTCTTGAATTGTGATAAAGCAACTATAATTTTCAATGTACATCATGATTTCCAATTTGCTTCATATATGCACCACCACTGTTCTTAATACGTGTAATATAGTCAAAAGTCAAAAATGTTTATTTCCAAGAACATTGGAATAAAACGCGCACATAATATCTACAAAAAAATTAGCTTGATGGCAGAAAACAGCGTGCGGTCGGTGTTGTTGAAACATACTCTGAACAGGAAGGAGAGGAGAATTGACGAAAATAAATTTCCAGATTTCATATTTATTGATTTGTGATTTCCTTAGTTATCGTTCGCAAGTTGTTTGCTTTTTTGAGAAACCTCGCGATGGATTTTACCAGTTTCGGAGTTAAAATATTCATCAATTTATTGAATTCTGTTGTATTTCTACAGTTGCACAACAAAGGCGCTGTTTCTTGTCGTAAATTTTGATATAGTGAGCATTCTATCATGAAATGATACAGAGTCTCCACTTTCGAGTTATCACATAGCTCAATATAGAGATTATTTGAGGTTATATACGATTTTTTTACTTCTGGCACAACTAGGGTGAAAAACAAATTTCAAAATTTTTATGAATGTATCTCTGATGGAGGCTTCTTGAAAATAATATCGTAAACCAGAAGCAAACGCTTGTAGTATTTTGCGAAATGGAGAATAGTTTGCGGTAGAATGTGCTTGTCAATGTCTATGAATTGATAATACTGAAACATAGTTATTTTTAATGTGTGTGTGTGTGATTTGAAAATGGAATTTTCCCAAAAATTCCTATTGTTGTCAATGACGCCCCCTTCCGAATTTTTCCGCTCCCCCCCCCCCTGCTAGCAATCACATCCCTGCAGCATTTATATCGCCAATTTTATGAAAAATTTTGCCCACACATGGTTGACAATATTTGCGTATTACTTCACAATTCAGTGAAATTTGAAAAACACATCTTACACAACCGCTCAGTGCCCGCCCACCCATTTTACCCATGGAACGCCAACCTTGATATGTGGCTAAAACTTTGCGAAGTCAGGATTTTTCTTAGCGATGGATATTCGAACTTCGCGAAGTAGGTCCTATTCCAACCCTAAACTATGTTTTTAAGAAAAAAGCGGTGTCACATTCCTAGAAATTATGAAACTGCGCCTACCTTCTTGTTCAGTTGTTTGTAAATTTATAATTTGATTCATCTTCGTGGAGAAGTTCTCAAAGAAATTACTTTTTTCAGGGTGATCCTCTCATGATTGTTGGTCATCACATTTTAAATGGTAAAGTTATGAAATTGGACAAACCGCTGGCTGTCAGTCATCGTGTGAGATCAAAGGAGGATGGTAATCAAGTGGAATACGAAATCAGAGCAATAATACGGGACAAAATAGTTTTTAAATCTAGGCCAAAGCCCATTATTGTAAATGTTGCTAAAAAGCAGTATTAGATTTGATATTTGTAAATATAGAATTGATATTTCTATTGAGCATTTTCTGGTTTTATCATACGCATGCATTGAGAGTCCGCATCTAGCCATCTTCGTTCGACCCTCGAGATGGCTACGCTTCAGCTCAAACGAATCAACGGATGGAACCTTGCGAAAGCTGCTGGTGCGTCAGGCTTGTGAGAACAAGAGCTGATATGTAATGCTTAATATGTTTTCTTAATCAAATTTTCATCAAAATTAATAGGCTTGTATTGATCGTAGGTATAGTGGCGCAGGGGCTGCAACCCTGCAGGGGTCCATATGGGCGCATGGGCTGCAGCCCTCCATTAGTAAATACATCAAAGAAAATTGACAGAGATCATTATCAAGTCATATGATCACTGAACGGTCAATTGCTCGACATGTTCTTAGCCACGAATGCCCAAGCACATCAATCAAACCGCGTTTCAAGTGGCTCGGACGTCACCGTCCATCTGTCGACGATGGCGCGCTAAGCTTATGCGCCTCGTTTCATGCAAGTTTTGCTGATCATACATCTGCATGCATCAAGCATTTTTAGCAGAATCACACGCGTAAATTGTGCAAGGATGGGGCGCTCTCACAAAATCCATCTGGTATCGTTTCTCGCATTCTTATTAGTGTTGGGAAGTCAAGCTTGCGCAATTCTGTTGTATTAAACATGTAGTACAAGTCGTAGACTATAGCAGGCGAAGTGCATTTGATAATTATTCATTGCTGTGTCTCATACTGTGTAGATTTGATTAAAATTGAATACATGTAATATCATTTCTCTCAAGACAGCCTTTATCTCAACACAGAAAAAAATTAGAATTGAGAAGCACTGACTCGCCTTAAGGTTACGAATAATCGGGAATCATGTTAACAAAACTTAGTCCCGAGCCTTCCGGACTTCAATGAAAAGGTTACTTACAATTTCTGACAATTTTTAGAGGTGCAGTTCGGTCAATTTCAGAAGCGATTTTTATCTTCGAATATTTAAGTATTGAATCACTACGACGATTTCCTGTTACTTTCCCACTTGTGTGCTCGCTAGTTTGCTTACAAATTCATGTCATAGATTCGTGATGCCGTCACAGCTGCCAGTTCACGCTTGCTGAGAAGTAGAGAGCCGTACACTAGACAGGAGGTTCGCTGTGGTGGACTGATAGAGGATCACCTGTAGTATGCAAGCAAACAAATATCTGAATGGACCTAATGTAAGAAATGTAGTTTATTATCAGTGGCGTCGCGTACTCCCAGACAATAGGCCTTCACTCGGCATTGGAATACTATTTCCATACCAGACATTTTTCATGTTACAACATTTATTTTCACAAAAGATGAATTTTTAATAACAATTTCCCGAACATTTTTAAGGCCAAGTGACTGTGCACATGAGAAGTTGATTGCTTATGTCACTTAACCGCCTTACTCAAGGAGCTGAGATTACTACATTCCCTCTCTGTCCAGACGACGTTTTCTCGAGAAAAAAGGAGGCAAGGCCAACAGTTTCTTGCGTTTCTGACGGCCGATCAGCCACTCACATGTTTGAAATTTTAATGCATTAAGATGTTTTGTGTATTTCTTATTTCTTTCAATTTCTATGTCAGGTGTTGGCCTACCTTGCTTGACGACTGTCATCTTCTCAGTAAATTCCCTTCGGACGAAAGGCGTGAATGGTTATGATCTCATCTACAGTACTAAACATAGCGTCACATCAATCACGTAAAGATAAATTATGGAATTCTAACGAATCTGGGTATTCGAGTCAGATGCATTACTCTGCACCAAAGTAAGCTCTGCACTGATTGGCGAACGCTCATTATCTGATCGCAGTCTTGTCTGAACGTCAGCCATCTGCTACTGTTGACGTAGTGGCCTCTCTGACATAGTAGCCAGGTACAATTGGGTTGCGCCTCCCTTTCTATATTTAGGTACCGCTCCTCGATCAAGAATTGCCGAGAATTTCATTGCAAAAATTGGAGAAGGCAATGTCTATCGGGAAAGCCAACTTTGGCGCGGGCGCGGGCGCTTACTGCCTCACACGCACACAACTATCTTTCGCTCTATCTGAACATCAATGCTCCGGCTGAACACACGACTAATTGTTCGAAGAAAACAGCTGTGATTCGAACTGTTCACTCAGCGGTTGAGCGTCTGATTTTGAGAAGGAGAGCTGTGCACAGCTATCACGAGAGTCGATCGAATTTAAAAGAAATCTAATGAAGACATTTTTCATTTTTATAAATGTTGGTAAATTATTTTTGAGGATGCACCGAAGGCCTCGCAGGTACGTAGAAGACGCCACTGTTTATTATTGAATAAGATGCATTAAATGATAAAATAATGTCATAGGGGCCTACATGTGGCTGATTACGTTGCAATACATTCACGCTTACGAAAGGCAAAATACAACAACTGATTGTTTGCTGTTTAGCAGCTGTCAGCTCTAAAATGCACATTTGCTACATTTACTATAAGTGTCAGAAATATGCGATAACTTCAAGAAGTATGCCACTGCACTAGTTTCCAACTATCAGGAAAATAAAACGTTAGACTAGACAAAATGGAGCAGCTTCTCTCTCTGACATTTTTGAAGAGTCGTAACATCACTTAGGAACTATAAAAATCCATATCCATTTCTCAAGAAATCTCTTTTGCGAAAGAAATTGTAAAATATTTGCATCCCATTTTCAAGCAAATGGCACAAACCTCGATCCTTACTCAAGTGGAAATTTACGTTGTCTGATTTTGTAATATTACTTCAACATCATGTATCTTAGATCTTATATTTTATCATTTCGAAATGTTCAGAATAGGGCTGTATCAATTACCGTAACATTCCCAAGGCGGTAACTTACCGAAAATTACCGTAATTTATGCGGTAAGTTACGGTAGTTTATGCAAAATATAGCAGCAACGCGCCCGGCTCACCCAAGCAATTCAAGTATGTATTATTAGAAGACTATTTGACACTATAAGACTACCTAGAATCATAACGCCCCATTTGAGTCTTTATTTGTCAACTTCGTCCCCTGAGGTTGGTTGGCCCAATTTTGCAATTGCTTTTTTGCAGCCAATAGCCATAGATATAGTGTAATTTGGTCTTGAAGTTAGAATAGGCATATTTCATCTGCAGTCCGTTTCATAAAAAGTGGATCATCCTAAAATTTGACTAAATAAAACATAAGTATACAGAAAGCATTTTTCATGTTATTTCATGTCTCTAATATATTTAAATGTCCGTATATAATCTGATAAGCTATGATACAGTAACGGTTCTTAA
Source organism: Prostheceraeus crozeri (assembly GCA_907163375.1). NCBI lineage: Eukaryota > Metazoa > Platyhelminthes > Polycladida > Euryleptidae > Prostheceraeus > Prostheceraeus crozeri. Next base: position 356,759 of record CAJQUW010001579.1, read on the forward strand.
GAAGCTAATATTTTGTGGCCCTACCCTTATTGTCAAAGACATTGCCAATTCGTCTAGGCATTGATTCGATGATATCGTTGATTTTTGACTGATCTAACTTTCTCCACTCGATCTTTTTAACATTGACGTAAGTTGTGATACGCCATCTGTAGGTAGCAGTGAACGACGAACGTTACGTTTTAGAATACTCCATACATTTTCTATGGGATTCAGATCAGGAGAACGAGCTGGCCAAGATAATGTCCTAAGCCCTAATTGAGACTTGCATAAGTTGACTCTACTACTCCTGTGACACGTAGCATTATCATCCATAAATAACCAAGTCGATGGATCACCAAGTTGATCTGTCATTTGGCCAATGTTCATTCGTAAAACATTCACATAGCGTTCAGAATTCATGATTCCTTGCTGTATGTGAAGTTCAGAGCGGCCATTGGTCCAAGTGCCAGCCCAAATCAGTAGAGTCGCACCACCTTGTACCCGGGGACGATGTAAATGTCTCGGAATTTCCTGATCAGATTTTATCCATAATTTCAATCGACTATCACTATCCTTCAGACGGACTGATGCCTCATCAGACCAGACAACCCGATCCCATTGATTTCGCCAGTGACAATGACTCATTGCCCATCTGAGACGTCTTTTTGTATGCTGATCTGATAATTCGATCTGAGAGGGCCTCTTACAGCTCTTGAAATTCGACTCAATAAGTCTTCTACGAATAGTGGACTTAGAAATTGACGAGTCTAGTGCAGCCATCTCAGTTAACGAGAGACTTGGATCAACTTTAACAAATCTCAAAATTAGGCGTTCTCTACGTTTGGATGTTTTGCGTGGACGGCCAGAGCCCTCTTTACGACAGAGTCGAAAATCATCATTATGCCATCGATGCACATTTGTGTAAGGGACATTTAGTCGCTTGCTTGTAGCTCGCAAAGAAAACCCTAGTTCTAGCAAGGCTGACACTTTGCCTTTTGTGAATGCGATCTCGTTATTGTTCATTTGTGCTTTGTATTGTTTTCAACCGGTAAGAGATAGATTTCTAGCTGAAAGCAATCAGGAGTGCTGCCAACACCACCGCAACGAAGTCAGGAAGCTATGGAACATGAAGTCCAGTTAATCACATGTAGCAGTTACATTATTGTTGATGAATAATGGTGCTATACTGGCTCTGATTGACGGATTTTTTTATTTTTGTTTTGCTTGATAGCTTTTGGCTTGTAGAACAACATATTACATAACAAAGGAAACAAATGTAATTTTATAAGAGTGAGGTATGATTTTGTGTAACATTGCTAAATGAAGATTAAATTATCTACTACTTTTTTTATCTATAACAGGAAAACAACTCAATATTCATGCTTGAAATTTCCAACAATGATATTAGTAAGCACAACTGACATATCTTCCAAATTTCAGAGAAATTCGTTTAAGTTTGGCGGAGTTAGACAAAGATGAAGTTAAGGCGATGTTTAAGGGTGATCCATTTTTTATGAAACAATCTGTATTTCTTCTCGGCCTATTTCATTATTTTATTAAATCCATTGTAAACCTGTTCTCTTATTCGCGTGTCTTAATTTCTTAATAAAACAGCTGGGCTATATGTAGACACAGGGCTACAGGGCCTAAGACTTTCACCAAAATTGACTTATGAATAAAAGACTTATTTTGATAAAAACATTTCTTTAATATACCGCTGCAAATTGAAAAAGATAACAAAAATTTTGTGTAAAATATATTTCTCTTTCAGCAAACAAATTGTTGTGAAACTCGATATAATCTCAATGAATATACTGTTCAGAGACCGCTAAATGATTGTATACCGTACATGAAATGTAATCTTCATCTATTCGGACTTGCATAAATCGGTGTTTATAAAGGAAAAAATTGCATACAAAATATGATTATACCAGTAAGTAAATCAATGCGATTGGAGATAGATGGTACAAAGCATGCGAAGATGCGCGCACAAGAAGACCACAAAAAATTCGATTAATCAGCACGGACAGCGCCGATAACAAAGATGTTAGCAAAATGTATATAACAGAAATGTTGGGTAACAAAATACTTCATTTTTTAGCAAGGTAATCGTAGCAAAATTTAGTATAGATCTCAGGAATATAGGTGGGTGTATCTACTTACAATGTAAGCTACAGGATTATGCACCGTTCAAAAGTGAAGAAATGTTCATATGTGAATCAATCTGATTGGATATACGAATATATCATAAACATTTCCTCATCGACATTGTAGATAAATTCAATTTCATATTAACTAATGCTTTCTAAAGCATGAACAGATATAAAACAATTGAGGACTAATACTCCAATGGAAGCTGTGATCATGTTAAGCCGAACACAGTGCAAAACTAAGAAAGAATTTCATAACTAATCAATCCGCACTTCATATCAAGATGTTGCATTAGGATTATTATTGCATCAAATTACCACTTACTATATTTCGTTTCGTGTGTTTACACTGAACACGCTAATCGAAGAACAGATAGGGCCTAAAACTGACAGAAGAATGATAGGAACAGATATTTGACTGATCGGACTAAGAGAATTTAGAACGCTTTAAGATGATGCTCAGGAATTTTTATGTTTTGAGTTTTGATTCTCAATATATACGAAAGTGTGTAACCTTGCTTGGTGATAAGTCTTTATTCCCTATTATTTCATGTTTAGGATATTTTGTAAATGAATAATATATAGTAAATATTTATCAGGTACACACAAAATTTTCTTCATCTACTCGTTAATAGATGACAATAACTTAATAATGAATTTGAATATGTGCACATTACAGAAAATTGAACTTTGTCGGTGAAGCTGACTATGAACAATTACGGAAATTACATGTACCGGTACTGAGAAAATTTAAGGAGGACAAAATACTAAAAAATAAGACTAAACATGATCAGTGATTGCCACAAATAGTAGCCATGCAGTAAGAGCACTGAATTACGAAGATAAACGAAGAGCAACACGCTCTATTTCTTCAGTTGGAAATGAGAAGTCACCGCGTCTTCCAACATCTGGTGCTGAAATGGCACATAGATCCTTTCGATCAACAGTTGACACATCGACAACCTCTGGAAATGTGTATGTACCGAATTTATTCACTTTAAGGAAAGACACAGTGAAATCATCTCCTTCCAACATTGCCGCTATCTTTCCGATGAATACCTTGTACTTCAAACCATGATTTCCCCTGCTTTCAACGACGATTCGTGCTGCCACAAAAGTCCCGACTTCTAGAGGAATATTCAAAGGGATGGTTTCTCTCTCGGACTGCAAAAACTGGTCATCAATGATGACTATCATCCACTTCGTCTATTTCCATGAGGTTTTCGTTATCGTCACTATCAGAGGAATCCTGCACGGCACCACCAACTTTGAGCAAATGATTCGGGTCATAATCTTCATTTTTTTGAAAATAAGATGACACTTATTCTTCTTTTGACCAGTTCCTTCTTCAAGTCGACTTTTTATTTTATGGTTGTAAGCAACAGACGTCGGAATACTTGCTCTTTCGTCAGTCAAGGAGCTCCTGAGTTTCGTTTTTTTTGAAGGCTGAATTCCTTATTTGCTCTCTCAACCGCCGCAGTTGTGGCCGACATCGAAAGAAGAACGACGGCTACCACATTTAGCTGTCGCGTATTCCCATAGCATTGCCACCATTTAATCGGATCCGTGTCGTAGTCGACTTTCCAAATCATGCGGGATGAATTGAACAAAGCACTCGATCTTGTTCTATATTCAAGCAGATCGTTAGATACAGATGTCGTTGAGAGTTTCGTTTTCTGTGCAATTTCGAAGATTGTATTTTCAGCAAGAACCAACTGCTGTTCCGTTAGAGTTCTACCCCTGAACCTGGGGTCCAGAAGGTTCGCTGCATAGTGCTGCCCGGAAATGCAGAATTTTCGGCGATTCTCGATGAATGATTGCACACATTTTTTCTCTTCATCAGAAAGAAATGATTGGCGTAGAGTTTGGGTCATTGAAGTTCCATGTATGAAAACACCTCCGGCGCTTTCGGCCTTAGAATTTCAGGAACACGCTTGGGAAAAGGATGCCGAAAGGAAATTTATATATCTTGATAATTTTCTGAGATAATGATTTGACAGTATTTTATAGGAGACGGTAGTTTATAACCCAGGTCATTAAAAACGTAAAATCAATTTTCTCTGAAACCATAGTTACTTATGATGCAAAATTACACTTTCATTAAAGCAAAATAATTCAGCAGAGTTCATTTTGAATTGTTTTATTTCAGCATAACACATTACAAACAATTATTTTCAGAGAAAACATAAATATAAGAATAAATTACCCGGTAATTTATAAAATAAATTACCCGGTAATTTATAAAATAAATTACCCGGTAATTTATCGGGTAATTTACCGGGTAACTTACCGCGCGGTAACTTACCTCACAGCCCTAGTTCAGAACATGTCTCGTCTGTTTCAAATGAGGTCATCCAATGCTATCACACATCAATCTTTTCAGTCATTTGTTTTTCGGAAGACTATAGAAGGTAAATGTCCTTAAGATCGTCCCTTTTGCTACCACACATGTATGCGCAGCATTGTGCCATTTTGGAGATTTTGCATGTGTTCAGAGAATTAGTTAGAGATTCCTAAACAAGTGACTTCTTGTCGATAAAGTACATTGCTTCCTGCTCATTTTCTCCCTGCGAGCTGATCCTCTTACGCTTTGCTGATTCGTCACGAAGAACGCTAACAGTGGCGGATCAGATCACTGGCAGATGTGATGTCATCTCGTCTCCTAAAGTTGATAATTGTGGGTAACTCAGGCATCAGAAGTGCGTCCAAGCTAACAAGATTAACAAGTCATCGTTGCTAGCCATGCAATGAAGAAGCCATTGAGACAAGGTTGAAAAGGGAACTACACCTTTTAACTTTGAAAGCCGATTTCGGTTAAAGATATTGTGAAAGAGCTAAAAAATGAAATTGCTTGTTTCATTTCAATCACCAGTTATGAAATTCAGGCTTTTTTATCAAATAAAAATTTTTTGGGATCAAATAAATGGCTATATTTCTAAACTCACGAGAGATTAAGCTAAAAAATGCATAGGGGAGACGGGACTAATATGGGTAATTTGAGTTCTTCGGCCACTAGCTCTGGACCCATTGCCCGTATGAACTTCAAATTCGACAGAGAACTAGTCATGGTCATTGTTTGTCCGCGTGTGACAGTACAGCTCATTCGAGGAAAACACGCGCTCACACGTGCGCATGCACTAAGAAGATAACGATAAAAATGAAAAAAATTTGATCGCTGAAGCTACGACAATGAAATCAGACTAATTGGCTAAGCCTCTCATTCTGTGTGGAGTGATTGTTCGAGGCAAACGAAAACTGCTCCGTCATTGCAATCACATGCAGATTAACTTTCTAACTTTTATTTCGGTCCACGATTGATAGTTTCCGTAAAATGCGAGTCTAAGAAAAGTGCCCACACAGCCCCACTCCTAAAATATTGCTGGGGTAAAATGGGCAAGGTGCATTTTTATCATCACTATTATTATTTCTATGCTTATTTTCCAGGCAAATACCCTGAATCCATGAGAGATTTATAGAAAGACGTAATGGAACTATGAATCAATGCAAAAAGTTTATAAGAATTTGATGGAAATTCAAGCAAAGCGCCGAAGCATGAAATTTGTCGGAAAGAGACAGGCCTATTGTTATCAAATTCAATTTAGGTTAGATGGCAAACTAAATGACCTCAATTCTACTTTTAAAGTTCTCATCATGAATACAGCTTGCTTCTGAGATTATCATCAGTTTAGTTTGCCCTTACAGCGCTCGAGACATGTCAGTTGGCTATTAACCCTTTGAGCCCTACGACGTACCTGTACGTCTCCTCACCATTCCTACGACGTACCTGTACGTCAGGTTTTTTATCGTGTCATTTTGATTCAGCAGCTTGTCAGGAACTAACCGCATACTCAGCAACTGAAGTCAGGAATATGATAAGGTCATTGTGACAGCCAATCAGAGGTCAGATGCGCCTCCAGCCAATAGATAATGCGCAGTACAACTTAAGATAAATTCACGTGAGTGAAATTAGTTCTGCGCCAAATGTCTGAGGTGATAAGTCGTCGCACGCGAATTCCGGTTCGTCGTTATGGATTTGACGTAGATTTGGACGTTGACTCTGATCGATCTGAAGATGAGGATGAACAGGAATATGTTTCTGCTAGTTCTTCGAGTGACAGTGAGTCTGGTGACATCGTCGAAGAGGAAGAAGAACTTGATTCCTCAGAAAGCAACTGGCATTTCGTGACGTCTGATAGTGACACTTGTCCTGTTCTTCAATTTGAAGGGGAGACTGGCTGGAAGGTAAATTCCCCTAGGAATACTTTGGAAGATTATTGTGACATTTTCTTACCCATTGAATTATTCGAAAAGTTAGCCAAATGGACTAATAGCAGAGCAAGAATTTACATCGCCGAAAAAATTCTCACGACTGAAGACGAGTTTATTTGGAAAGATACTAATCCTCATGAAATGAGGAAGTTTTTCGCGTTGTCACTACTGATGGGAGTAATCAAGAAACCGTATATAAGACATTACTGGGCTACTGAGCCACTTATGTCGACGCCATATTTCTCCATGTGCATGACACGTGATCGGTATTCGCAAATCCTTCGTTTTCTGAGGTTCAGTGACCCTTACAACACTCAAAGTGGAAATCAGTCTTCACGCTTGAACGATTTGGATAGAGAAGTTGCCGAACTATGTTCTCAGTATCTTCCGGCTGCTGAATTGTCTTTGGATGAATCTTTGCTTTTATACAAAGGCCGGCTTCGGTTCAAACAGTTCATTCGCATCAAGCGAGCTCGTTTCGGGATCAAGATTTTTATCCTTTCTGACATTGATGGATATTTGATGGCGCATGTGATTTACTATGGTGCACAAACTGACTTCACTTGCGATGAGAATGACATCGATCTTCTCAAACCGAGTGAACGCATTGTCGCTGTGTTATTATCGAGAGCTGGATTGCTTGACAAAGGATATGTTGTTACCTTGGATAATTGGTATTGCAGCGTTCGGTTGGCCGAATATCTTACGACGAGAAAGACCGGCTTGCGTGGTACCATCCGAGCAAATAGAGGCGTTCCAGCGGAATTGAAGGGTAAGAACATGAATCCCATCTCAAGTGCATTCATTCGACGTGATAACATGTTGATCGTTCGCTTCTGTGACAAAAGAGATGTCTATCTCATTTCGACAGTTGACAAAGCTGGAACGCTTGAGAAAGAGAGATTTCTGCCCGGTGGCAATGTATCCAATTATGAAAAGCCAACAGCCATTGATACGTACAATAATACAATGTCCGGTGTTGACAAATGTGATCAAATCATTGCGGGCGTGACTTGTGTTCGCCGAACGCATGCCTGGTTCAAAAAACTTGGTTTGCATATGTTGCAGCGACTATTATTGAACGCGCATGTTTTGTACTGCCGAGAACAAGAAAAAATCAAATTCTTGGACTTTACACGAAGAGCTATTTTGCATTTTACAACTGTTACCTCTGAGCCTCACAGAAAACGATTCAGGTCAGGTCAAATGAACACCGATGATCGCAAGGAAAATCTTCATTGTCCTTCAAAGTTCCCTCCTACCGAAAAGAAAGAAAAACCCCAGAGAAGATGCAGAAGTTGTGTAGCTTCCAATCAAAGAAAGGACACCAGATACTTTTGTGACACGTGTACAGACAAGCCACCACTCTGTCTGAACTGTTTTCCAACTTGGCATCAATCTTTATAATTATGACATGCCTGAAACCCATATGGGATTGTGTTTTATATACTGTGTTTTACTAAGAGGGAGAATTCTAAAGGACAAATTAAAACTGTGTTTTAATTTTTTATATACTGTGTTTTACTAAGAGGGAGAATTCTAAAGGACAAATTAAAACTACAAATTAAGAACAAATTAAGCTTAATTTATTGTGTACTAGTATTTTATACATCGTATATCACTGCACAATTAACTTTAGATAATACTCAAACGTTTAAATGAACTGTTGTGACTGATATTTTCACGTGAGAACTACAGAACTAATTAAAATGAAAAAAAAATTTCGAAAAATTGGTTCAGGAACTGGAGGGGGGTATGTAAAATCGGTACCGGGCTCAAAGGGTTAAGTATCACTTCCTATCTGCTAACAATGATTATTATTCAGTTTCAAGAAGTCCACCATGTGTTGTTTCTGACCTTACGGTGGCGATTGACAATAAATCACGATGATTGACCTTTCGCACCAAAAACCGTGTACGGATTGGGCACATGAGTGGATGTGGCATGAATTAAAAGGCGATTCATGCAACGTTTGTTATTTGTGATAAGTGCAAAATTGAATAAAATGATGATTCATGACTTTTCAGGTCAAAGAAATCTTGTTTAACTATCAATGCGCAGCCAATGCTGTCATGGTCCATCTTAATTTCTTATCTTGATGAACCAATCATGCATAGGAGACGGCAAAGCCGTTGATAAACATCATTTAGTAAGTCAAATATACAAAACCCATGTAGCTCCAGTCAGTGCCCATATTACCCCGTGGTATGGGTAAATGGGTATTTTGATACTACAAAATCGCTTCTAATTTTTTCTAATGGATCCTAGAACTTCCATCTTTTTTTTTGGAACGTTGTCTGATAAAAACTTATTGCCCTGTGAATTGTCCCGGGACGAAAAGAATTAATTTTGTAAAAAATAAGTCTAAAAACCCTTAGGCGCCCATATTAGTCCCGCCTCCCCTATTTTCCATGAAATGTAGTGGATATAACTATGAAATGATGCTAATATAGTTGTAAATTCTTGAATGTCAGGAGATGTTACGCAAATCTACGTGAACAGATTCTCTGTTTATGAGGGGCGTAGAGTCTATTGGGTCATTCGGGGCAGTGCCCCGAATGCAATTTTTTTAGATAAATTCCGCAACATATTTTGATCAAGTACTATACGGGCCTACGCGTCAGTGACCAAACGCTACTTCTTATTAGGTCTTTATTTCATGTTTCCATCTTTGTATGCGTAATTGTTGGTGGCTTTATCCATCTTCCTCTCTCAGGGGCAGTCGCTTGGAGTGTCGCCGAGATTGTACCGATTGGCCAAAATCTAACACGAGCCACGCATGATTAACAGTGGCTCGATGATGTCATCGACAACTCAGCCAATCTATCAATGTGCCGTTTGCACGCGCCAGAACAGCTCGGCGACACCTTTCAGCTTGTCGCGGCCACTGCATGCAATCCACAGAGAAGCAATCCATCTGTGATTCAACCACAGTCAGTGGATTCAACCCGGGCCAAGGCAAGGAATTCTTTACGAGTGACACACTACACACACTGACCGGCTAATCAAAGTGAGTCTGACAAACGCGTAGCTAATAGTCTTAGACATACATGCCATTGACAGGATCAGTTTACATGTGGGAAACGCAACAATTGAATGATGTCTGATTTATCTTTGTGACATATCTTTCAAGACATGTCATTACCTATTCAGTATTTTGTCAGCCACTATGTGTGGGACCCCGCTCGTCTGAGTTTGAGTGTTCAGGTTAGGGGTCGAAACACAACTAGACGAGTACCTGCTGGTGACTGACGGACTGCAGTATTATGTTTTATATCCCTTAATCGGTAGCTGAAGTAGTGGTCGATGAATTGTAATTCGAATGAAGAAATGTGGAATTACATGAAGTACTATAGACGGATGAAGAAACTGGCGATAACAAATTCAAGTGAAGAAATAGTATTTTCCATGTGTAGTCTTAGGTATAGTGTGTATAGTTTCATTGCTTTCGGTGTAGTAGAGTGTCATTGTAGTTCTATTGTTTACCTCCATTATCCACTCTTACCATTATCCACTTTGTGTAGTGTCAGATATAGTTCACTTGTAATCGGTGTAGTAGCATCGTTGTATTTCCATATTTTACCTCCACTTTTCCAATTTCTATTCATCGGTCTCCTGTTGTTTTATAATATCCATTTTTAATTTCCTTAACCTATGGTGACCATTGTCTTATTCTATTTCCACTATCAGCATCTGTAGTCAGTAGCCTACAGTATATTAGACGTCTGTTTTGAACGTGTATACCGTAGTGTTTGGAATCTATGGTATTAGTATATTAACAGCAAGAATGAGTAGTATTACAATTCTTAAGATTTCCATTTTTACCAGATATTGGGCCAAAGCTGATCAATTTTAATTCGTTGCTACGAGAAAGCTACAGAGTTCTTTTAAGAACTGATTAATCCAATGGTTACAGTAGCATTGCCTTTGTACACTTGCGGATTGGAGAACGCCATGTCCTCATTAGGACTACTTTAACTAATAATTTAAATTAGTAAGCATTATATTCTATTATAAATGGCTACTGGGATGACTTTCATCATCATATGAGAATTCACATCTTCATTCTTTCATGATTATTTGAAAACATCAAACTGACTTCTAGACTAGAACTGGGGGTACTTTTGGGTTATCTCCCCCCTCAGGTTTTCAAATTTGTCTACAATCCGTAGAAATGAATCAATGATGAAAAAACTTTTATGCAAATCAGACAAGCACTTTATAAATTAGAGACGACGCGCGTGAAGTGCAGCAATGTCAGCATCTTGATTTGACTTCGCCTGACCTCATCGTCTGAGCAGATGGCACTAGGACGTTAAAGACGTGTGAAGTTAGCCGTACCAATATCCGTACCATATCGAAAATCGCGTGTGCCACTCTCAAAAACAGCATTTACACATAATTTTAGAGTGTGCCAGCTTGTGCCACCAGTAATTTTTCAAAATAATGCAGCAGTTCGCGAGAAATCGTCCATCAAAACTTCGAGGTGGTGCGGATGTTAGTTAGCCGTACCAATTTACAAAAAAATCTTAAATCGCATCTTTATGAATTTTCAACCACATGGACGTCTAAAATAACACGTCTAAAGCATGTGCCACCCACTACTTTGTCAAAATTCACAATACTTACTGAGAAAATGGACAAAATGACCTAAAAGTGGTACGGATGTGAAGTTAGCCGTACCACTTATGAAAACTGCGTGTGCCACTCGAATCAACACACCAAATACACTTATTGGGAGTGTGCCAGCTTGTGCCACCCCTCAGACAGCCCCAACTCTGCGGAGAATCCGCACAAATGCGGATTTTCCTCCGCAGCCCATCCGTACCACTTGTGAAAATCGCGTGTGCCACTCGAATCAACACACCGAATACACTTATTGGGAGTGTGCCAGCTTGTGCCACCCCTCAGACAGCCCCAACTCTGCGTAGAATCCGCACAAATGCGGATTTTCCTCCGCAGCCACTCCCACAGCCCATCCGTACCACTTGTGAAAATCGCGTGTGCCACTCGAATCATCACACCGAATACAGAAACATCTCCGCACAAAATACATCAATCTGTAGTTTCCGACCTTGTGTCAGCATTTTCTGCAAAAGCGTTGATATTTCCTGATAGAGTGAACAATTCTCTATCCAATGATACCAATGTCTGTTGTATGTTTTTGCAGGATAAAAATAACTTAATGATCACGTGAATGAAATATATCCTATTTTGAATCATTGCTATTTAAATACAACTACTACAATTTCTTGTAAAACCATTGATGGTAAATTCAGAATTTCTGGCATTCGGTGTGTTGATTCGAGTGGCACACGCGATTTTCACAAGTGGTACGGATGGGCTGTGGGCGTGGCTGAGGACGAAAATCCGCATTTGTGCGGATTCTACGCAGTGTTGGGGCTGTCTGAGGGGTGGCACAAGCTGGCACACTCCCAATAAGTGTATTTGGTGTGTTGATTCGAGTGGCACACGCAGTTTTCATAAGTGGTACGGCTAACTTCACATCCGTACCACTTTTAGGTCATTTTGTCCATTTTCTCAGTAAGTATTGTGAATTTTGACAAAGTAGTTGGTGGCACATGCTTTAGACGTGTTATTTTAGACGTCCATGTGGTTGAAAATTCATAAAGATGCGATTTAAGATTTTTTTTGTAAATTGGTACGGCTATAACTAACATCCGCACCACCTCGAAGTTTTGATGGACGATTTCTCGCAAACTGCTGCATTATTTTGAAAAATTACTGGTGGCACAAGCTGGCACACTCTAAAATTATGTGTAAATGCTGTTTTTGAGAGTGGCACACGCGATTTTCGATGTGGTACGGCTAACTTCACACACGTCAACTACGTCATGTCGCGACAACTCTTGAAGAGATAATGACCCAGACCACATCCTTTACATTAATATGCCTAACTTAAGAAAGGTGTGGTAGGATAGTGGTCTTGGGAAGATTTCAAATAGCAATGGATGAGACGGAGACGGAAAGAGAACAATGCACACACGAGTAGCAATGATGCGTCGAACAGACGAAGTCAGATCAAGCTGTTGACATCGCTACACTTTACGTTATCGTCTCTAATGCAAGTAGTTGTCTGATCTGCATAAAGTTTTGTATGTGGGTAGAAAATGTGCGCAAGTACGTGTACCCGAAGTTTGGACGCGATTGATTCATTTTTGCAGATTTTAGACAAATTTGAAAACCTTGGGGCATAGAGTAAATACCGGTATATTAGGTAGAGTGGTAACTCCGCATTTATTAAATCCCCAATGTGTATACACTTGCGATTTTATTCTGACTTTCCTGAGTCCCATTCTGACTTTGCCGATCATTTGTTGAAGGCATTACAAGTGTACAACAGTCGACACATTTAGATGTTTTTGAAGTGGAATTGTTTTATCAATAAAGAAAATATATCTGTCAGAATTCAGGTGGTTTTCAATTATTCACGTTGATGTTATGGAATATATGAATTTAATGGTTATGATGAATATGTCTACATACGTCCGTCAAGGTAGGTTCAAATAAACTACTCAATCAAGATTTGATAATTGTGCATATATCTACGATTAATATCATGATCAATTGATTATATCACGAGAATGTGCACCTATAATGAGTATTATAGCAAAGCTATACTTGTGAAAAGCTGCCATTTTAATACTGAGTGGACTAGATGATATTCTCGTTCATAACGCTCTCGACCACAAGCAAAAGAAAATTTGATAGGTGATTGAATATTGGAGAAACAAAATAAATTGTCTAGATTACGCTCGTACATGTAGTTTAATCAGAAAAGACATGTAGCAAGACTAGAAATGATCTGAGTCACATGATTGCTATGATTTTTAATATATTTGAAGGTGATTTTACTAATCATAATTTTGATATCAAAGAGCCTAATTTTATATAGGCCCACCTATGACCCTACCCATGACTTCGGTATCTACAGGCAAATGTCAGTAAACCAAACCAAATAAAATGAAGCGAATGATGAAATTCCGTCTTAGGCTATCATGTTGACTCAATTTTCAAGAAAAAATAATGGCAATCATACTGGATTCGTATGACATTTTATACCTACTACTTAGAATATCGGTAAAAGTAGTATAAAATGTTTAAATTTATAAAACGAAATTTCACCAATCGATTTTTTTAAAATTGACATGAATAGAATTGCATTACACTGTAGATTGATAAAATAAAGTCGCAGCTCTGGTGGATCTCAAAACATAAAAAGTTAGTTCTGACGCACCGTGAGATTATTGAGTCATTTTTCTATACAGCCATGGATTTACGAAAGGAATTCATGTGCATAATGTACGCAACAACATTAAATATCAGTGGGGTCGCCAGCGACCCCAGCCGTAAGTAACGTTTGAATATTTTTAAATCATTGCTACTTTTTTGTGAAAGGGGGTATAAGCAAACGGTATCGTCCAGACACTATACGCCAACTTAAAAATACATGGTTGAAACAATCAGCAAAAAATAATTTTTGGACTTGAAAAATACGATGCAAGGAAGCTTTGGGCCCACCATAGGGTTAAAAATGACAATTTTCTGATATTTTCAAAAATACATTTTTGTTCAAAGTGATGTCAAACAAATGGCAAGACCGATAAGAGGATTCCAAATTAGGACGTATTATACTTGAACATAGTGATTACAGTTGTGGAGTTGTCGGCTGGTTTTCTGTGTGATGAATACTAAATAATATCCATTTTCTAAGTGTGAAAAGTGCCTAAAATTAAGCACTTGTTCAATTTATCATTAAGCGATCAAATTCCCAGACCGGATAAACAATGACCATAACTCGATCGAATGTGAGCAATGGATTTCAGATGAATAGGGAGACTACTCTTTACATCCCTTAATAATTGAAATTATCGGGCGCAATTGCACCACGGATGTTCACTTCGCCTACAGTCCTAACTAAATAGTGCTCGACATGAGTATTTACAGAACTTACTGTAGAGACAAATGATCCAAGTTCAAAGGAGTTTTCTATGATTTCTTAGTTGAACAAATTGAAAGGGAAATCCATGATATTCAGTGAAATAATCGATTCTTATCGATAGATCCAGACGAATGGATCAGATAACCTTTGCCGCTTACTTAAACATTCCCATCTAAGACTTTCACAGCTAAAAGTTCCCATTCCGCATGATCAAAAACGAAATTTTGTACAGGATGCTTTCTTAAAAATTGTAAACTGATTTAATGCAATACGTTCACAATACAGGCTGCCGAACAATTTCAATGTACATAGAGATGGATGTATTATATGTTAAAAATTGATGTTATACTTCGCTTATGGAATATTGGAGCTAAATACAAACTTAGAGTAGCATGGCTTGCAAAAATGGCACTAGTCAAGTGACTTATTGATCACTTAGTTTTGATATAAGCATATCAGAAAATTATTTCAAGATGTTGCATTTTATCGAGATCAGAATATCAAGTAACGTTAAGATGTTCACGATCATATCTTGAATCAGAACAGAATATTAAGCACGTCATACGACATCAGATTTTCGGCAGGTCGAGCAGATATAATAACCGTGAACACAGCAGAAACGTCACGAACTCATACTTCCATGTTGATTTGTCAGTATAGTATTTATTTTCACTATTCATTATCGTAAGGGAATAATCATTCATTCCAACATATTTTTGATAAGGCGAAGTTCATACTAGCAAAACAAAAATATCGGACAGTAGCTAGAAAAATGTTACTTTTCGTCGAATTGTAAGCAATTTACTTCGCCTTGAGCCAAAAACATTTTAGAAAAACACCAAACAAATACTCATCGACAATAAGTGGTCAGGTCTTACATGAGTACTATCTCTCTTAAGTGAATCGTACCAATAATCAAAATATCACTTGTACATCTAATGAATTTTACCAGTTGTTGGTATTGTTTGGACTAATGTAAAAAATGAAAGCTGTTTACATGAATGTCAGATATGGAGATTGGTACGAGTCATAGAGGTACAGGCACATTGAAATGTACTTAAAATTCATTAGACACTGATACAAACATTTGATCAGAAAATTAGCTTTCAACGAGACAAGTAAAAAAAATCTTTACAGTGGAATAAAAGAGCTATGGAATACCGTCTCCGGTCAAAGTGATGTGTAATTTAACAAAGATGACTCTACGAAGATTGTGGTATAAATACCACATAGAATAAACATATCACCAAACACATTTAATGCTCTAATAAAGATTCTAAATTATAAGGAATTCGTTGATCATGGACGGAAAGCAGACGATTAAGTTACATAACAAGAAGTCGCTTCAGTATAGAAATACTGAATGTCTTCTGATCACTTTTATGCCTGAGACCATTTCCAGGCATTTTACCTTAAATATCCTTTCATTTCATTTATTGAAGCGTGTTCTATTGCATACAGTATACGAAATAGAGGCACATAATTCATGTCAATACAGTACAAACTATATCAAACATCATCCAAATACAGTATCAAATTGAATCTACGAGTCATTTTCATATTATTTCAGACAAACAAGAATGATAGAATAATATGAATTGATCTAGGGATAAAATTTACATGTAACGCGTTTATAGCACTGTAATTTCTCATCGAAACAATGACACAGGATATAATGGAACGTGATGATTATGTGAATAATATACACAGAAATATACGAATACATCCGTAAGTATACAGGTAAGATCTTACAAATATATCAACTGCGTCAACTGGACAGAAGTTTCAAAGGCATCTGAGGAAATGATGAGCATGAGAACAAGAGTTCGAAAATCGCACATTTACATGGAGTTAGGGAGGTTGAATAGTGTAAATGCATGCTCTATGACTACGGGAACATATATAATGTAATATATATTATAATACATTAACTTTTAAACGTAATTCATGGACGCTATCTTACGCTCTCTATCACTTGAATTAAGTCATCATGGCCTTACAGAAGCTAAATTCGGTAAAATCGTTAAACATCATGGCCCATGGAAAGTTTTATGCGTTTCCCCGCTATAACAGCAGTAGGATCATTAGAATTTATGCACCCAACAGCCACTGACGGCGAAGTCTTAATATTTCCTGTGAATGAAGTGCCGACATTAGGGACAATGGTCGCGTTTATGGAATTGGAGCTTGTAGAAGACGTTTGACCACCTGCAGCGCTTATTGCCGCCGACACAGTGGGACCATGAAGAAGCACTTGTATTGACTGGCCCTCGTCACCGGCGGTTACAGTGACACTTTTTGGAAACGACACATTCTGTATGCCAGCAACTCCAGCATTCAAGCCGGATGCGGGAACTGTAGGTGGTGAGTTGCGACTTTGTGCGTCCACCAGTTCATGTTGAGCTAATAGGTCCTGAAAAGAAGATAACTCAAATTACTTAAAGCTGTTATACAAATACATCCTCGCCAAGTCTTTCAGGATATGAATATCAGATTCGACTAACTTTCATTACAATGTAATGCTCGCGGTACATGTAATGGCTTGAGGCGCATAATGAATGAGAAAAAGGCACACAAACCTCTCCCGAAATATATACATGTAGTTGGATCAAAAATTTTCAGTAAAAGGTAAATACAACGTAAAATTCGGCAAACGTCTCGCGTACAGACGCTTGGTCACTGCTTTTCTAACATACTGGTAATGCTTGCTGGCCTGCTCCATCAGTAGAATCATGCATACATAGTGACTGTTTATCTCTGATTACCAATATCAGTCAATAATTGACTAATACACGTGCTTCCTTTAAAATGAAATAATTAAAGTCCCGGTTAGGGATTTCCAGCAAATTTACACCCGCTGTGGATAGTACTAATTTTGAAAGCAAAACCACTATATTCTACATTGTAAATGATGCTTTATTGGAATCGCTACTCATGCAAAATTGCGAATGTCTAAAAAAATGAAAATTTGAATTATAAACTCCTTCATGATCACATATTGCACTCTTAAAAATTAAGAAATATGAAAGTATCTTCGACCATTCCACGGACTTAATTAAGAATGCAATACATGTACTACATGTACATGCATTTGTAGGAAAGCCTAAAATACTGATACAAAAGAAATAAAGTCCAAACATGAGACCAAGTAACAGCACATCAGAGATTACGATATTTCCGATTTATCCGAAATACGATTGTAAAATGTCAGCCAAAAAATTCATCCGATTCTCAAAATTTTTTGAAGGTGAACAATCGCAGTCATAGTCATCTAGTTGTATTCATATCAAATATTAGAGGTTTAGACTAGTGCCGTTAACACGTAATTCATAATTATAGAAAGGTATGTTCTAGTTTTCGAAATTATAGATTTCGGAGAGACAACAGAATTATATAAATCAGATTTGTAAGTGTGGTTTCAGAAATAATGCTAATCGCAACAGAAACATCAAGTCGACCTATTTTTCCAGTTGAAGCACAGTTCTACCATCAGCACACTTGCATATACCGATTATTATTACTAGTTCGCTATTTGTTATTTTCATACTGATGCACACGCTACAGTTAAAAATCTAATGTTGATTGCTAACTTCCACTTGTAAAATCGATTTCAAGACTAATAACACATGATATATTCACACAATTTGAGATCATACATCCTAATTATATTTCAGATTTGACATATTTTCGGGGGCATTATACCAAACTGCTTTGATAATACACTAACTATAAATAACTTCTAATTAAATTTAATCAATTTTTAAAATCGCACTTCAAAATTGAGTAAATCTGGATTTCAAAGTTGAAAACATTTTATAGTTTCTTTTCAAAATGATTCTATAATCATAATTACCGATAGATGAAATTTTGATTAGAAAATTCACTTTGTGTTTTCGAAATCGAATTTCGAAAACAACAATAGTATAGACGCAAAGGCGAAGTCAGGTGATAAAAGATTCTAAATTTTGAAATCACTCTTTTAACGAAAATCTTGTACTTTTTAATTTTTGGACTGTTGTCCATGGATAAATTTGAATAAGAGCAAAATCCTTTCGTACAATTATTGTCTGAGATCCACGATTAGTAGCGTTAGGTTAGAGGTCAAGTCAGCTGGAATTGTTATTTTACTGATAATACGTGCTTTCCAGTTAATTGGGTATATAAGAATACATCCGTGAGCACGTGAAAATATTACAGGCCTACAAATCACACAATTCAGCTGCCGAAGACAGGTTGAGTCTCAAATATAAGAAATATACAGTAAAGAGGTTTCACTCACATCATACATTGCTCATGTAAATGAACGTTGACCTATGTTTTTTTATTTGTATCGTAATGCATGTAATTTGCTCCTGATTTGATTGAGGGTTGTCTCAGTCTAGTAGCCTAGATGAAAAATTAAAACAACATAACATTATTCTATCACTTTTTGCGATTTTGATGAGTTCTAATATTTTTCCGTCTTCGAAGAGATCTGCTTGAAATTTATCGTAACAAAATGGAAATCTTTGTGCCTATGGAGATACATTTAACGATCGCTATGACTACTACTAAAATTGTGATGCCTATAAATTTCTTAACCAGACCCTGCGAAAAGTACATTGCATAGTAAGAAAAGCAGAATCACTTCATAAAAGCGGACAACACTATCAATAATCACATGGATCTCTTGTAATATGCAACAATCTCGTTGCCGAAACGAAATTACACCACGTGCGTGTATAACGATTGCGGTTTTTCGAAATTTAGACACTTTCGTGTCAGCAGGTACAAATCATCAGATGACGCTTAAGCTTCATCTTTGTTAATGATAATAAATATCTGTAAGTGATAATTCGAGTCCAAATCTAATGAGGTTTGACTGCATTATAATGTAATGTTTCACGTAGAAGAACGACTTAAAGACAATAACATCAATCATTAATCGATTTCTCAATAACGGTTGCATCATTTTTAAAGAATTGAAACTTATGACTGACATTTCTGATTCATTTATTATTATGAATGTTATGTCTGATTCAACTATTATTCTTCACTCATGGGCTGCAAATTTAAGTGGATAAAATACGTTTCAATGACGACCTACCCTGGGATACGCGGGACAAGGGTCGACAAGGTGAGCAAAATACGTTTCAATGAAGACACTAAAAATGCAAATTCCTGAAAGTACTTTTGAAAACGCCACAATTAAACACATGCATCTGTCGTGTAAGAAAAGAACATTAGATTAACGGAGTGATAAAATCTGTCATTTATAATTCAAAATCAATTAGATGCATTGGAGATTTAGCCCATCTAATCAAAATCTTGAGAGAGGGTATGAATTAACTGCAAAATTTGAAAGATTGATTCAGCATCCACTGATTTGATCAACATCAGAAAAACATGTACAATATAATAAATAGTCGATCTATGCAATTGTCATAGAAAACATAATAATGATCAAAAGATACCAGTCCGTAAGATTTGAGGACAAAATCAAATGTTAAACCATAACCAACCGTCACCAAACACCAAAAAGCAATGTATTAACATGAGACGGTTAAAGTCTGCTGTACAAAGATAAAGCTATATTTGCTACAGTGTTATGAAATACCTTCGTTCTTTTCCTCGACTTAGAATCCTGAGAACAGAAACAAACAGGTTTGGGAAATAACAGTAAACTATTTGAAACAAACATACAAATGTGTAAAAACAATCATAGAGTAACATATGTTAATTATTATGCAGCTTCCTTCACATGAATTGTGAATCTCTGATCTTAAAAAATCATGAAATATGGTGCCTCGATTAATTCCACTGAAACATGAATGTAATGTTGCATTTGTTCTCACAAGGTGATTGACCTATATTTGCAGGCAAATTCTAAGTGCCAATGCCTAATTTCTATTTGTCATATCAGTTACGTATATGAAATAAGAACCAGGGCTGCGAAGCGATTGATTTTTATTCGCTTCCGCTTCCAATAATTTGAGACCGGACATGGGCTGCACACCTCCCTATTTCTTAATTTTCCATTTTTTCCATTAAAACTTCGCAGTCTCCACGAACTTTCTGTCATAAACCCTAGCTGACTTGCCAAAATTTTTCTGAAAATGTTGACCTTTGGGAAATTGTGAGATAAAAACGTCATATTTTCCCAACACGTGTGTAGTAAAAAAATATTAAACGACCAGGAGAGTGCTTGAGAATGCTACAATGAAATTGCCTCAAGACACACCAATCCGCATTGTGTAAAGCTGTCATTGATAAGATGACACTGAGGTTTTCTGATTTCGAATGCCAGTATTCTGAGATAATACACCTTCGTTTTCATCATAATGAGAAAATTGGAACTACATTTAGCAACACAGGTGCCAAATTGTAATTAGGTGTAATATGGTAAGCACTAAATATGACAGCTATTACTTAACTCATATCAAGACTTAAGGTCAAAAGTCAGAAGTGCCTCGCCCTGACACGCGAATTGCGTCAGTCATTAGTATAATGATACTTTCGGAAGCGAAAGCGATCGTCGGGCATTCGTTTCCGCTTCCAATGAAAACAATCGTTTCCACACCCATGATAACAACACGTTTATTTTTGATATCAGAACATTATTTGGGCTATGTATCAAATTCAAGGTGTTTGAACTTACAGACTACATTGAATTTGCTGTCTGGATCTGCACATATGAAGTGGAGCATATTGCATATTTGCAGCAGCTATAACAACCGTGAAGAGGCGGAAAATATCTCGTATCAATAAATGCGCATGGATAGGACGCTCTTCTTTTATGCACTTGCCACAGGAAAACGCATAAGATTAATATATACGCAGGGATCAACTAAACGACTTAAAGAGAAGGAGAATACGAGCAATTGTACATTACAAAATGATGTTTCATTGTGGGAATTAGCAAGCTACAGTTAGTCTTACATATGAATATAATGAAGCTCTAACGTCACTTCTCCCAATTGGGGGGCTTTGGCGGGGTGCTGACCTGGTCAGAACCACTTTTTTTCTAAAATCAAAACTTGAAGAAAGAGTACGAGCCTATACACCAAAACCAAAGGTGTCCCGCACAAGCAAAGAAGATAATCGAAGAAAAGTGCCGTTGATATGCTTTTTTGATATGATATATTGCATGATCATTGTGGTGCGTTTGAATATTTCTGATGTTTCGTGATGTTTCTGAGTTCCATTTTTTTGTTTCAATGAAGGGATCGTTATTGTTATCATCATTATAAAGGAATTGTAGCAGTAATTATAGTAAGGAACAGGGTTGCCAACTCACATCGACAAAAATAGTGACCATACTTCGTGGTTTATGTAGAATTTGAAAAAACATGATTTTAATCTGTTTTACGCAAGTTGATCAATATTTAATCTATAAGTCGTTTTTTGTTTATTTCCATGTCATATTATCACAAAATGCAGTGTATACGTGTATAACGAATTTACTATAAGTTGATTCAAATAATAAATTTATCTTATTTCGAATACATTATCAAAATGTTAAGTAATTTCTATGAAGTTTGTTGTTTACAATGTACGAGTATACATGTATAAAAGATTCTTGAACATTATGTACATGTACATAAATGAAAGATCAAAATTGCGGATATATACTGATTACTTACTTCTCTCTGTATTTTCTTATACTTATCAAGTATTCTTCGGGATATTTGTAAGGTTAAAAAATCACAATATAATGAAAACAATTAGCAAAAGAAGTAAATATACTTCCAAGAGTATTACCGAAATAATTTCGAAACCAGACAAGAACCAAAGATGCGACGGAAGACATAGTCACATTTCACAGATCGTCAACATAATTTAATTACACTTCCAAATGTGAAATTTTTATTTTTACAATTTAAACGATGCACACAATTTTTACAATTACAATAAGCGCAATTTACTCTACTTAAAAATTTGCTTCAAAGCTACTTAAAAACATTGACTGGTCACATCGGCAAGGGAAGACCGAAAAAGGGTTTTTTAGTCAATTCGAGAACATTGAATCGATTACAGTACGGGTAGACACACTTAATTGCTCCAAATGCAGGCGACGTTTCTTTTCTTCCAAATGCTCCACTCGCTGTCTCGTCTCATTCAACTCTTTGTCCACCGCTTGAATGTTTCTTTTCAGTTCATTTGGTGTGTGTCTTTTGAAGACGCCAACAGATTCCTGAAGGGAGCGCGTTTGAGAAGCACGTTCAATTCTGCACAAAGCCAATTGTTTGGATTCGTTCTTGTACTGTGTTCCAGCCTTTTGTATCCGTTCCAACAAATGTTCGGGCGGAACAAAGCATTCAAAATTGGAGCGGTCGAAGCGGTCCCTCACGAAACGAACAGAATCATAAAGCAAGGATCGCATCCTACTTTGATTCAAACATTCAGCGGATTTCATCACAGAAAAGCCACGTTCGATTTCCATGTCGTGAGTAACGACCAGCAGAAACGATTCAACTAAGATCATCAGCTTTGGAAATGAGTTTGAGTCATCGACAACAGTTAACAAAGTATCATCTGGATGTTTGGACTGCATGTCGCAGAGTTCATCGATGACAGCCAAAGCTGGAACATGGAATGCTTTGGAGAGCTCAGCAAATTTTTCCTTGTCAGTGTTTGTGATGTTCTTCAGCTTCGCGTAGAAAATGCACGCAAGAGTTGCACCCGTTTCAAATACCGAAGGTACAACACCTCGTTGTACGAGTCCTACAGGTCTTGGACTTTCTTCAAATCTTGATCATCGGATTCAAGCAATTTGGCTTCGAAATGGCGATGCGTTTCAGAGAAGAAAAGCGAATCGTTTTTCGAACTACACTGATCGGTTCATCGTTCCAATCAAACAATTCGTCACAGTAATTGTTCGGTTGCAAAGAGATGGAATTTCCCATCCGAAATCGCAACTTTGACAGGAAACTCAAAATGAGTTCCAAAGTTGCATGTACACCCAAACCATTGGCCTGTGTTGAAGATGTGAGATCATAAAGAGGTTTATGGTGAATGACAAATTGGTCGAGATGAATCAGCAGGAGTGGTTGACTGACAATACTTTTCAGATCACTGCTGCTGCATATTTTTACCAGTTTGCAGACGACTGGAAACTGTTCAAGAAGTGTTTCCAAAACTCGAAAAACATCCAAGAATCTCGTGGGGCTGAAAGAGTAAGAGCTTTTCAACCCAAGAACTTTTGTGCTGTGCTTGAAAATGAGCCTCGCTTTTGGAGTGGACGTCAGAAAATCAGAGAATAACTCAGCAAATTTGACAAGAGTCTGGAGAATTCCCTGGGAATCATTTTTTATTTCGTCCTTACTCAGCAAATGGATGTTGTGACAACTGCAACCAGGTAGTAAATCAGATTTCCAGCGACCTCTTTCAACCGAGCAGAGACACCTGTTTTGGAGCCTTGCATCGTTGCAAAATTGTCAGTCATGACATAAATCATGTTAGAAAGATCAAGGTTGAAGAATGACAAAGTCTCGATGATTTCATGAAATATTCTTTCACTGTTCATCATCTTCAGATCGTTAATTGATTTCACGTTGTCGTTCAGAAGAAAATCATTTTCAACATCAATCTCTGGCTCTAATTCAACTGTCTCAGATATCGCGTAGTTCTTTGTCGAGACTCCCCGAGGAAACTGAGATGAAGTTCGAGTCGAACCTTGTCATTGTAAGTAGATTCGTCCAAATGAATACCATATTTCTTTAATAGGCCTACATTGTCACATAATTCCTCCCGAAAGAAAGGAGCAACTGCATGCGTTATAACATATTCAGCTTTCGTGCGACCGCATTTTATAATCGCATACTTTGAGTCAGGAAACATTTTGGCATACAAATCCCGGCCGTTTGCAACTGTGTCAGAAGACAGAAACGACCCTCCATCCATAACAATTTTCATTTTTCTAAAGCATAATAGCAAAATTTAACACATCACACTGCGCTGACCTCACTTGATAATTCCGCACTGAAACTCTGAAAAAGAAAATCCTAAAATAAGAATTCTATTCATTGGTATTTACTGAACACGGCAACGTAGGAATCATAATACGTTCGTAATATGCGTAACGCTTTACGGTTCATCTAGGTGTCCAGATGGTGGCTATATTTATTAAAATGAAAAAGAATAGAGCAGGTCGAGCAAATGAGTGCATATATAAGAAAACAATATTTAGTTTGTGTCAAATTTTTGTACTAAGTGTAGTTTGGGTATTATTGTTCTGTATTTGTTTCTCTTCATTCTGAAATACGGCCATTCAGGTCTAACATTAATACGAGCGCATACAGAGTTGAGCTTAATGTATAGATACTTTATGTGTATATATTCATACTTAAATTAGTGATTTTTTATTGTTCAATACTTTTTAGTTTTGAAATAAGGGGTCACTATTTGATAGTGACTTGGGAAAAAATAGTGACCAAATAGTGACCGGTCACTAAATAGTGACCGAGTTGGCAACCCTGGTAAGGAATTACAGCATAGTATAAGTACATATAACTCATAACTGTATAACTAGAAGGCTAGTAACAAACACTGAAAAACGAAGTGCCAGAAAAGTGAAAAGATGCGGGGATATCTCATGTATAATGACTAACTAAGAACTGAAAACTATATAACTCGTAGGGGTAATGGAAATAGCTAAAAAGACGGTTATATTAAAAACCAATGCAACATAACAGAAACACTTTAGACAAAAATCTCTTCAAGTTGTCAACTCTCCATAGAACTTTACCAAAATTATTTACCTATGGTTAGACGTGTTTGAATCATAACAATGCAAAAGCACTGAAATTAACAAGTGTGCTCAAGAATAGACCTATCCCCTGTCCTGCTCAAAGTCCAGATCTTATTCTGTATGACTTCAGTCAATGGAGTTACGTGACGACAAAGTCAAATGACTACAATCAACATGTCAACCGCATTATGCACTTTATCAAAACTGTAAATGAGTGGAGACTAACTTAAAAAATGATGCAATTTGAGATTTTGCGCAGTCTTCCCAGTCGGCAGTGGCGCAATTTTTCGCGCCTAACTGAAATGACTTAGACGACTAGCAATCGTGGAGTCAACTCCACACCTACTACTTCAGCATGATCACACCGTGCACTACTATTCCCGGGAAGCATGCCACATACCCTGTTAGCAAAAAATTGTAAAAAAACAACAGCTAAGTTAATCAATAATACCTATTCAAAACTGATATTCAGACATCATAATGAGAGGTTTGATTTTACTTGCGCGATTCAGATGCCTATTTTTTAGCAATCTCCACGGACCGCGTGGATGGCCCTGCGGGTCTTCTTAGGCGGGTTGTACCTAATGCAGCAGCAGAAACAACAGAACCTCATACACCCATGGAAAATTATGTGCTGCTCATTGCTAAATATCAATTACTGCATGTGCGGAAAAGCTTAAATGGGCAGCAAGTCATCAACGATAAACAGGAAATAGAATATCTATACGAGCGCAGAGCATGGGAAATCAGAAAATAGTGATAAGTCAATAATCACATTCAGTCATATTCATGCAGAGTAGCAATTTTGAAAGTAATAAACATGCATTTTCAATAAATTGTGTGCCTAGGACAAGTACAGCAAACTTGCATGTCAATAAATCTGAGAGTTTTTACTGAAATCTGATAATCTGCTTGTCCCAAAATTCGCGCATTCGCGCCTGACTGGGAAGACTGCATAGAAGGGCGTCATTTTCAGCTTCTTCTCTTTCACACGAAGTTAAAAGTTACCACTCATTCAATTAATCAATCAATTGTAATAGAAATTTAATAACGATGGTTCACATGATATTGCGATGCTATTTACTATGACATGATGTGAAATGCCGGAAAGAAGAGGTGGACCAACATGTATAACTGTATATGCATGATGTGCAGAGGTCATGACCACCAATCCAGACCGTCAATCCGAAACCGAATCCAACTCGAATATACTTAATCTATGATTCCCGATGAGAATGTACATGTGGAGGTACATTGCAATTAAGTGAATTATGTCCATCTAGTAGGCCAAAATGCATGTTCTGGTTTTCATTTTAATATGCATATGATATTCAATGAGCATTCAACGAAAATACCTACAATATTCGATACATTAGATAAATTCATACATATTAATATCATGATGCAAATTTTATTAGTCTATTGAACCACAATGGGAACTGTATTTCCTCTGAACATTTAATCATTTAAGACACACGCCAGCTGCCGTGTCAAATTAGACCAACTACATCAACCAAAGCTTAATTCATGCTACAAATCAATTCTTAATAGGCTAAAATGAGACGTATGACAATTCTAAAATATATTGATCATTAAATCCAAGATGAAACGTTATGCGAAAATAAGTTAGACTACCTAAGACTATCATAATTGCCGACATCGCGTCCGATATGGAATTGATCATGAATACTGACACAAACACGTGAGAATCCAAGATTTCTAAAATGCTACAACCCAAAATTCAACTCGAATTCAGGTTGGGTTGGCACACCTATATCACAACAATAATGTCAGTGTATTAATTCAGGACATCAATTAATTAACAAGGTTAAGAAAAAACCCAAAGCGGAAACTCTGTGTTTTTAGAAGAGGCTACTTGTTTGAAATAGAGCAATAGTTTTTGCTGCATGCTAATTTTAATAAAGGTCAATTACGGCATCTAAGATGCGTCTGGTAATTAAACTAACTGACCATTGTTTCCCTCAAATCAATAATGATGACATTGAACACAAACATAATACATCTTTATCAATTCTTACACAAGATCTTCATTTTCGGTCAGATAGAGTGCCAAATTATGAATCAAACTAGTGATTATTTCATTTGATATTAACTACTCTGATGTATTCGAACATTCCATCCCGTTCCAAACATCGTCTTTTTGCAGAACATCAGACAAACATTATTATGCCATGCTGAGCCAAAAATGCAAATCCAAAATTTGAAAATTGGCTACATTGTATTTCTTGAATCGCCGACAGTCCCAAGCACATCTTATAGAAATAAAAGGTCAGCCGAGAAAGAAATATAGTGGCGCTGAGTGTCAATTATTTCTCTGGTCTCTCATGTCAGAAAATGTAAAATCCAGTCCTAACTCCCAATGCACTAACTGGAGCTTGAAAACGATGCGTACGTATGACGAACTTCACCAGAACTTTGATAACTAACCTGCTATTTCTGACTTTAAAGAAGTCAGCTTTTGTTAAATAGACGCCATATCTCTCTAGTTATCACGAGATAAATGTTTTCAATTTGTCCTCAAGCCAGTGAAAGCGTGTCATTCGCAAAGTGTCTTAACCTATTGTTCAATGCCGATCGCAAAAAGCTAGATCTATGAATCAGTCCTCTCCGTACGTAGACATTGTAGATAATGATCATCAACATTTGAGGCTTGTGCATAAACCAATAAGTCCCTATGAAAATTCATGTTACTGAACGTGACGTAGCAAAGTCGTAAATCAGACAATCGACATTTTAGGATATTAGAAAATCAGAATTATAAAATGTACCTACAGTGATGGCCATTAATTTCAGACCACTAATCGATTTCTGTTACTGCTTTATGCTTTTGTTTTTTTAAGTCATTGAAGCTTTAGTGACACGATGAGTCACTCATCATTCTTCTCATAGTTCTACACGTCACAACCTTGTTTAGGGACGCCTATTGTCCTGGTTGCAAGGCATTCCAAAGGATAAATACTAATACGGTACTCACCGATGAGTTGTCACAATCCGAGAATGGGCAAAGCAAAGAGCATCAAGCCAACTGTGAGAGCGCAGATAGTCGCCTACCATGAAAATGGTCGTAGTGAACGTTATATTGCGAACACATTCAATGTATCAAAGACTGTTGTACATCAATCCATTGTGAAGTATCGCGAAGAGAAATCCTTTAGTGACCGTCCACGATCATGTGCACCGAAGAAAACATCAGCGAGGGATAGCCGCCTTATCCGCCGAGAAGTCCAAAATCAACCATTCATTTCAAGCAATTCTGTTTCCTAAGTGTCAGCTGATCATGGAGCTGTATCATCTCCCAGATCTGTTCGTAAACATTTGGCTCATATGAATCTTCGCTCGTACATATCCGAAAGAAAACCATTACTAACCGCAAGAATGAAGAAATCTTGCAGGGCCCGACGCTATAAGAATTGGACGATGGATCAATGGAGCAAATTTATTTGGTCCGACGAGTCAACTTTCCAGTTGTTCAAATGGTCTGGTCCTGTTCGACGACCTAGCGGAGAGTGCTACAATACTCGATTTGTGACTCCAACAGTAAAGCATCCTCCTGCGATAATGGTGTGGGGATGCTCAAGGTTGTGGAAGTCTCACGTTTATGGCAAGAAACGAATCCATCAATCCAAGTACGTGGAGTTATTGCAGGAGAAGCTGATAACCTTCATGAATAGTCACCACTGCGAAATATTTCAGCATGACTGTGCTCCATGCCATAAAGCGGCATCAGTGACAACATGGCTTTCTACCAACAACACCGAGGTTCTCGATTGACCTGGTAACGCACCAGACCTGAATCCAATCGAGAACCTCTGGCAATCCGTCAAACTCGGAGTGTCGGAGAAATCTCCTTCCACATTGAGTGATCTTCAAAATGCTATTCGCGAAGCATGGGTGTTAGAAATATCATCCGACATGTGTCAAAAACTTGGTGGCATCAATGCCCACAAGAATTGCCGCAGTGATGAAAGATGGTGGTGGAACCACCAAATATTGATTATTTTATTATTCATCTTTATAATAGAAATAATATAATTCATTAGTTTTCAATCTTCTAAAGAGGGATTTAATTAAAAGCCTATCATAACTAAATTATTTACTTGTATTGTGGTCCTAAATTTATGGCCAAATCTACGTGGCCACCACTGTAAGTATATCATTGGTATTATTATCCTTGTACTTGAATGGTAAAGATATGAATTTTGAATATTTGGGAAGAAATTCTTTGCACAACAAGGCAAGGAAAATATGTTCATGTAATATGCTTCTACGTACATTTTTTACGGTGAGAAAGATAAAAAACGAAGCAAGTAATGGCACCCATCAAAGACGGTAACTTCATTTTCAACCATAATATCTTGTGTTTGCATCTTATTTATATGACTCACCTGAAAATCATTTTCCTTCAACGCCACAGTTTCGGAGTTAGTAATTGTGCCGCTAACAGATGTTGTGTTAGTTGATGAGACGTGACCAATACTTATCAGTCCAGGTGCTGCCATATTAGGAGACTGATTTTGTCCGCTAGTGACAGAGGATGATGATACAATCATCACAGATGATGACAGGTTTGGAGTAGCGAGAAGCTCTGATGTGTTTGACAAGTTCAATTGGTCAGCACTTGCACCACTGCTTCCACTGGTACTGAGAACAGCTGTGTTGATATTTCCAACAACTCCAGAAACACCTGATACACCACCTGCGGTCGTGCCCGTTGAATTGATAACAGGCGAATCAAAGCTTTCCATGTGTGTATTTGGAACTTCGGCGTTATCATGCGTTTTTCCAAATTCACCCATAACAGCAACAGGAGGTTGTCCCAAATGTTCTGCTACTTTGTGCTCTATCAAGTAAAACATATATTCATCATAGAGAAGCCGAATTAAGTGGAAAGATCCGAAACTAGCTGCAGATCTCAGTGTTAGGTCTCTGATCACCATGGAACTATAGAAGGACCATTTCAGTAAAAATTGTCTTGCTGCCCTTGGAAATTCTGATTTTTTATCATGAGGAGAAAGAACCGTTGTAACTACTTCATCAAGCCACGTAGCCCACTGTTCAAGGCTAGTCTGTTGCTGCAGAATCTTTTTGAAATTTTGTTCTATTTGAGTCACTGTTGAATCTGAACAATGGGCAACCCATGATGCCTGCTCCTGGACATTTGCAAAATCGACTCGATTCAAATCAGTTAGCATTTGATTTATCTGGCTTGTGTTCTGCAGTACAGCTCGAGCAGCTTGCGCAAGGTGATTCAAACTAGTATAGCGACGCAGAGTTTGTGCCAGGGCACAAACAGGTGCTAATTTCAATGAAAGTAATTTAGCAAGGCCTTTAAAACAAGATCTCATCCAACCTTCCAAAGATTTCGCAAAATTTCGGATTGCTTGAGTCAATGAGCTGGGAATAGGTCGGAGAACATCGGGAATCAAAACTTCCACCAATGAATGATAGAAAGTGTAATCGCATCGCCGGACATACTGTCGAACAGGTTCAAACTCAATCAAAAGATAAAGAGTGTCCTTCTGCAATCTCCGTTCAGTATCCGAATCATTCGAATTCATGTCCATTCCCATCATACTTCCAACAACTACAGGAGGACTTATTCTCCAAAATTGTTGCCATAATTGCTCAACCATTGTAAATTGCAAATTAACGACTGAATCCAGAATCATTTCACAATGCTCTTGATACATTTCAGTAAAATTTTCAAGATTATCTTTTGTCACTCCAGGAGGCAATGACATTCCTTCAGGAATTATTATATCAGCAAATTGTGGAAGGGCGGAACTGGCATCTCCCAAAAATTGTTGATGCTGCGTAGGGTCGTCGGATACACTATTCCCAAAACCGACAGGTCCATTTCCGGCAGCAGTTGCTGCGGAGGTTCCGGATGTTGCTGCGTTTGGTCCACCAGCAGAGCCACTGACACCACCAACAGTTGATGAGGAACTGATGTTATTCGTAGTACCTACATGGGAATTGTAGTCACCAGTACTCCCAGAAGGTTCAAATTTTGGTCCATTAAAAGCTTTGTAACGACTGAAAATGAAATCACAACGAGTCATAATCAAAATTAATGCAAGAAAACAAGAATTCATTTAGTAAAAAAAACACAGTTAGTGTAAACTAATTGAAAACATTTTTTCTTGATACACGTGCCTAATAAGGAGTTACAGATTACTCAGTATGAATGAACATGATTTTTACTTCAAACAATTCAATTTAGGCAAATGAACTAAATTAGTATTTTTACTTATTGACTGTGTAAAATAATAACCGAGTTAGAACGTCAACTTTTAACCTGCACCTTATATGATTATGGTAAGGGGTTCCGACCGGAGCTTCTTCGGTTTCAACTAATCCATTTGGCAAGGGAACTGATGCAGGTGATGTTTTCTCAGGAATAAATTTGTCGTACACATCACAATCATAATCACGTTCTTCATCGCCATCATCGTCGTCACAGTCGTATAATATTCGCTCCAAAGATTTAACTGTTTTGTTTTGATGATATAATAGCATTCGCCTGGCTGTTAGTCTTTCATGCAATTCTGCGAGTTGGATTTGCTGCCGCTGACGCGAGTTTTGCTGATCATGTGATGCTTTGTAAGAAGTGTTCCAGTATTGCGTATTGCTATTTTGACCATAAGCCTGACTGACTGAACTTGTAGATTGTAATTTTGGAGCGTTCTGAACTTTTTTTTGGTTTGAATCGAGTCGATACCGATAATGAGGTGTTGGCCGGACGAGCTGTTGTTGAGACCGGTCGGGTTTTCCAAAATCAGTGGAATCACGTGAACTTAAACTTTTAGGATATCCTACAGACTTCTGAGATGTCACCTTAGATGAAAAATTTGACGACGATGATGAAGGTGCCGATTTTGATATGATGCGCTTATTTGAATGCGAATGAGAGGCTGCACTTCGCAGACGGCTTGCGGAGAACATTCGACGATATATCCCAGAAAGCCTAAAGAACAGTGAACATATAAGATTGAAAAGTTACCGCGCTATTTTATACACAAAGAATTTTGATTGATATAGATTGAAATATCAGTCATGACGTCATTAATATTTCAGAAGGATGAACATGCTACATAAAAAATCTTCAACATTTGAATTTCAGCACTATATTATCTCGATAGAGCTCATGCTGCACTGGCAACTGTTTAAATAGTACTACAGTGTCGCCCATAAGTTTAGAAACCCGAGTTAATTTAAATGAAAATACCGATTATCCAAGTAATCTTATAATAAAACCATCTTACACTGAAATACGATGGACATATGTATGCGACTCACCATATTACATGTATCAGCTAGTATTTGGAACGAAATCTTAGTTCCTAAGTATTTTCTCTACTCTCCGAGGCATTGAGGATACCAGATTTTCTCAAAATTTCGCTGGTTTCTGTTACCCAGATGCGTCTCAATTGACTTTCAAGGTCGCTCAATGTATTCACTTTCAGCTGAACAATTTTTCGCTTACGAATACACCATAAATTCTCCAGCGATTTTAAGTCGGGAGAATTTGGGGGACATTCTAGAGTCTGGACTTTGTTCTTCCGTAACCCGTCTTTTACCACTTTTGCCGTGTGGCATGGAGCGCCGTCTTGCATGAACGTCCGCATACCCTTGCTTCTCATGAAATGAAGATGATCGTTTAGGACATCCATATATCAGTGCGAATTCATTATGGAATTGTGAGGGAGGAAATATAAGCCGCCTTCAGCTCTAAAACACATGCATGCCCAGACCATCATCGAAACAGGATGCTTAACTGAACATGTTGTCAAACGAGGATCCGTAGCCTTTGAGTCACGGCTGCTTTAGGTCTGTCATGAAGGACTCTTTTAATGGTAGTAATACTCACATCCTGCAATTCGGGAATAGAAGCTCGCATTTGATTTGCTGCTTGGTGGGGATTGACATTAATGGACCTTTTCATTAATCTTTGCATATGATGTGCAACTTTTCGCGGTCGATCCGTCCTAGGACTATACTTAACTGCTGTATTGCCTTCCTGTCTGTTTTGCTTCAGAATCTTAGACACTGATGACTTCGAAATACGCAATTGCCGTGTGATATCACGCCGACTGATTCCTGTTTCCATCAACGTGACGATGTTCTCACGTTTGACCTGACTAATTTGCCTCCTGCGTCCCATCTCGAAGAATGACTCAACGCCGTGCAGTATTATAATATATCCAGCAATATCAATGAAGTCGAAAATGATTGACTTTCTGTCAGCCAAGAGCATAACAGCTGACGAAATAGTATCTGGATGTCACGACTTGAATGGTGTATTAAGGAAACAAGCGAACTTAAGATAAAATAAATAATAATTTTGATTTAATGTAAATTATTTCATCGAAAACTAGCAAAATAGCTTGAGTTTCTAAACTTATGGGCAACACTATGCATTATGAAAAACAAACATATAATACCGGCAATTAACCAAAAATCTATCGAATGCATTTAAATTCGATCGAAAAATGCAGAAAGATACCAAAGCATAAATAAAAACACATTTTATTGTGTAAAACAACATATCTGTCGAATTGTATACCCTGATTATAAAACAAACTATAGGGAATACGATGGATTGACAAAAGTAATTGAAAACAGCTTTATTGAAGATCCGTATATTGTCATGGTCCGGTCGCCAGCACGAGTTTCAGTGGAGAATGAAGATCCGTCCTTTTACGATTTTTACTTAATCACATCGACGACCTTAAACTACATGGTGAGTTTTCACTAAGCTTTTTTTGCTGAAAAATAAAAACAAAACACATGAAAATCCTATGGGAAGCAGTTTGAAGTCGTTGGTCAAAATGCGCTTTTCGATGTTTTCTCTTATTAAGTGAAAAGTATTAGATATATGGCTACAATTTATGGCATGAAATATCCTCATGTCATATCTCCTTTTCTCACACGCATCACCTTCAAATCATGACATAAACATTTCTTGCACGTCTTGGGAAATAAATTCAAGACATTGCAAGTAAAAAATCATAGCTTCACTTAATCAGAGAGGACATCGGGAACTTCATTTTTACAGAAAACTTCAATCTGCTTACCATTGGATTTACATCTGATTTTCTTTGAGTCTGTCTAACATGAAGAGGAACCGAGAAGAACTCGACAGAACCCGATCCTCATCTCTCGAAATCGAATCGATTTTGGATTGTATCCCTGATCCGATATACGAACTGGTTACTCAATGATAATCGAAAGTCTGAAAGAACTGACGGGAAGGTTGTGCAGTTTTCAGATCACATGCACACGTGCTGTCGTCGAGTCATAGGTGAGTGATTGTATAACAATTGCTGTCTTTCAATTGTATTTGGAAATATCAGTCAACGATTGTCTAGCACACATAGTCTGGGTCTTCATAACTGTTGTCCACAGGCTTGGAAATTTGGCAAGTCCTTGGAAATGCTGAAAATTTCAATTTAGCCGAAAACCTCAATCTGCTTCCCATTGGATTTACTTGTGTTTTTCTTTGATCCTGTCTGACAAGAAGAGGAACGCGGCAGACGCCTAGTTTCGTAGCAGTCATCATATGGTGTGTGAAAGTCTCATTTTCGGCCTCGTTCCCTGCAGAAACTCGTCGTGCCTGCCTCATGAAAAATCCAATTGAAATTAGCAGCGACCAGGAAGACCTATGTCGACATCAGTCCAATTAATTTATAGGCTCCGTTGAAGAAAATATGCTTGCTACATTTTCAAGTCAAAACTACAGTACTGATCAGATGCTACTGTAATGGCGATATAAAAACCGGCCAACTCGTCAACTTTCAACTAGTTCATTGTTAAAAAATGCCTTGGTTAATAGTAAATAATTCAAAAGGGAATGGCAAGTATTAGCATAATAACAAATTATTTCCAATTAATTTCTGTCTTCTTCACGAAACCATCTTCAGGGAACTAAGTAATTGGCTTTCCCTTACTTTTGATTCACTTCATTCTTGTCTTCAAGCAGTCGCATTAGAAGTGTTGCGTTAGTCCTGAACAAGGTTCTTTTTGTTTCGGACAAGAGTTGCTGCTGGCCCATCTTGTCAAGCTTGGCCCTGATGTTCTAGATCATCCCCTCGATCTTCTCCACGTAGGGACGTAGGATTCTCACCACTCAAAAGCCTGCATCAAGCACGAAATTTTCGACAAAGTCTGTGCATGTGCGAGCTGACATGAAAAGATCCGACTTGAAAGGCAAATTTCATCGACTTTTTTGATCAAGTGCATCAATAGATTTTCAATGGAGCAAAAATTGAGCACATTTGCGATGCGCCCTCCTTTGTGACTTAGTGTCACTGCCATTGGCCAAGTCAGTCTTTAGAGCGAAGATGTGTTCAACATGAATTTCTCGTGATTTTCCTAGGTTGCTTTTGCCAGTGAACATCTTTTAACTAGATTACAGACAAGAGATTAGTGTTCTTTTCTTTTTTAGGATCACTCGCTAATTTGGAGTGAGTGTTCAGGGTAATTCAAAGTTGAAAATTGAAATAGAAAATGCAAGATCATCTAGCTCATTCGAAGTTTGTCCTCATAATACAGCACTTGTTCTATGCCTGCTTTTAGCAATGGAATGCAATGGGCCATTCTCTTTCACATATAAGTGAGAGACCGAATAAGCTGAAATGAGCGCGCAATACGACAAAGCCGGTTGCTGATTCTGAGCGGAGTAGTTATTGGCATACATGGTTATGCTATACCGATGAACTCCATTAAATGCGCTAACAAGATTTTTGCGGTCCTTCCCAATAGCATCATCCACATTGTTTTCAGGTTTTTACTCATCCATGCTCCATCCAAGGTACAAAGCAATGACTAGAAAGCTAGGGATCGAGCAGCCTTCGCATGTTCGCTACTTTCACAGCGTAAGGCTATGCAACCTCAAAGTGACACATTGTCCCTTCATTGTTTAAAAGATGGTTTCAGTCAAGCTTAGATGAGATGGAGTAAAACCATCCTTGATGCAAAAAAGATAAGTTTGTAGATTTTTTGTTTTTTTAGCTGATGCCAGATAACTTAGAACGCACTGATGAATACCTTCATAAAACAGTCCGAAAAATCTCCATAAATGGACTTGCGTTTATTTGCCTTCTAGACTTAATTATTTGAAAATTGATGTTTAAGCATGTTTAGCTTTGACCAACTAACAAAGTTTCAGATTTGAAATTAACTAGGAGTGCGCTGAACCAGAACGTTTAGGTTCGGCTAAACTTTCAACCGAACCAAGCATACTTCAATTTTCAGTCGACCGCATGACTTACAACCGAGATATCTGCGTAAACATAACCTTCAGCGTTGCTTTCCTCTTAATAAAACATTAAAACTTTTGAAAAATGTGTTAAATGAGTCTATAGCTGTTTTGCGAAAAGGGCCTCTGAAAACACTCTTAGCAACCTACTAAAGGAAACAATATCTTTAATGACATTTATCGCCGAAAAATTGATGAGTAGGATACGTGCAAATCAAACAATGGAATTATTAAAAACCAGATGTAAATTAGTATCTCATTTGTCGATTGTGAAATGAAGTGTGTAGAAATGCATCAGTTACATCAATGAGAATTCTAAATGAAATTATTGCATTCAGAATCACTTACTTTTGTTTGTGGTAAGCATGTGGATAATGCCTTATGGCTGGATATATTTGGTCATCAGAAAATTGATTGAGCGATGAAGTCGGCTTAATGCGGATACCGTAATAATGGTACTTTGAGTTTCCTCGTGTTCCTAGCCGACGAGTGCGAAGACCAAGAAACACCGACCGTATTAATTTTCCGAACGATGCAGGATTCATTGGATCAATCTTTTGTTCTTGACAATGACGTAAATAGTGATTGTATAAAGTACTCCGAGGTAGACTGACTCCCTCAGCCGTTTCGTAATTATCAATCAACCATTGAACCTGCAAGCAGACACTTTATAAATCACAGGCCTGTGATTAGCCTATGAAAAAAATTGAGGATTTTTTGTGAAAAATTTGAGGAATGGAAACGGAGTCTAATATGACATTTGCAAGAAAACTACAAATTTTAGCACGGATTTTGGGCCACACTTCAAATCATGAAAGTCACAACGAAGAAAGTAACCGAAGGGTTGACCACACCACACTTTTTGAAGTTGTGTATATTGCGAAGGAATACTGACTTGGTCATAATCACTTCCCGCGTTGTTACGAAATTAATTTGTTCGCTCAAGTATTATCTGCTTAAAATGTGTCGAACAGAGGATGTCGGATCAAGCTGCTGATATCGCTCTGCTTCACGCTATCGTCTCCAATTCAATGATGCTTGTCAGAATTGTATACTGTAATTTTTTGAGTGTAGGATATATCCTCAACCACATGCATCTGGGGCTTTGCAACGATTGATTTTTGCGGACTTTAGACAAATTTGGGAGGAGAGTAACCCATAAGTATAGAAAGCTTAAATCGTTGACGGAATGCTTGTGACTTAAAAAAAGTCAGTAATTTATTATGAAGGATACGTCACATTACACACTAATTTATTAATATTACTTTATGCTACAAGTTTTGGTGGGTTTTGTTTACTTGTTAGCGTTTGATCATATCGCTCCGATCTACATTCAAATGAACATGAATTCTCTCATACAACACAAAACAAGTGTCGGGAACAGGCTTGCCAGTTGAGTTGTTGGTCTCATGCAGGCAAAGAGTGAAAGATTATCACCTCTATTCGCATGAAATTGCGCAGAGATATTGACGTCCACATCTTGCAGCAGACCCAGGTTGAAAATCTACCAACCCAGTACTATGTGGTTCAATGTCTTAATTAATCTAAGTTCAAATACAACGATAAGCAATGTGTGCACTAGTTTCACACCAACCTGTGTTCAGCAAATTATGAAAACGATCTATACGTGAATAATTCATCCAGGATAAATGTCGGTCAGCAGACCCTGGAAAATGTAGCTGCAAAAAGGCTCATGAGATAGCAGAGCTTCATACGCTTCCAACCCCCGCACGCTAGTGACCAGGAGGCAGGTAGACACTAAATTTAGGGACCATCCGCTTTACCCCGTCGGATGTGTTCATGTTCAGCGGAAATAAAATGGAAGAGAGTGAGTGAAACAAACGCTTCAGTTGATAAGAGCACTGAAATCCAAGTGGGCTGGGCTACCTATATGTTATCATATAATGGATATGGAAGATCGATATCCTTAAGTTCTTTAAGAAGTACAGGCATGCATTTTGCAGCCATATAGTCGCACAAACAAGGTTGTGAAACAGGTCAAGATAATTAATGAAAATAATTGAATGTGCATTTTATTGTTGAATTCTAAGCAATATTATGAAGTTAGAAGTAAAAAAATTGCAGTGTTCAAATACACAATTTCTGTAGGTTGATCGCAGTGTTTCACTCATTAAATACGTGAAAGCATTTAATGAGTGAGTTCGACAGACAATAACTTCGGACAACTTTTCTGCTTAGCAAAATAAGTCCAGACGAACCGGAACATCTGCAGCCTTGCAGCTTGCAGAAATGAAAACAACATTCAACGTATTCAACGTAACTAAGTGCGTCAAGGCAACAAAATTAAAAAAAACAAGCTACCGACTGGTTAATTTTTGATGTGCTAAATATGACATGGCTAAAAGAAAATCATTATATCCTAAAATGTCTAGAAATTTTAAAATACTTACTAGAAGGACAAGCAAGGGTTCTCCTCTCATGTGGAATGAATTGGTGAGTAAGTCGCTCTTTGAAAATTATGTTTATCACCTATATATTGAAAAGATTCTATTTAACAGTCTGCCCATTCAGATGATAAAAATGATAAAAGGACAGGTCTGTTTCCAATCTAGCTGGCACAGCGGGATTACGCTATCTAAAATCTACCAGGTGTGTGAGAGAAAAGTTATTAAGTTATAAATCATGAGAGAAGAAAAAGAAGAGAAATAAATCATGAGTGATTCATGATTAGCAGCATGGATGTAGGGTACAAGTTACAGGATTCTATCTTAACTTCTTGTTTGGAAGTTTACATATCATCGCCATTCGCCGAAAAACAACACATTATCCGACATTTAGTCTGTAGTGTGTCGTATTTGAGGAATTTCTCATAGTTAAGCTATATTTGAGGAATTTTTGAGGATTTGATGAGTAATAAACAAATTTGAGGAATTTGAGGAGTAATCACAGGCCTGAAATCATCAAAAAAAATTTAATTGATGGCAAAATATTCCCATGAGCTGCTACGTAATCAGTAATAACAGTCAACGTATCTCGAACACGGACACTTTAATGATTACAACAATGCGATAGCGCATTAAGTGTATTATTTGCATACAACTGGCTTTTTGCTGTAGATGCTATATTTACACGCCAGCATTATACAGGGTGGCGGCCAGATTTCAAGCTTCAAATTCCCGGGCGATTCCCGGGCTATTTCATCGAATTTCCACGCCATTTTTTTTGTAATGACAAGATACTTTATTCCAACTAAAACGCTCAAAAATTATCCGGACATTGCTTTAAACTACTTTCAAAACACTAATGTGCGTGGTCTCCGTGACACAGTAGTTAAGTGCTTGGCCTAGCGATCTTCTGTTCCAGAAGTCGAGCCCCGAAAGTGTCATTGGAAGTCGGCAGGAAGGGCATCCGAACTAAACGATCACAACGCTCAAGATTAAAGTCTGACTGTGTCAGCACCATCCCAACCCTTGTATGGGGGAGTAAAGTGACGTCAAAAATTCATTATTTTGCTTTACACTACTTTTATCATACTTTCCAGTTAAAATTTTACCACCAAATTATGAAGTGAACAA
Organism: Prostheceraeus crozeri; assembly: GCA_907163375.1. NCBI lineage: Eukaryota > Metazoa > Platyhelminthes > Polycladida > Euryleptidae > Prostheceraeus > Prostheceraeus crozeri. The sequence goes on from CAJQUW010001579.1 coordinate 396,666, forward strand.
TATTTAACTCTGTCGCACTCAGTTTTCAAAATTTTTGAATTTTGTGAGCGCGTGATTCTTAATATTATAAACATCTACTTTTCCTCTTTGATTGAGCTACTTATGGAATCTAACTGATTTCATATCGATGGAAAAGTTCGCTTCCTGAACTTTTCAACAATCAAAAATGCTTCATTTTCATCATCTGATTCTTAAAATTCTATGAAGTTGCATTTCGCCGATTTTTTAGACTTCAATTTTCTAACATATTAAGTTGAAGCAACAAATCGCATTTTGGAACGCTACATTTTGAACTGCAGCGTATTCATGCCATGAGAGAAAGCCAGGATATCAAAATCCACATGTTAATACAAAAGGACGATAACACCAACTTATCCAGAAGCATCGACAAGAGAAACCAGAAAGACTGCCACAATGGACGAAGACAGTTAACGCCAGAAGAATTCCTAATTGTTATCACTTTTTTTATCAGTTTGCGTACAAACAATGGGCGCGTGGTAACCGTCATCCATAAAATTTGTGCTTTAGATTCCAGGGCTCTGCCGCCACCCTGAATTCAATATATTCCAGCAATGTGTGATATTCACACTTCACAAACTTTAGGATACTATCACGTAATAGGCCCTATCACTCCACAAATGGAAAATAATGTATAGGCCTAAAGATTGTCACTGTGAAAAAGAGCAATTTCCTTCTCATTTAGTAGTTTTTCACAAAGACTCAAGCTTAAATACTGGGAAATACATTCTCAACGGTTGAAATAATTTTTCGTTATGTTCGTAACATACATTTTTATTTGAGTGAAAATATCATTCCCGGGCAAAACTGAAAAATTGCCAAAATTCCCGGGCGATTTCAGGGCCCCCGGCTATTTCCGAAATTCCCGGGCTCCCAGGCGCGGCCGCCACCCTGTTTATAACATGTCTTAAGATCAGCTAAAATGAAATGCTCAACGTCTTGCATACTGGAGCTATTTCAACGTAGTTGTAATTTTTGACATAGTATTTCCATACTAAATTTTCCGCGGAGTCCACGTATAGAAATGCAAGCTTTTAAGGTGACCCAAATAAAGAATAATCGGAACATTTAGGTCGATTTTCAGGGTGCACTAGAGTTCAGACAGTCACATAGGATTCATGACATTTCAGTTATTTAAGTCTTCATGATGCCCTATAATCGACTGACTATCTAAACACACCAGAAAAGTAATTAGTACATCCCAATTAGTACATTGCTATGAATTAGTACATGGCCAAAAGTCTTCCAAGTTTGTCAATGCAGGAGTTCCTCAAAGGTCAATTTTGGGACCCACTCTTTTTTCTGCTGTACATCAACGACCTCCCAGACTGCCTAGTGGATAAATTGGTGATATATGCAGATGACACAACACTTTTCAATTCCAATGAGCGACTCGCTAAAAACACTCAGCAACGTCAGCAGTTATCCGACGTTCTTAATGAAGACTTACGCAGGGTCTCAGAATGGGGCGCCAATTGGCTTGTTTCCTTCAATCCTTCAAAAAACTCAGAGTATTCTGCACTCACGACTTAAAGGACATGATGATCATAGCATTAAGATGTCAGATAATAGGATCAGAGAACAAGAGTCAGATAATAGGATCAGAGAACAAGATTCCATCTCCTTCCTTGGATTGGCGGTTACGAAAGACTTGTCATGGAAACCGTACATCCAATCCATTAGCAAGCAGGCAGCTCAACGCATTGGTAGTCTCTATCGTGCCAGCAGCTATCTTCCACCACAGACTGTCTGCTATCTTTACAAGTCCACTATTCGTCCTCTGATGGAGTATTGTTGTCATCTGTGGGCCGGCGCCCGACAAACGCATCTTAACCTTCTTGAACGGGTTGAGAAACGTGTCAAGAATCTCATGGGTGAAAAACTTGCAACCGCTCTCCGTCAGACGGGATGTTACTTCACTCAGTCTCTTCTACAGGTACTATTTCGGTAGAAGCAGCTCTGCAGCAAATGAGTGCGTACCCAAACCTAAGATCTTCTCCAGAAGCACACGCAGAGCTAAAGCACTCACATGCTATAATGTGAACTTAGAACGCGCACGTACTGTGAGTCGCTCGAAAAGCTTCAGCTTTGGAATCAGCTTCCCCTGACCACTTTCCCTGACCAATATAATCTTGATACTTTCAAGAGGCGTGCGAATAGGCTTCTGATGGGGACAGCTTAATCAGATTAGAAGATCTGTTTTTTTTTAATTTTTAATTTTATTTATTTAAAATAATACAATTTTTTACTTTTCATTGAGTAACCCCTGGCTTCGTTCATAGCTCATAGCTGTGCTAGCGGTGAAAATTCAGTAAAAAAAACCACTGTCAATGCAGCAATAATGTCACTTATCTCCATCAAAATCTGTTAAATTTTAAGTGATTTTTTGAACGATGCCAATCGACAGGTCATCCATTACCAATTTTAGATGAGTTAGGAGTTTGTTTCACGCAACTAGTTCTTGACACGGAAAATACGGAAGACAGGTTATGAATGGAATTTGCTGTCATTCAATCATTGTTCTTGAAAATGTCGATATTATCTGCAGATAAGTTGCGAAGGACCTCCTTACACATTTTGTTCATATTGCTCCAGAGCAATAGCTTCTTTTTGAAAATTGATAATTTTTATCAATTTCTCTCAAAATAAAGTATCGTAATCAATTCAAATCACTTATAGACCATCGACAAAGTGTATACAAAGTTATGATTAAGATGCTCATTCAATCACAAATGTGTGTATGTAATTATCATATAAATAATAGCAACATGCTTTAAATATAGTGCATGATAGCTTTATAAATAACGCCGTCAGCTTTATCCATCAAATAGCGAATCCCAAGTCAAAAAATGGACAGGTTGTCATGAATCAAAATTTATTTGGCACATTCATACATTCATTTGGATGGGCAGCTAGTTAGTTACTGTAATTTTTCTGCACGATATGCAGCTAAGATAGCAGCAGATTACAATTAACAACAATGAGATTAAATACACGATAGATCAGATTGCCATGCAAAAGATGTGCGGCTGTTAGGATTCGAACCTTTTTTTAGCAATTTACATGCATCTTCGAAATTCTTCATTTGAGCTGTATTCAGCGCTGAAGGAATCTGATCCTTTCGCTGAATGTGAGCACTCAGTTTAGCGAAAGATGACTATATGACATAATAAAGTTATACCTCCTACTTCTCATTTGGTTAGACTACAACTTGGAGAACATTACGTGATTCCGACTTCAATCAAGCAGCTGCAAGCTACTGTGCGCCCCTGACACAAAACTTGATGAACCGCGGCATCTTCGGGAGCTATGAAAGGTGCCAATAACTCAGTATCCAATCAAACAGATACCCTTGCACCCGACACAAAACCTACTGCATCCCTGCATCTTCTGGAACTAAAAAAGGTAGCAGTGATAGCCTTCAATCAAACAAGCTACCCTACGTCCCTACCTCACCGACACTTAACCTAATGAACTGTATGAATCTTTTGGAATTACGAACGAGTTTCCGTTGGTTTCTAGAATCGAAGTCAATGGTCAAGCTAGATGATGAGTTTGAAAATGTCGCAAATCATGTCAAGGCGGCCATCCAAGCCAATTGAGCTATGTCTCGCTTACTTCAAATTGGCGTGGATATGTAGACGTAAGAAAAAGACCGTATTATTTGTGTTATTCATGCTCAGATGCACGGTTGCGAAATCACATGTAAGCACGTTGAAAGAGGAAAAGAAGCTATTTTTTGACGACCATTACACGATTCATGCAAGCTTATACCTGCACATGTATGAATTATTATTAACAGCATCAAGTAGCTTACATGACTTAGATATGAGCAGCCATGAATTGATTGTCAAACACAATGTGCTGCTACTTATTTGCGCAACTTCATTTAGTGATTTTACTACAGTTGCGATATTTAAAATATATTTCAAATATGGATAGGAAACAATACTTTTAATGTTTTTAATTTTTTTGTGTTTTTTAGTTAAAGACGTCTTTTCTATTCTCGATACCCTTCCGTGTATGGATATTTGCGTTTGAAATGTCAGTAAATCTTCTGACAAATGCACTTTCGTAATGCCACACGTAGAGCGAGTGCAGTTTAGTCGATACACAGTTCATTGTATTTAGGTTGAGTTTGGAAACCATGTCTAACCAAGGCATCTTCACAACAGTACATATAGTTCAGTTACATCGATAATCGAATCCACCGTGGCAGAATCATGTGAATTGCGGTGCTATTGCTGATTATCACCAGCATTACCACGGAAAGGTTACTAAACTCATGAAGATTGCGTGCAACATCAAACTTCAAGAAGATATTTTTGTAAATGATTGCTTCTTATATAATTCCGCTGATGAAAATGACTTTGTGTGTTTGCAGTGATGTTCAGTGTGTTCAGTAAGTGACGTGCGTTGAGTGAATATCCTTAATCATCAACAACTGCCTTTACTAAAAATTTACACCCATTTATTATGGCTGTTTTGTCTACCTTCGTTTTCTTTTGCGACATGCCAGCAATATATTTATCAATTGTCGCTTCTTATTTGCAATCATAATCTCTGTAATTATCTATTTATTTTCACTTTCTCTTTTATCAATCTTGTTTATTACTTCAAAGGTGAACTTGTGTATTAAAATGAATTGAAAAAAATGGTGAGCATTCCGAAATAATTAATAAAATGCCACTTTCAGAGATGATCAAACGTAAAATGCTATTATTAAGCATTCTAACTAAAAGGTTTCCCAAATTAAAGAAGTCTTTTTGGCTTATTAGCATTATATTATGTTTTCCTTTACTTCACCTAGTCTTTTAGGAAGATATTAATTTAATTCACCTCAAGTACTGCCATTAAAAAACAAAAAACACATAAGAAACATATTTAAAATATATTTAAAACATATTCAAAATATGATGGATAAAAAATATTCTTTTGCAATCTTAGATTTCACTATAAGCGACGCTTTAGCGACAGAATGTCAACTCACCACATGTTTAAGTTGGCATTCATCTGGAAGCTAAACAAATAGGCTAGATGTTGATGTCATCTAGGTGTCGTACGAAGTGAATGTAATCGGTCTACTAGAAGTAGTTGAAATTAAGAAATGTTAATCGTAGAAACAAACATCATCCGGTCTATTTACGGACCCTAAAATTTAATGCCAGGGCCCGAACAAAATTCCCGGGATCGGCCGCCAACCTGCATTTAATTTCTAAATTCAATTTTAAATTGAAATTCCCAAAACCAAACACAATCTCGTGATCTTTAATAATTCTCGTATAGCTATTTCTACGCCTTATAATTTTTACGCATATTTCCATGACCCTCAAAATTCACGTATATCACTTAATTTCAACTTTGTCGACCAGCTTGGAACATGCACTGAAGCCGCGCGGATTTTCTGAAATCAACAGACGAATGGCACACTTATAGATTCCACTGAATTAATAATTGAAATAATTAGACGATCATTGCCTCTTGTGAAGGATAGAGCTAAGTTTTATCCTTATTATAATGCAAAACTTGATGAAGATTAAATCTAGAAAAACATTCAACATACATGCACTATCATTATTCGCACGGTAATTGATTCATCGTCGAATTTGCAAACCTAAATACCATGATACCCACGAACCCATATCGCTTAAATCTAATCTGAGTTGCCAATTACTAAGCGAACTTACTGTCGCAGGGCTTGCTCTCGTTGTGTGCGTTATGGAAGCAGAATCACCATCAAGGGCAGAAGCCGTTCCTTGTACCAAAAATGTGTTACCTTGGTGAGTAACAATTTGAGTGCCGACCGCTAAGCTTTGTACGGAATTCGTACTTTGCGTTCCACTGTTGCCAACTTGTCCAACACTTATCGGATCTCCATTCGTCTGGTAATAGGCAGCAGCCGTGACTGGGGTCGCATACATGGGCGCATATTCTTGATATTGGCTGAAAAGCATGACATGCTAATATTATTACTGTTAGAGTATATTGTACAAAGATGACATACGTTGCAATAATCCCCAAAAAAGCGCATGAAGAATTTACAAAACAACAAATTGGCGTATATCTTGAGCAATTACTGACTGATTTACAAATTAAGTTTTTTCACTAAATAGAGTGGTAACATTTGGCACTAACAACTTTGATATTTACTTTAAACTCAAGTTTTGCATCAATGAGCTCCTGTATGATCAATTTCAAATTTTGTTTCGGAAGTCACTCAGTCGACATAGTTATCATTCAGCTCCTAACAAATTCAACGAATGTGATATTTAAACCGGCTCCGTTTCATTCCATTCAAAGACCTTATGAGGCGAGACAGACAGTCTACGTACACTGATAACTCATGCTACTTCCTCAAAAAATTATCTTCATCTAGAACATTGCCATTAGTATGGTCATTAAATCAAGTGAAATCGCCCATCACTGAAATGAATAATATTCTTTTCCAGGTTTGAGATTCTGTTCTAAAACGTCAGCGCTGCAACATGTATTGCATAGTAGAGCCAAGGTACAATTTCTTGTAATTTAAGCCTCACGTATAGATCAAAACACTCAATTTTTCTACAGTCAGAATCCATCATTATTTCCTATTACCCAAAAATTTGTCAACAGGTCTCTCTAGGCTAAGTTACTTAAGTTTTTCTATTGCTGACTTGATCACTGAACATAACAAAATGCATTGTAGCGCAAAAATTAGATAGGATCGCGACAGAAAATCGTCATTACTAATATTCATATTCGATTATAAATTTAAGGTAGTTTTACTTTCAAACAACAGTTATTTGATTAATTCAAAGAGCGATTGTAGCTCCTTCGGTACTTGAAATAAACGTTATCTTCCATAACGGAATCACGCACTTTGATTGTGTCGTTCGCTAATGAATATTAGTGCCAACTTAGTGAATCAACTTTTACATATGAATGAAAATTTTGAGATCAATTGAAAGAGATGAATTAAAATATCATTACTGAAAATGTTCACAAAATGATCATTTCGAGGATGACAATCTATTCGTCAAAGTATTTTGAAAAATTCCTCTAATTAAAGTACATCCTCACATTTTCAAAATGTTTCACACAAGCGTGAATGATTGGCATAAATTTGTTAAGATGATATGTTACTTATCTAGTAAATGATTAATACTTATGCACTATATTTCAACAATATTGATTCCTTCTAATTACTGACGGCGTAACTGAAATATACGTTCATTATAAGCGACCTTATGGCGGTATAACCATGAAATGACAACTAATATATGAATGATAGCAAAATTAAAGAACTGCAAATTTTAGTGATTTAAAAGTTGTCAGAGAGCAAGCCGAGTAACTTCCATTATTTATACCATGACTTGGTAGCAAGTAGCTTATCTAAATACGATGTCGAGCAGTGACTATGCAAGATGCCTGTCGTTCGCTCATAGACCGCAATTGCAAAAGCATCAATTATGAAACACAATGCTCCTTTTTATTGCAATAACTCGGCTCAAAAGAATTCACGACAAACTGCTTTCCATAGGATCCTATGTTGACTTCATGGTCGTTGTTAATTTACAGTCAAAATACTATAATGTATCATTTATGTCGAAAGGCAACTGACAGAATACTCTACCATGCCGTTTCAATCTCCACACATGAAAATGTGTGTAATATAATGCATGCAAGAATTATCATTCGAAAAAGCCAACTTATAAGCATACGATCATGCATTCGGCAACCTGTTTTACTGATGAAACGTTGATCAGCATTTTGATTACAAATCTTTGAACCACGGAATCCTAAATATTAGTGCGTTTCGGTGGTTATCCTTATTCTTACGCTTGTCATATCGATCAATTTAGTTTTCACTTCACTAAGTATTAAGGATTCCGTGATATAAACTATTGTATCAACAACACAAAACAAATTATCAAAAAGCGCACGCCGCATCATGCAATTACTGGATTTATGTAAGAACTGCTGCTGGTTAATTACACATTACACAATTAGATGAAAAGTAAGTGATATAATACTATGCGAATAATAGCATTTTACGCCAGTTAGATTGAATTTATAGTGTAGCTTAAACGAAATAAATAAATTCCATTATGACAACGTCAATTCAGTTATCCGTGAAGTAAATAAAATTTCTTCGACCAAATTTCATGTTTTTTCTTAAGAATTGTCTACATTCAGCTTTAAATGAGAACTACATTATTTGTAAGTACAGCGCATTACTTTTCCGCTAACAAAATCCGAAACAATTTTAAGAACAAAGTTCTTAGTATAACCATTGCATTCAAAAATTTTCAGAATTTTCTCAATTTCATCATGAAATATATTCCAATTGCTATCTACCGTATATGCTCTACTCAGCATTTCAATAACCAAACCCCGGTGCCACGCTCTTGGACATTTTGCTTCAAAATTTAATAGAACATTTGTGAACGTTTCTTTTCTAAAGATGCTAGTTTCCAAAATATTCGCAATATTTATTTTAACATCCAAGAATGCTGTACTATTGCCTCCAATATCTACAGTAAATTTTAAATTTTTGTGTTGTCTATTTAAAAATTGGTGAAACCGTTCTACTTTCTTTATATCATCAAAAACGCAAATGCAATCATCTACATATCTTGCGTAATAAAGTGGACTGCATTCTTCATTCATCCAATTTTGTTCCATATGTGACAAAAATAGATTTGCGAGTGTAGGAGCAAGGGGGGAACCCAAACTTACACCATCTATCTGCTTAAACATTTGGTTATTAAATAAAAATTGACCACTCGTGGCAAACAGGCACAGTTTTTTAAATGCATCCCTGCCAAACAAAGGCTTATTAGTTTAATTATTATTCGTAGGTTAGTAATTCAATAGGCTAGTTGCAGACTTGGCTGCAGACTTTCCAGTATAGTTGGCTGGCAGACCAGTTGACATTTTATCGGAACTATTTCGATCGGCGCAGTGCTGCAAAATCAAAATGAGCCCCGACGTCGTCAACAATAAACGAAAACGATGTCCAGATTTATTCCACTTACAGGGGAGATGTATCCAGTTTGGCGAGCTCCTTTCACTTACCACTAAATCACGTGATCTGCCATTATTTGCATCATTCGCTTTTAATACTATTCGGACTTTTAAAAAGCAGAAATAGGTTTTCTGATAGAGTAGCAAGTCGTTTCTAAGTAGTGCTAGCATTTAGAAACGTGTTAACCAAATTTGATAACCCCAACTACATTCCTCTTTATGGTTCTTGAGTTGTGTGCTCACTCTAAGACTCCAAAATTATTCGTAGGTTAGTAAACATGTGATTTTGCGGCAGAACACAGTAATAAGGTTTTACTCATCAAGAGTGTACGATGCACTGAAAATTTCGATCTTTTTATTCAGTTCGTTGTAAGTCTCATAAACCGAAATCATCGCAAGTAAATCATAAGTCGGTTTGGCTCAGAATATTGGTGCTTCTGATGAAAGTTTTCAGATATAACAGACAGTTCCCAAGGTTGTGGTGGAAACGTTTTCCAAATTTAGGAACTGTAGTCCAGACGCGTTTTGTCTACATATGAGACGAGTTTTAATGGGAGGTCTGTTTCTCTTAAGATTGTGTTTCGTCTACACACAGAAGATAGCTTCAAAAGAATCTGAGCCTCCCTTGAGACTGCAGACAAAACTTGTCGAGTGCTACCTATTTTAAAGTTAGTATGCACTTTCATCGTAACTTAGCCAGCGAACCGTTTTTTCCAATTCCTTATGACTGTCTCTGCTTCCGGTGCTGACTCAAGCAATTACCCACTGTTATACATAGCCATCAAATTAACTGATGACATGATTGATTTGTAACTTTGATGGCATGAAATCTAAAATTCAACACTGTCATCTAAATCAAAGTGTGAAAGCATGCAGATAGGCGCACAGATAAAATACAGTTTTCGATAGTGTGATAAAGTTGATAAACTGGGGGTTTCTTGTATTTTGTGCGATCCTCGTACGATAATTATAACTGATATTAGATTTCATTGATTTTTGCATCGGTAGATCATCCCTAGTTCTATTCTCGTGTATGTAATGAGAAAGGTGCTCTTCTCATGTTCGTTCATGTGCATTAGACAGTAGATATTGTTGAAAATTAATAGGCTCTGCAAAAATCTCAGTCCAAGAATTCTAACTTTGCTTTACTGATGCCGAGCCGTGCTTCATTGAATTTAGACGAATCCAAAAATGTCTCGACTGCCATGGCCTTGCAATCACTGGAAGTAAAGCCTTATATGTATCAAAGTTAATACTCGCATATCCACATTAATCGATCACTTCGATAAGTGTTATCAAGTCAAAAACTGCTATCGACAATGTCGCATATTCTTTGATTATGGAATCACTACATGACTTTCCAATGACTAACGTTCGTGCGGAACCATTTAGTGAAAGTAATTTTTGTGATAGTTATGCAATGTGCAGGCTTTTTAGTAAAGTTGTGATAGAAGGTATATGTTTGCAGGCATTTCATTACTTTTCATGCAAAATAGATCCAATTATTATGCAAAATGCTCAAGATGTCATTAAATGCGCTACAGGCCCTATCTAAATTCATATTACCGTATGTTCATATTTTTCGCTGATTAATAGCAGTTGCTGTTGGGTATAGCTAATGTTGGAAAAGTAATTCAAAAATTTTCAGAATTTTCTCAATTTCATCATGAAATATATTCCAATTGCTGGCTACCGTATATGCTCTACTCAGCATTCCAATAACCAAACCCCGGTGCCACGCTCTTGGACAGTTTGCTTCAAAATTTAATAGAACATTTGTGAACGTTTCTTTTCTAAAGATGCTAGTTTCCAAAATATTCGTAATATTTATTTTAACATCCAAGAATGCTGTACTATTGCCTCCAATATCTACAGTAAATTTTAAATTTTTGTGTTGTCAATTTAAAAATTGGTGAAACCGTTCTACTTTCTTTATATCATCAAAAACGCAAATGCAATCATCTACATATCTTGCGTAATGAAGTTTATAGTATTACAGTATAATCCCGTTATAACGTACACTCTTGGGAATGATAAAAATGTCCGTTATATCCGATGTACGTTATATCAAGGGTAAGTCACTTTTCCATTTATAACCATCTAGGACTACTCTTATATCATCGCTTTTCACATTTTCTGAATAAAGCAAGTTATTTGGTATTATGACTTTTGATAATTATGATTAGAAAATGCATGTTGATAGCATGCAAAAGTCAATTACAACTCACTTGCAGCCAAAGTTACCAATAGAACTTGCTGGTGTTACTTTGCATGCTGCATTCAGAGTGGTTTCATGAAGGTGGTCATAAGAGCTTGTTTTTTAAGTGGTAAATTATGTATGCCTACATGATTGTCTACGGCTGACTTTCCTATTGCGAAAATAAGTAGTTTCTTAGATCCCCCATGTTAACGCCAACCATGAGAGTCAAAAGTTGTTTGCTGTAGGCCTATTTCCCTCAATGACATGAATCATCGTTGTAAGTGAAGTATTATCATCAATTACTTGGATGTAATTGAATAGAATATGGTAGTCTCATCAGCCTTAAACAAATCACATGGCTAATAGTCCGTCAGAATCGCTGGCGACACTTATACATCGAAATATTATTGAGAATATTTACAACTGTCAGGAATTGAGATAAACAGAAGTGAAATTGTCCGTTATTTTTTCATGGGAGTGAAATTTCTGTCCGTTATATCCAATTGTACGCTATAGTCGTGTTCGTTATAACCGGAGTCCTTTATTATTATTCAGATAGGATATTTTGCCGGGAATATTTTGTGTGTACGTTATAACCGAATGTACTTTATATCCCGTGTACGTTATAGCGGGATTATACTGTAACTCTAAAATAGTATTTAATACTTTTAAAATAAAATCATATTTCTTATTAAAAAGTAAAGTTAGGAAAGTGATGAAGTATCGTGTTATCTATAAATACACATGCAAGGTTGATCCTAGCACCCAGTATATTGGGAAATCGAAACGTAGACTACATCAAAGAATTGAAGAACATAAAAATACGGATAGCGCTGCTAATGAACATTTGAGTTATTGCTCTAGCTGTAATAGTAACGTTGATGATAACTTTAAGATTATTTACAATGGTCGCACTGATTTTGAATTAATGATTGTTGAGAGTCTAAGAATTAAACGTGAGCAACCTAAATAAAACAAATGGACAAACGTAATGAATTTTCTTATATGCTACGGGTGTTTGACAGTGGGTAATTGCGTTGGATGGCCTGATGTATTGATTGTTGATGAATAGCAACTTTCGATCCTATCATGTTTCTATCATTGCAGACTGTGATCACTCCGTGTGAAGACGATTCATTTTCTAAGTGTTTGGCGTTCCGCACTGTCATTTCCTGTTCAGTATTTGTACGTGTGGACTACACTTTCAAGCCGGAGCCTAAAGTGCAGAAGTTTTTATTTGTCATTTAAGTCTCTTGTGCATAGTCCAGTGTATTTTGTGAATTTTAATGAGTAATGAACTCTTGAGAAAGACATTTTGTTAATGTCGAAACGCGTTGAGGTCTTTTAGTGAGATTAGTTTTACTGCAATAAAGACATAACACTGTGACGATGTTTTCTAACATACTGATCTGTATGCTACTATGGCTATATAAGAGTGTAAAAACAGCCACGTACTTTCATTGTTTGGAGAGCTTGTATGGTATTCCTGTGAGTTATTTTCGAAAATTTGAAAAGTTGACTGAGAAAATGCTAAAATTGCAACTTGACCTTGCGTACTTTAAGAAATGTATTTTCCTAAAAGTTGTACCAAAATTCTTAACGATCAAAGTTCCGAAGCTTAAATCGCTGTCGCAGATTGCTGATAATTGTGATAGACTAGTGGTTGAAGCTCAGATTAAATACGTACAAAAAATGATTAAACATAACACCAAACAAATTGATGACATTACTTGCAAAATTAAGGATCAATTGTCCTAGTTTAGACTTGTGGTCTTGAAACTGATAGTGATACGTAGTATTCAACCTAACTGATAGTGATACGTAGTATTCAACCTAAGTTGAAGGAGGTTGAAAATAAACATAATGATAAACTAAAACGGTTATGGTTAAATAATCGGATCAAATCTCCGGATTGCCTTGTTAATCTAAGTAACTATGAATTAACCCTAAAAGAGCGTGAAGTACTAAGGTTTGGCCTTAAACATATTGTGATTCCTAAAAATATTTGTAATGATAAGATTAAATACCAATTAGAAAAAGCTATTGCTGTTAACATTAAAAATGGAAATGAATTTAATTTAACACCAGTGCGTAAAACGTGAAATTCAGGAAGCTGCAACTCACTTCTTTAAAGCTAGAAAAAAGATATGTAATGATAAATACAATCGTGAAACCCACAAAGTACTGGAAAAGTTGGTGAAACGCAAGGATATAAAAGTGTGTTCCTTTGATAAGAGGAATGGATTAGTGATAGTCAACTCATTTGAGTACAACAAAAAATGAGTGATATTTTAAAAGACGTAACTAAATTCCAAAAAATTGAATATGATGAGGATGACATTCGCAAACATGACAGTAACCGAGGAAGGCAGATTGTATCGTTACATTTATAAGTATTTGCGTAGATATATTGATGAGAAAAATTACAAGTTTATTAGTCCTTCTGGTAGTGAGCCCGGTAGGCTCTATGGTAGTGTGAAAGTGCACAAAGATAACAAACCTATGAGACCAATAATAAGCACTATTGGCTCTGCAAGTTACAATTTGGCAAAATTTTTTAGATGATCTAATAAAACCATATATAAATTCGAAACATATGTTGAATTTTACCTCTCACTTGATAGAAATTAATAAAAATCAAGAACTTTTTCATGACAAACATATTTTAATTAGTTATGATGTTGAATCACTGTTCACGAACATACCTGTAAATGAAACAATTGAGCTGGCGGCTAATTTAGTCTATGATAAGAATTCAACTAATAAGCCTTTGTTTGGCAGGGATGCATTTAAAAAACTGTGCCTGTTTGCCACGAGTGGTCAATTTTTATTTAATGACCAAATGTTTAAGCAGATAGATGGTGTAAGTTTGGGTTCCCCCCTTGCTCCTACACTCACAAATCTATTTTTGTCACATATGGAACAAAATTGGATGAATGAAGAATGCAGTCCACTTTATTACGCAAGATATGTAGATGATTGCATTTGCGTTTTTGATGATATAAAGAAAGTAGAACGGTTTCACCAATTTTTAAATTGACAACACAAAAATTTAAAATTTACTGTAGATATTGGAGGCAATAGTACAGCATTCTTGGATGTTAAAATAAATATTGCGAATATTTTGGAAACTAGCATCTTTAGAAAAGAAACGTTCACAAATGTTCTATTAAATTTTGAAGCAAACTGTCCAAGAGCGTGGCACCGGGGTTTGGTTATTGGAATGCTGAGTAGAGCATATACGGTAGCCAGCAATTGGAATATATTTCATGATGAAATTGAGAAAATTCTGAAAATTTTTGAATTACTTTTCCAACATTAGCTATACCCAACAGCAACTGCTATTAATCAGCGAAAAATATGAACATACGGTAATATGAATTTAGATAGGGCCTGTAGCGCATTTAATGACATCTTGAGCATTTTGCATAATAATTGGATCTATTTTGCATGAAAAGTAATGAAATGCCTGCAAACATATACCTTCTATCACAACTTTACTAAAAAGCCTGCACATTGCATAACTATCACAAAAATTACTTTCACTAAATGGTTCCGCACGAACGTTAGTCATTGGAAAGTCATGTAGTGATTCCATAATCAAAGAATATGCGACATTGTCGATAGCAGTTTTTGACTTGATAACACTTATCGAAGTGATCGATTAATGTGGATATGCGAGTATTAACTTTGATACATATAAGGCTTTACTTCCAGTGATTGCAAGGCCATGGCAGTCGAGACATTTTTGGATTCGTCTAAATTCAATGAAGCACGGCTCGGCATCAGTAAAGCAAAGTTAGAATTCTTGGACTGAGATTTTTGCAGAGCCTATTAATTTTCAACAATATCTACTGTCTAATGCACATGAACGAACATGAGAAGAGCACCTTTCTCATTACATACACGAGAATAGAACTAGGGATGATCTACCGATGCAAAAATCAATGAAATCTAATATCAGTTATAATTATCGTACGAGGATCGCACAAAATACAAGAAACCCCCAGTTTATCAACTTTATCACACTATCGAAAACTGTATTTTATCTGTGCGCCTATCTGCATGCTTTCACACTTTGATTTAGATGACAGTGTTGAATTTTAGATTTCATGCCATCAAAGTTACAAATCAATCATGTCATCAGTTAATTTGATGGCTATGTATAACAGTGGGTAATTGCTTGAGTCAGCACCGGAAGCAGAGACAGTCATAAGGAATTGGAAAAAAACGGTTCGCTGGCTAAGTTACGATGAAAGTGCATACTAACTTTAAAATAGGTAGCACTCGACAAGTTTTGTCTGCAGTCTCAAGGGAGGCTCAGATTCTTTTGAAGCTATCTTCTGTGTGTAGACGAAACGCAATCTTAAGAGAAACAGACCTCCCATTAAAACTCGTCTCATATGTAGACAAAACGCGTCTGGACTACAGTTCCTAAATTTGGAAAACGTTTCCACCACAACCTTGGGAACTGTCTGTTATATCTGAAAACTTTCATCAGAAGCACCAATATTCTGAGCCAAACCGACTTATGATTTACTTGCGATGATTTCGGTTTATGAGACTTACAACGAACTGAATAAAAAGATCGAAATTTTCAGTGCATCGTACACTCTTGATGAGTAAAACCTTATTACTGTGTTCTGCCGCAAAATCACATGTTTACTAACCTACGAATAATTTTGGAGTCTTAGAGTGAGCACACAACTCAAGAACCATAAAGAGGAATGTAGTTGGGGTTATCAAATTTGGTTAACACGTTTCTAAATGCTAGCACTACTTAGAAACGACTTGCTACTCTATCAGAAAACCTATTTCTGCTTTTTAAAAGTCCGAATAGTATTAAAAGCGAATGATGCAAATAATGGCAGATCACGTGATTTAGTGGTAAGTGAAAGGAGCTCGCCAAACTGGATACATCTCCCCTGTAAGTGGAATAAATCTGGACATCGTTTTCGTTTATTGTTGACGACGTCGGGGCTCATTTTGATTTTGCAGCACTGCGCCGATCGAAATAGTTCCGATAAAATGTCAACTGGTCTGCCAGCCAACTATACTGGAAAATCTACAGCCAAGTCTGCAACTAGCCTATTGAATTCATCGAACACCTCCAGAATCTGAGGATCAAGTCTTGAACGCGAAAAGCACCAGGATTCATACACTGGTAACTCAGGGCATGGTTAGTTAGCTCTGCTGTGATCGTTGATCCCCACCCTTCTATCCCAGGAGGACAGACTCGAAATATGAATCTTCTGCATCATTGAACCGAAGTGCGGCCCTAAATCAACTGAGCTATCCTACTACCTGCCGTCAAGCTAGAAGATAAATTGAGTTGTATGTTCAGACTGCTTGCTGCTAGATTCTAAGTGCGATTGTTAAAAACTAGCTATCAAGTGGATCGGAAAAGGATGAAATCACCAGATTGCAATATACGATTTGGAGTTAAGAAAGTAATGCGTTTATTGAAGAGGCAGGAACGAAATAAAAGATAAAGCTTCGAACCATTATTTTTAGATTTTTCCACTATATCCTAAAAAAGGAATAGAAACGTGAGATCAACAAAATCATCAATTAGTGCAGTAATTATATGAGTGGGTAATGGGACGCGCGTTGGGATACGTTTCGATATATTAAGCAGGTTTTCAGGCTCTGCAGTCGACAATAGTATCATTACATGTAGTTATCAGATTGACTAAATCAGATGGTAGCTACAGATGGGCGACAAGATGTTACTTTAACATAAAGGTGACGATTAACGAAAACAGTGTGAGAAACACTGAATTAATGCTTTCTTTGAAGACTTCAAATTAGTGCATAAAGGTCTGATATAGGAATTGAGAAAGCAATAAAAATCAAATGAAAATAGAGAAATATTACGTCTGAATTATAGGAAAAAAGACCGCACTTTGTGCATCTCATCTCCAATATTTTAGTAGTCCCTGATTTTCAATGTTTCAATTTTTGATGTTCCTATTTTTCAAGTTTTGTGATACGCTTGGAATTAACAATTGCAGGGTTGCCAAACTCGTCCAGAAAAAAATCCGGACGCTCTAATGTTATATCATCAGAGTAAATATAAACATTAATTGCCTTCTATACTTAACTGTGAATGGAAAATAATCATTATGCGTAAGATTGTCATCAATATCAACTTTTATTGTGGGAATGAGACCTGCAAGAAACGTCAAGTTTTTCAATTTTGTTGTCTTGTCCTTATCCGACTGAAACATGCGGTTTTGTGGACACAGCAATGTCAACTTTCGCCACAAACGCATGTGTTCTTTTTGATCAAGTTTGAGATTGCTCATGGTTGCGTGGAAAGCCTCCAAATAAAAAGCCTTCGCTTCGAGTTTGAAATGGGTCATTTCGGCAGACTGCAAATTTTTCAGACATAAACGTTCGGTTCGGTGGCCAATGTCAACGTCTGATGAGTGATTTTCAGGGGCCGTGCTTGATGTTGAAATCTTCGACACGACGATGTCTTCACAGACAGAAGGCAGCAAAAATCGTCCGCCTAGAGAAGCCATCATGCCACAAATTCTATACACATACTCCGGCCCAATGGGATCGTCTCTCTGTAAAAATAATTGCATTTCTTGAAATAGGGGAAGTGCTTCCGATAGAAAAAGGAGGTAGATGTCTGTCTTATTTGATGCAAATGCGCTGCGAAGTCGCTCATACCGATCATTCTTTGCCAAATCTGCCGATCTTTTTTTGGGCAAATAGTAGACGAAATAGGTTCGAAGCGCATCAAGGAGCGTGAGAACTCGATTCACAAAATGAAGTAAGGTCAAAAACCTCGTCCCACTATGATCAATTAGTTTCAAGTTCGGTAAATCCAGCTCGTCTCGCAGAGCAGCGAATTCTTCGGATCTGAGAGCTTGCCCTTTGAAGAAATACTTCATACCGAGTGCAAATTGAAGCACTTTGAATTTCAGTTTGCCCATAGGTTTTTCCACGCAGGTGTGCAATGTATGTAGCTTGCAAGAACCAAAGTCTATAACATCCGGATTAGAAGATGTGAGCAGTTTTATGAAGGCTGTCATAACATGCGGCCCGTCGCGGTTGATGGCAAGTACGTTTTTGGCTGAGATGTTCACGGTTTTCAGAAAATTCATTACTTCAGCATGAATTATCTCAGCACTACAAAGTTTGGGTGGCGCTCGGTTTCCTGCAAGAGCCTCAATCACATCTTTCCGGTCTCTTTTCATGTAAATCGAGGTCAGGAATTCTACACGGATTCTTTGCTGATTGGAGCACCAGAAAATAGCAGTCAAATCGAGCTGCTTGTACCTAGATGAATTGTTCGTCTCATCTAGGCAAAGTGTGAACAAACCACACCTTAAGGCGGCATAAAGTTCCTCCGACAGATATGGGCCTACTGCCTTTGTGATGAGGTAGGTTGCTTTCGTTTTCCTACACGAGAAATTTGATGCTAACACATCATTAGGAAACATTTTCCTGCACTGTACATAAGCACTGTTCGTCTTCGCTGCATCAGTTTCTGAGGCAAACACCCTCTTCTTAATTCACGTTTATATGGCGACAAACTGGTTCTTCCATTTTTTCCACAGCAACAATACCTTGAGTACAGATCAATCCATTAATGGTGGTCGTCACGTCGAGAAATGATAACGATTAGCGAAATCGAGAAATTCTTTAGATTTGGCGTTATACTCTTATAAGATCAAAATTTTCTGAAAAATGAAGAATATGTTTATATACATGTATTTCAAAACATGGAAATTCATGCAAATCCGAGCTTCATTGTTCTGGCCGCGCTGCCTCTGAAGAACAGTTACGGTAGAATGAATTCTTCTATACAATACAATTTGCAAACACATTGACAAGTCAAAATATATTTGTGCAAATCCAAGAAGTAATCTGTTATGACAACAGCATAGTGCATGTATAAAATTACCTAAATTGGACCCTAGTAGTCTGTGAAAAAAGCAGTTTGCAAAAATGATACGGATGAATCAGCTTTAGTCCAAAGCAAGTAGTTGAATGATTTTAAACGGGTAAAGAAATAACTGACGAAGATTAGTATGGATTCGATAAAAATCCGGAAATTTGATGGTTTTGACAAAAAATCCGGACTTCAGCAGATTCTGTCAAAAAATCCGGACATCAGCAGATTCTGTCAAAAAATCCGGACAATCCGGACGTCCGGATAAAATCCGGACGTATGGCAACCCTGCAATTGGTAAAATTTCTGTTAAGCATCTTGAAGCATTTCTTGAATAGATATTTATGAATTAACTGACAATAATATGAATGCGCCTCCTGCGTACACCTAACTGATAGTAAGGTTATCTATAACTTAGGAATTGGGAAATAATTGAAATGAAATTAAGATTCTTCTAAATATGATGCTCGATGCGGAAAATCGCTTACTCATGGCCATATTATATGGTGGCGTATTTCATATTGTCACAAAAGCACAAAGCACAAGTAATGGCTGATAATTTTGATCTTAAAAAGTGATAATGTTCTGTGAGTTTATTTGTCGTCTACCAACTGTATAATATCAGCAATGTTGTATTTGTTGCGTGTTTACCGACACTTGCAATAACTTAATAGAAAATTTATTTACTATCAATGCACACATATTCAAAGAGATGACATGACTTATAAAATATGATGAATGTTGTTATTTTAAGCTGATTGTGACTAATGCCGCAATTCATTTCTTATGGAGCATACGCTATACGAAAACTGATAACACATTTACCAAACCCATACACCATAAAATCACAGCAAAGCACCACTACATATATATCAGCATGAGCTAAATACTGTTGGAACGAACTGTTGTGTTAGCAATAGTATATTTAATCAACATTCTAACAATAAAAAATTATATGTACTCAAGTTTATCTAAAGCAAATACTGATCGATTGAGACGAAATAAAATTTCTTTTCTAAAAGTTTCATGACATTCTTTCTTAATGCTAATATTAAAACAAATAATACACATTATATCCTTGGTGAATGAAAGCGATGAGAAACATCTTGATACAACTGGGATTATACCCATTTATGACTTGATAGATGGCAAGCATTGCAAAGCGTTCAGATTGTTATAGCAGCAGCAATCACATTTATCTTGAATTTCTGATGAATCAATTTCGTAGCAATTATACATATCTACAAGTTATTTATTGACCACTCATTATTAGTTGATATCTTGTTATAAGCAATCCATCGAATATAAACTCAAAATAGATAAATAAGCACTAGAAGCTAACTACCACCAACTAAGCAAATTCTTCATATTATGATTAAGATTATGCGAGGCAACGATCATAGTACCCATCATTCTTGATCGTTGCCGAGCCAGCAGCAGTAGAAGCCAGAATGGCTTTCGTCACTGGTTTTCCAGAGTTTATTTCTATGTATTCACTGCAAAGAGAGAATAAAGCACATGAAAAATGTTAAATTGACAAAGTTTCCTTGTTCTCAAATTTCAACATTATTAGCACTAAGATACTACAATACATTCGTCAGTTTTACGAATTCAGCTGTCCGCATAGCAAATTCAGTATTTCAATTACATGATAGAATTACGTCGAAGCAGCTATCATTATGAATTCGTAAAACTAAAAAACCTACTTACAGTCGAAAGACAATATTTTGGTGGGGTGTACGCGAAGCAAGTTATGTGATTACGAATACATCTGTCTGAATTATTTTTACGAAGAAACTTACATTTGTCCATTTCCAGTGGCATATACCGTTGGATCCGAAGTATCAATATATTGTACAGGATAGACCGTTTGTACAGTTTGCGGATTGTTTGGTAAAGTAATAGCCTCAGAGTGTCCCTGGTCCGCTTGTTCCGAGGCAACTGAAAGACATTGAAAATCATATTAGATTTCTAATGTAGACTTAAAATTCGGTGTATCCAATGATTTGATGGCCGCACGTGGGTGATGAACTGAAACGAGCAGGCTAAAGTTCATCTTCTATCTCGAGTAGAATGGAGTTGAAATGAATTACATATCTTTCTTTCATGAGCTATCATGACTATTTATTAAGTTCGATTAGTCATATTTGGTTTAAACTTAACAAAAAAGTGGAATCAAGCTAGCAGTTACAATCAAACAAATAGACTAAGGTGCAGTGCAGCCGCAAAAATTAAGATCGGATGGATCTGATGGATAGGTAACCGAAATATGTTTCGATATCATTTGGTATGGCAAAAATTGTACATCACAGCAAGTCAGTCCAGGAAAAGGAGTCAGACGTCGTTTGGCGCTGGAAATATTTACCATGTGATTGGAGTCAGATGACAGAAAAATGTTTTACCAATGCAGACACATTTGTAATCGTAAAATACCGAAGATGGAATTGAGCATGCATTCGCGCTACAGAAATATGGAAGACATTTGCTGTACCTTTGGCCTAGTGCAGCCATAAACAGAAGAACAGATCTTATACAGCCTACATATTTCGACGTCATGTAAAAGAGTGCTTGAAATCGAATTGCGACAAACTTTCAATCCTCGGCTTCATGATTTTTGAACAAGCCTCCAACTTCCATCTTCAAAAACCTAATTAAAAAATCAGCCGACATCTTCCGAGGTGAGAGCAAAATTTTCAAAAATGGCATTTTCAGCATAGGTTTTGTCGTTCCTTCATTAGGTTTTCTAACGTCCGGCAGCAATTTCTGCAATTACCATGCTCATCAAATGTCATAAGTCTCTAAATATTGGAAATTTAGTTCAAAATAACCGACACACTGACAAGGCCTACTACCCCTCCCAATACATTCCTCCGAATTTATCATTGAAGCAGAAATTGTTTGGTGAATATACAAATCTTATGAACGCTCTCGGTTCAGTCAAGTCATATTTTCACATTTCAAAGCAAATTGGACAAGTGGAAAAAATTGTCACTCTGCCTGGTGCATCCCAAAGCTCCTTCATATAACCGTTTGATATTTTCTCGTCAGCATTCCTAAGAACTTCCATTACAAAGCATGTCTACTGGAAATGTAAGCAAGAAATGATGCAGCACTATGGTACTAAATGTCAAGCACAAATGAGGAGGGTGCTCTATAAACATAAGTCTCCAACTGAAATTTTACTCAAATCAACAAAGTACGTACTATGTTATTCATAAATGGTAAAGAACAAATGAAACTCGCGATCTTGTATGTCTTTTATCATGCTTGCTTCACTCTTTATTGCAGCTGAATAACACAGCACATTATTGATTTTAGTAAAATTTCAATTGAAGACTTGTTGATAGATCACACTGTTGATTTGTACCGCCTGACAACTGACATCACAATGCCATATCATTTTTTGAGTCACAGTCATAACGGATCGCAATTGTAGGAGTTGCTCTTTCCAGATGGTATGCCTAAATATATCTTAAGACCATTCTGAATCTTTCACACATCGTTCTGAAAATAGACATTGACGCTGCAAGTTGATGTCACCACTTTTGAGAACTACAGGTCCATCAAATGTTTCTAAATCGATGCAATGCTAGGAAATATTGCGATTTTGTTATAAATTTGCAGATACCGAAAGTTAGTATTGTTCATCAGATTGATTACGTAATAAATAAAAAGCTATAGTAGGGATCTACGAATCGACATATTTTAAGTCATATCAAATCGGGATCCTCATCCACACACAGCGCAAGCCTTTACGAAAGCAGATATACTCAATGGTCAAAATAAGTGACTTGATGATAAGGACTAGTAATAATATCTTTGTTTGGTCCACTGCTAAGCACAGATTCGTCAGAGTAGTGTGACTATTACAAAATAAAATCAATAACATTTTCCATTTTAACTTACGACTGTTGTGAATTATTTCAAGAATTTTATATGTCCACTTCAAATTTCCGAGATTCCCCGGTTTTCTAGGTCGTCATACACCCTGACGTTGCTCTCAATTAGGGGAGGTTGGTCAATTCTCCAGAACGTTCAGTCTTACACTTTCACAAATGCTGCCGAATGCAGAAAAATAAGATTCACGACTTGCACATGCCTTCAATAAGTTGGCAACTCAATATCTTTGACACAACTTAGCTGGAAAATGAATAAACCTGACATCATATAGATTCGAGCCTAGGATTTTGTTGGTCCAAATGATTGCTACCTTGGATCTGATCTATTCACATAATGGAAGAATCACTCAAATAGGAGAATTTAACGGGCGAAGGAAATTCCGCACAACCAAGGGAAGAGCTGTTGCTGACATTCACATACGTGTAAATCCAGCTATCTCAATTCGTCTTTCGATTAAACCTCGTTCAAACACTTACTGAAAAGTTCGTATGCACTGCTCTCAACATCAATTAAGACATCATAATTACATGATAAAGGAACATTTTGCCAGGTATCCTATGCTACGCTAAGGATGCT
The DNA here is from genome assembly GCA_907163375.1 of Prostheceraeus crozeri. Taxonomy (NCBI): domain Eukaryota; kingdom Metazoa; phylum Platyhelminthes; order Polycladida; family Euryleptidae; genus Prostheceraeus; species Prostheceraeus crozeri. The sequence goes on from CAJQUW010001579.1 coordinate 420,275, forward strand.
ATGAAAAGCCATTCTGTTAATTGAACTATTTATAGTTGATCAAATGCTTTATGTGGTCTCAAGCACACAACATACGAATGGTTAGAAACGTGTGGAAAATTTCAATACGTACGTATTTTACCGGTGAGGATAAATTGTTGCCCATTTTGCTGAATTATAGCATGCTGGCCGGAGCTAACAGCTCCCTTTGTTCCGACTTGAACAACAGTTGCTGTTGGAGTACCGGGTACACTCAGCGTATTAGTTTGTCCCGCGGAGGAGGCCGCACTCGATAAAGTTTGCATGGTGATAAACTGATTGCTTGAGGCCATATAAAAGACCCTTCGACATTGATTATATCACACACAATAGACCTACAACAAAGAAGTTAAATTGTTTGATTGATGAATAGATATTTCAGACACAACTGTTCTAATAACACACTATCCTGTAGCATACTGAAAGGAAATTGTTTGTCTCACTCATTGCCAAAATCTCGTTCTTGAAGTTATTTCCACATTCCATTTTCAAACTCACAGATTCGACTACAGGGTGATCGAACAAACGGTGAAATCTCCCAACCGTCTATTTTTTGGGTCACCCTGTATATAGAATTGGAGCATGAAAGTAGCGAAGTTCATTTATTTAATTGAAAATCTACTTATTTTTTCACTGCTTGAATGTGCACATAGTGCAAAAAGACAGTTCTATTGGTGCCACAGGTAGCACTCTGAAATAAGACAAGCTATTAAACAAAATCAGTTTCCCCAAAATCAAACTTCTTTTGTCACATGCCGGATATGATAACATCGTTGTTGGTACTTAATTAAATAATGATTGCGGCACTGGTTATCTGAAAAACTGGTTATCTCACAAGCTGTTGTTTGGTGTCAAACGCAATCGTCGAAATTCATCTATGAAGTTAAAAATTTTGTATCAAAGTCTTTGCGAAACAGCAGTTTTAAGTAATATTAAGATATCTTCAAATGCTACTCATCACTTGATACGAAGTAAAGATAAATACTAACGTCAGCATTGGTCGTCGGAAACAACGTCAATTTCACGCATCACTACATGTTTCCTACAATGGCTACTTTCTTATTTTTTATTGAAAAACATCTCATAGCTCGCTTATTGAAACATGTACCTTAAGCAGTCAAATCTTGTGTGTTTGGAAAACATACAGAACAAAACTTTTCTAGCGGTTTATCACATGGGCAATTCCAAGGGAAAAAAGACACGGAGGGCAAATTTTCAAACGTACTATTTTCTCTCAGTTACTTTTGTATTCTAAAAAGGATATCCCAAGCCATTAGAAATCGTGAAATTTATTGTTTTGACATACCTCTTCAATTAAAAAATCTAGTTTTAAAACATCTTAATATTTTAAAGATAATAAAATTAAATCCCTTTGAATTTTTTTTAAACAATGTAGGTAATGTTACAAATGAAGCTTCATGCCAATACGATGGACATCATATTATTGCTGATACTCCTTTGTCGAAGCCCAAGCAATATATTTTGCCAAGGGCTTAATTTCTCCCGATTTTTCGTAAGAGCATGAACCTTGGTATTAATGTTTTTTCGTTACCAAATTTTTACTATTTTTCTGTCTCCTACTGCATAAATTTTGTCTACAACAAATTTATTCATATGTAAATGATGCCCTAGGCTACCGGCACCTTTGACTAAAATTTGATTATGAGTAAGGGGCGGAATTTTAGGTTAAAATATTTGCTTAATTAGGATATAATTAGGATACTATATTTCCTAAAAAAGGTGATTCAAAGCAACAAAAAAGGTAACACGGAATCATTGTTCTCTAGTAGTATATCCATACTAGAGACAGTTATCATTAGTATAGAAACAGTGTGAAATCACGACTTTTGAAAGATTGTCTTCAGTAAATGACTGGCGCTGGTCGGACAATATATTTTTGTAGACGGAGAATGATCTCTCAACATCTACACTTGTAGTTGGGCAGTATGTCATATTAACAACATCCATTGGCGAGAATCCATCTAGGCCTACTGTTTGGCGACTACCATCTTTTAGAACTGAAGCAATTGTTTTCAATTTGTCCAAATCAGGATTTCTCGTAATTATTTTTTCAAATTTTCTTTGTAATATTTCTCCTTTTTCCGGTGGTACATTATCGATCTTGGATTTCACATGGTCAATTATTGTTATTGCATCCACTAGACGAAGTTCTCGATTTTCGAGTTTTGTTATCGACGATGGAAGAAAAGAAAAATATGCCGAAATGAAGGCAAGCGAACATTCCAGATCATCGCTTTGAAGTAGCTGTTGTGCCTTTTTAATTGACGACGCTGACTCCGGATCCAAAGAGAGGATGATGTTTTTTACGTCATTGTAATGTTCAGCATAAAAGATAGCGGCGGTTATCCATGTTCCCCATCTTGCAATAACAGGTTTCGGTGGAAGAGGTAAGGTAGGATACATTTGTTTCCATATCAAAATTCGAGAAGGGGCTTTGAGAAAGATCCTTTTGGTTAAGGCAATCAGATCATCAACTTCACAGAACATGTCTCGAATTGCTTCGCACAATCTGTGCAAGGCATGAGCTAGGCAAGAGACCGATAGCATATTCGGATAGAAAATTTTGAGGTCGCGTCCAGCCTTTAACATGTAAGCTGCTGATTCAGAAAGAAATAGCTTCAATAGTTTCTCATCGAAATTGGGCCACAAAATCGTGATGCATCATTTACAAGTCGCGCTATTGCTGAAGAGTCCACTTTGCTCAAAAAAGCAACACGTACCGAATACGGCGAATAAGCACATTGACTTTCCAGCTTCCCGACGATTACATTTGCCACGTACCTCCCCAGCACATCTGTAGTTTCGTCCACAGATACAAAAATAGGAGAATCACTTAATTTATCTCGAATTTGTTGAATGACCATTCTAGCAAAAATCAAGATGATTTTTCCTTAACATCGACTCGTGTGGGAGAGAAAAACCAATATTAGTTTCTAGGAAATCTCGAAGCATTTTGTTTTCGAGCTTTTTCCATGGGATATTTGCTGCCAGCATTGCTTTGCATAATCCTCTTGCAACTACTGAAGATTTTGATTCCTTTGGATTTCTCGTTATCATATCTTCCAATTGAGCTTGTTTAGCGGTTCTTTTCAATTTCATCTTCGAATTAGTAAGATGTTTTACCGCAGTTAAGTGCTGTTGGAGCTAAGTCCTCTTCGTCGCAGTAAAAGAAGTTTCACAGGCTTTACAGAAAGCTGTCGTAGATGTTATAAATTTGAAAGGATAATCGTCATTGCTGTTAAATTCCTTGAGCCACTTGTTTCGTGTCGCTTCACTAGCTGCCGTCATTGTAGAACAGTGAACCGAGTCTCCTTAGCAGCAATAATTATAAGGAAATTAACCAATGGTAGTCGACATATTATTGTGCGAAAGACGTTCTTATTGGCTGTCTCAGTTGACAACCTCGATAAAGTCAAAACGCAAGCGTCACCCACTTTCACTACATTGTACGAACCTAGATTGACTATTTGTTGCTTTAGGTAAGACAATATTTATCTTACACTGCTGCTGAAATGATGATTAATCGATAATAAGTCGCTTATGTGATTGAAAATTATGTAATTAGGTTATTTTTAGGTTATCCTAGGTTTTAGGTGAAGTACTTAACGAAATCAAAGTTTAGGTGAAACCTAGGTTTTAGGTGATTCACCTAAAATTCCGCCCCTTAATTATGAGGGACTAATATTTGCGACCGTCGGAAGCAAAGAGATGAGTGTTCGTTCGTGACTGAACTATTATGTTCGTTCGTGACATGACAACAATTTCATAATTATTCTACCTGAACTAGGAGTATTCCCTATCTGAACATTTTTGAACTAGGAATAAACTATAAAAACACCTTTCTGGTAACAAATAGGACAATGTATCAATTCAGGAGTGCTTCAACAATAATGAATAGGCCTATACGCAGCATGAAAATGTGAAAGTTTTCATGGTCATTTCAGAGATGACAAAACATGCCGATCACGATTGTCTACTGTATAATCTAGTTAGACTGGTCAAATGTCAGATTTCTGTACCCATGCAACATCAGAAATTCTGTATAATGTTTGCGAACATTCCTTGAGAAACAACATCTCATATTCACTGTCACTGTGTCACAAACCCTGTCGTGACTGGATGATTCCGATGAATTTCTTGGTGGTGCCACGACTGGTGCTAACACGAGCGATAACCATGTCACTGACACGAATTGATGCAGACGATTGAGAATGGCCGTTGAATTAGCCACTGATTGCCCTTGACTATTCAGTGATGATCCGCTTGAACACCAGTCACCTTTGGAGAGTTCACAAGAGTATCGAACTGTAGCTGGTGATGAGTGCAGTATATGTCACCGGACGACAACTGTGCCTATATGCTTACTGTTACACTCGTTGAGAAAGGTAGCGAACTGTTGAACACTCTGCACCTGGTAACATCTCGAGCTAACATAGTGCCAAACATCCGCTTAGCAGAACCGTCGACTCCGTCAATACATCCTTTACCATGAGCCGTTGCGAAGAAGTTCCAGCTGATCTGTTAATTTCTCGGAATAGATGTGATGAATTTCTCGAACAATACTTCTTCGCCATTTCAGCTCTATTTTTCGGTCACGAATAACATTGTAGAATCTATTCCACTGTTTTATACGTCCCAGTCAAGAAAATTAAATTTTACGAAGTCAAACAATCAATATCGCATAGCCTACCTTCTGCGGCTTTTTCAGTCATTTGTGAATCAAAATATGGACAGCACGAATGAAGATGAATTTTGTCACTGTCTATAAGCCTACTTATACGTGGTTGTTGACATGTAGAGGGTGTAATTTAATGATGCAACTCATTCAGTGAGTTCATTTTAGTTTGCTCGTTAAGCTGAATTTTGCTCGGAGGCTCGAAAGCGATCCTCCATTAACTATGCAAACATAATACACCTTTATAAATCCTTAGAATTTAGATAAATGTATCGGTATCACGCTTCCTACGAAATGATTATATTTGTTGCCGCACACGGGACGTTCCGATAGGCCATTATCATAAAGAGACTGAATTACCTCCGAGAAATTTATTGGCGAAATATAAGAAAAAATATTGATCAAAATCACAAGCGTCCCGACGATGCGTGTCGCAGATCCATGGTACTTTGGTGAATCAAATACATGTACATTGACAGAGTGACAGCCAATGCTTATATAGACCTAGCATGTATGCAAATCAGCGATAATCACCGCTCGTCAGATTGTGTTTGCGGTTCATAGAAGGTTTGTGAAGGTCAATTAGCTTGGCTTCAGAAATCTGAGTGCGGACAGGATCTGTCTGACCTTCAAGGAAATCAATACTTAAACCATCAGTAGATAAGAGAATCTGGGTGATTATTGATGTATTCAGAAAATGGTACGTTTATTATCCAAATCAATAATGGTGCGACGATGCTCATGAAAACGTGAATAGAAAAGATGGTTGGTAGAGCTGATGCAGGAGGCATCATGACAGAAGTTACAGCGCAAGCTGTGAACAAAATAATGCGATTTATCATTATAGTGACTAGGCAATTTATGACAAATGTCTCATTCGCATGTACACCTAGCACGGTCAGTAGAAAACTATCACGTAGTTGCTTACCGGACTTGTTGGCTACGTTAACAGGGATAAGGCACGTTTTGCAATTTTTTTACTACTGATCCTGATATAATTGACTGAGGCAAGGAGTCATTATCATTGCGAGCAAAATTGTTAGCACTGTTAGGAGAATTTTTTACGAGGATAGTATTTGAAGTCATCATCGCAGTCTTTTTTTGTACAGTATTTACACAAGCTTCGGTATTGGTAGTTCGAAAAACGTTCTTTGACGTATTCAAAGCTGTTCGAAACGCAAATATTTTTAATATAAATGACGGAATCAAACTATCAGCTTTCATGCACGTGCACAAGAACGTGCATGCTCAATTATTCACAGCATACACTTTTTCTAATGCACGACTTTTTCTCAGTGGAAACTTTGCATCCAGCCCTTATTGGTTCAACATAGGAAAAGCTTCATTTTTTAAGAAATACTGTGGTTGTTGTGCTTTACATAGACCTTTTGAACAAATAAGACTTTCTGCTTAATGTCATGTCGCTATCGGAAATATGTTCAGAGCAATCACGACTTTACTAAGACGGATGAGACCTCACTGCTGCATCCGGCGCTGTGTATATGGCTGTCGGTCCGTGTTGTCACCGTATCACAGCTAGCGTCACCACCGAGAACCGCTCGACACGAGCGAGAGAACTACGCATCGAGTTGCAAATCGATGGTGCTAAATCAACTTAACTGATACCCTAACATCGATGCGGACTAACTTAAAAAAATTGACCGGAACACAGCTTTAAGCAGCTGCTTAACTACTAAAAGCAAATTTGATAGCCAAAGATTTTGCCAACGTCTCTTTTGGTTTCTAATGTCTCTCATAAGTGTTGTTCACACCAACTTTCCGTTTGTCAAGAGATGATCAATCAACTTTTCCACGAAACCGTTCACGCAACATGTGAGTTTGGATTGGACGCGACAGGTGTGATAAATGTCGACACCTAAGTTGAGTAAAGAAGAGATACTGCGCCGCAACCGTGAACTATAACATGATTGATGCTTACTTCAATGCAGAACAACACGAACATGGACGCTACATAGACCTATTCATTCGAGAGTCAAGATTCACAGCTGAATATTGTTCCCCTCATCACCCTCCAATCTTAAAGGCCATATTTGAACAAATCACGAGACCTAACGAGAACCATCACAAATTAACTGAATTCTCTTTTCTAACAGAAAATTGTGGTCGCTGCTCTTGTCTCACTTGATAATTTGAACCAAATTCGAATTCAAATTCTACTTGAAAAGTCCTCAAAATAATTTTGGCCAGAATTATTTTTTAATATGCCAAGTTTTGCAGGGCTAGAGTTATTGCTATAATTCTAATTCAATTTGAATGCATTACGATCGCACATTTCACCTGACATCAATCTAATCTGCAGAAACCACGCTAATAACTCTCCGACTTATGAACTGAAATTCATCCCACTGAGTCTTGTTCTCACAAACTCGCTAAGGACTACCAGGTGCGATGACCTCCGAGGTAAATTGAACATTCTTATCCTTGTGCGCCTACAGAAGAGATGGGGGAGAAGCCCTATGAAATTAAATGTCAAGTGCGTCAGTTGGTGAATGATTTGAGGACACACCTTCAAATAAGAAGAGGAAACCTGAAACCTGTAAGTGGCCGTCCCCGTTCTTCATCATCCGAATGATTCATGGTCCTAGCCGTAAAAGACAGGCTAAAGAATAATATCCTTATAGAATAATAGAATAATGATCCGTTTGAAATGTGCTCTACCAGACAGATAGCTGAAGATTTCAAAAAGTTCCGTTTATATTCGTTTTTCGTTTGTAGATTGAACGATCCACCCATGTAGACCAGTCCGCGTTCATTAGCTGCTTATTCATGTCCTTGAAACTATTAGAGGTGCTGTTTGGATTACTGAATATCTTAATTTGCAGATTCAATCTCCGGAGCGTGACAGGAATATCCCGCCTTTGGGCAGGATTCTCTACTTTGAAACTGCATCCTTATTTTTTCACCCAGACTTGTTACTGGGGTAGTTTGTCTCGCCATGTTAACGTCTCACTGCATATCATTCTTAGGTCGTCATCATTCATTATGAAAGACTACTTTTCAGCAGGATGGAGCGACACCACAATATTGAAGATGCTGAGCGCCCTTTTCTTTGACAAAAAATTCGACTTATCATAGTCGCCATTTTGAATTTGTCTGGCCTGCCAGATAAATCGTTCAGATTTATCCTCGATGCACTTCTGCTGGGCATATTTAAAGCGAATGGAGTATTACCGAAAGTCGTCGACAATCGATGATCTGAAAGCCGCGATTTCAGAGAGAATTCCGAATTTAGACCAATGTGTGCTCAGAAACGATCAATATCAAGCCATCCCGTCTGAACGAGCTTATTCAAAATTGAAGTCAGAAAAACCGCAAGTGACACGTCTTTCAAAAAATGGACATACTTATGCTGAGTGACTCTCCTAAACAACTTTTGTGCTTGATTGAACTTGAATCACAACTGATACTTCGATTTTGTCATTTTTGACCTCGTCATGTTTGATACTTTGAGTCTGTCATTTTTTTAGATACTGAATATTTGGTCCAAGCTCTGAGGACAATCCTCATCTGCATGTGGTCCTATACCCAAACGAATTGACTATATGCTACATCAGAATAAATGCGACGTATATGGTTGCTTAACTTGTATATTTGCTTTCTGAAGTCTTCATCATTTTAACATCCAGAATCTATTATTACTTTAAGTGTTTATTGTGCTTAGGTTAAGTCAGTGTTCAATAAGCATGAAGCCTTGCCTTTCTATGCGATAATGGATTTGTTCCGTCCACGAGGTGGAAGATAAATAAATCGCGAGGCTCTCTGCAAATAAAAATCTCAACTTCTACTTCTTATTAGAAATCCACCATCACGGTCTGTTGACATATTCTAGCTGCCTAAATGCCAAAATGTAGTGCACTGCTTTGGAGTTATGTATCACTGAGGTTTCCATCATGGACGAACCTAACAGCAAGCGTAAAAAAAGAGGCTGCGGATCCATCTGAAATTGGACAGGTGCATGAGAATCAACTCAACAGGCCTAGACCTGAACAGGAATAAGAATGGGGCAATGGGGCCCCAGCAGAAATTCATATTTTCAAAGGGGACGTAAATAGAAAAAAATAAAGAATGCATTAGGCAGATTTATTAGGGCTTCGCGAAATTCCGCGGATTCGCGTTAAATTCTCATTCCTGCCTGAAGCCGTTTCTATGAATGTGATTAATTGGACAGGTGAAAAGCAAAGTGGTGTTCAAAGACTTGAAGTTTAGAAGTAGAAAAGAGAAAAAGCACTTAAGGTCTATTTGGATTGTCAACAAGGAAGCCTTAAATTGTTGGCTAATGTTATAAAACTGCAGAGTAAAAACGCAAGAAGCGCGAAACAATGCAGACCAACATCAAAACAATTGTTTATATATCATGAAAAACGTGGCACTAGAGTTATATGCCACTAAAACTGGCTTCATTTGATTATATGAAATTTCGCTGAACAGTCTACCACTACATTTGTAGTCGTTCCACATGATTTTAAGCCTATAGTGAAATGACATAGAACTCTTAAAACTCTTTCCCATAATTCCACTGAGATGTTGATGGAAATGAAGATTGACACAAACATGGTCCAGAAATTAGGAAACAACTGATCTATAATCTGCTGATTCCTGCGAACAAAACGGCTTTTCAATTTATCAAGTGATAAAATAGGTTAAAAAATTGCGACTTTTGGTTTCATCAACGAATGCATATGACACTTAAAAATAGGCCACATGATCAGGGATGATATGGACCTGAGTGAAGGGTGCGATCGGAATGTTGAGGATGAAACGTTCAAAAAAGACAGCGCCACTTATTATGCAAGCACGTATTGAATTTTATCTAGATAGATTCAGGAGAATGTTGAAAATACGGAGCCATCAAATAAACATGCACACATGACTAGCGCAAAGATATATTTCTTCATATTGAACGATGTGCCATGTGAGATGAAGAGATTAATATTTTTCGGCAAAGAGCTACAAACCGGCTGGCCCGTTACGGTCTTGGTCCCGTGGTTGTCACACTGGCTGAACTGGTAACACTGATTGCCTCACAAATAAGTAACTGACACTAAATAGAGGCTGTTATTTCGGACGCTTTGTGGTCGCTTGGAATTAAGCTTGATTCGATTAAGAAATTAGTTTCACAAAAAAACACCGTTGGAGACTAGGCAAGACCATGTAAGGCGAAATAACGAAACACATTCTGATATTTCTTTCTTGTCATATTAAGTGATCATGATCAGGAATGATAACCACATGATAGCTAAGAAATTAAGCGTGGTAGCACTCGAAAAATAATATATGGCCTCAGCATGCGTAACAACCGCGAAAACAAGCTGTACCAGCTCAGTTGGTGCAATAGACACTACCCACTATTAATTGGCGAAGATAAAAAAGCAAGATTACTTAAATGCTAGATAACTATTATTTACTGGAACAGCGGAGCTACCGTATGTTTACAAAGGAAATATGGAGATACTGAATCAGTGACAAAATGGCCTGAATAACCTAAGTGCGCAATTATCATCAGTGAAGTGAAACAGAAAAATCACACAAGATGAAATGAGATATAAATGAAGCACGTATTCATGTGCACGGTCACTGACTTTCATCATTATCGATTTCCTTTGATGACATTGATTTGTTTCATATTAATTGAAAAATTTCTAGTCGATATTCCTTCATTTCTTTCTTATGTCCACTATCTATGAGGAGAAAGTCATTCTGCTACTGGATTTTATTCACATCATCATCCAGGTAGAGGAAAACAGCATAATAAATGGAATATGACTGCACATGTGAAAATCGATTCATGTTAGAAACGTCAAATAAATGAAATAACATGAAATACAAATAAATTCGATGAAGATTGACATACTTTATCATTTTCGATGAAAGATTGAGTTATTTCTAATTATTTCACGAATCTCACATGCAATTCGATAACTATAGGCAATATTTTCAGAATATATCAACATAAAAATCACCTTAGAGTCCGTTGACGGGAGACAGTCGCTAACACCCACGGTGACTATAGAATTCACTATGGCGTCCAATGTTCCTTCGGTAACTGTGACTTGTGTCCACGGAAATGGCAATATATTATAGAGCAAAGAAAATCAATCTCTTTTTAAAATTATTGAATGCAAAAAAATGTGTAACATATTGATAGTAAAACACAAACTAATTTTATATAGTTCTCAAAATTAGCAAAAAAGTCCATAAATGTCAATACTTGTGTCATTTTAAAGGATCTACAATTTTGATGAGTTCTGATTCCAAGGTTGACTTGGCTTTCAGACATGTTGAATAGCGCGTCTAACCGTTTTTACTTTCGGTTTCAAATCATGCGTTTAAACACCACAATTATTTTGCTCCTCTACTGTCTAACAGAGGGTATCTAACTTAGTCATTCATTTTGCTTGTATTCAGTTGCCAGTGTTAAATACAATTTCTACGAAATATTTGTGTGATTTATTTTTTTGTTGATTTAACACATAGGGTGTAATAGGCACAAATGCATCAAAAAATTGCTTGTTAACCATACTTTAATTAAAGCAACTTGAGTCCTGTAACAGCGTTCATCTCATTCATAATCACTGACAAAAAACGTCTTTATGTGACTATGATGGTTTCATTGCAACTTAATAAACGATTCACTTCAGCTGCTCAAGCGATACTCGACATAACTCCTAACGAGAGACAAATAAGTGGCATGCTGCAGCCTATTTCACGATTTGTTTCGTGTTGATGTCACTTTTGAGAGATAATCTGCACAAGCTACAGTCAGTTAACTTATGTTTGGAAGCAACCACACTATGGGAGCAACGAATCATTCACAATCTCTTTGTTTATGATGTTCAAATGGCATGAATATTACATTACATAGAGTAGGGATGTATAGCTAGAGTGTCGACTCAAAAAGTATCTGAATGCAGTGAAAATTTTTCAATGAAAAGATTCAGTTTTATGTGGAGATTACGTTCCCGTGGTCCAAAAATTATTCGAGCAGTTTTTAAAACGAGCAAATTTGTGTACTGCTGCTGAGATGGCATAATCACATAATCAAAGTCAATGATTTCAATTGAATTGAATTCAATTGAATCCAACTTGCTTCATACTACTTATTTAGGAGAGTCATCTCGATAGTATGAAAAATTGGCAAATTTTGACATTTTTCAAAAGTGCTCAAATAATTTTTTAGACCACGGGAACGTAATCTCCGCAAAAAACTGAATCTTTTCATATAAAAATTTTCACTGCATACCAGTGGCGGCTCTATGGATTTCTGTTAGGTCATGCTCATCAATTTTTTCGCATCATGAAGAAAAATGTGTGACAGCTATCATACGAGGATTTTTAACCATGCAACTGATGTAGCATAATGTAGCTTAATATCATGCAACTTAAGAAACAGTTACGAATTCGATGAACAAAATTTTAATCTCATTCCATTTGCATTTGCCCTTTCCTAATTATAATTCAAACATGCAAGCCGCCTACTTTTCACATCAGGTAATCCAGTGAATATGGTGTAGGGCTAGGCATAATTCTAATGATCTACATACTGTATTAGCCAAAATACGCTTAAAATAAAATTCCAGGCGTAGGCTACATGATTTGTATGTTTGAGTACATCCGATGATAATCTGATGCATGCATAGCCTATTATACTATTTGCTCCTAGACATATCTACATATGCAAGCATGTAGAAGACCACGGCTAAATTTAATCACCAGATAATGTATATTAAATAATATTCAAGTTCTAGTTATTTGAAGCATGCATTTAAGATAGTAAAAACACCGTCAATCGCACAAATCACGCTGTATTAACATTGGAAGATATTGAATTACTTATAAAGGAAGTCAATTCGATGGGGTTTCAATCGTGCAACTGAGACTCGAGACATCTCATGATCTCACTACACCGATAAAATCAGCAGATTGCCGTCCAATCAGCTACCGTTAGTTGGTTGAAACGAGCTATACGTATCATTTGTGCTTCCCGTCTACGGCATGAGATGGAGTATGAAAATCGTCATACGCAGATTTTGCTATTGTTCTCCCGTCAGATGATCCGGCCAATAACAAATGAGGTATGCTCGAATTGACTTGCGTTCCCCTGAATTTTTTAGAACAAGTTAGCTACTTGATTAATCTTAATTGAGTATGACCTTAATGTCACAGCAACATGATCTGACATAGTAATCAAATGTTGTCAAATGTAATCAAATGATGTTGGAAGTTTTTTTGTTGATTCAAAACTTTCCCTTTCTTGTGGTTGACATCGTTGATTTGTGTGGAGGAAAATTAGACAAAATACTTCGTCATGCTGAGCATGAAGGGCATGATCGCTAAAGCCGCCACTGCTGCATACAGATACTAGTTTGAATCGACACTCTACCCATGTATCCCTACTATGTGGTGTCGACTCAAAAAGTGTCCGTATACAGTGAAAATTTTTATTTGAAAATATTCAGTTTTTTGAGGAGATTACGTTCCCGTGGTCCAAAAAATTATTTGAGCACTTTTGAAAAATGTCAAAATTTGCCAATTTTTCATACTATCGAGATGACTCTCCTAAATAAGTAGTATGAAGCAAGTTGGATATCAAAAGCAATGAATATTTGCTAGTAATCATCCCAACTAAGGGGAAATCAAGTTGATTATCAAGGGAATTTCATGCTCATGTTTATTATAATGAAAGTCTTCATGAATAAGTCGAGATCTTATTCGTGCATTCTTGGCTGAAATTTCAAGTTTTTAATTCAATTTTCACCTGTATGATTTTATGATTCGATCACTAAATTCATGCTTCATTTCTAGAATCTGAATACTGATGTTGATCCATTTACATCTTTCAAAGTTAAATGAGGTCGTTGTCTTTGATTATGCTAATTTGCTGTGCCAGTGGCAGATAAATGATCACGCTTAAGAAGATTCTCTTGAGGTTGAACATCAAAGCAATGGCAGGTCATCGAGTTGCCAATTTGCCAATCTCACATTTGGAAATAAATTCGACCCCTTCTAACCATCCGTTCATTTAATAAAATCGAAAGCGTATACACATTGGGGATTTAATAAATGCTGAGTTACCACTCTACCTAAATATATCTACTATATGGTGTCGACTCGTGTATACAGTGAAAATTTTTATATCAAAAGATTCAGTTTTTTGCGGAGATAACGTTCCCGTGGTCCAAGAAATTATTTGAGCAGTTTTACAAAAGTCAAAATTTTGGAAGTTTCAATACTACCGAGATGACTCCCCGTTGTAAGTAGTATAAAACAAGTTCAATATCAAAAAGTATGAATATTTGCTAATAAGCATCGTAACTAAGCGGAAATTAAGCTAATTTGCAAGGGAATTTCATGAGCAGCATTGTAATGGAGGTCTTCATGAAAAAGTCGAGATCTTATTCGTGCTTACTTAGCTGAAATTTCAAGTTTTCAATTCAATTTTCACCGGCATGATTTCATGATTCACTAAATGTAGGCTATGTTTCATTTCTTGAATCTGAATAGTGATGTGGACCCATTTACATCTTTCAAAGTTTATTGAAATCATGTCTTTGATCTTATTTTTGCCCTTGCAGTGGCAGGTTGCTTATGACATGATCACCTTAAGAAGATTCTCTTGAGGTTGAGCAAAGCAATAGCAGGTCCTCGATTTGACAATTTAACAAACATTGCCTCTCCGAGGCTGTCATGACGCGGACGATCTGTAAAATAACATAATTTCCTTCTGCTTTATGCTATCATGATCACTAAATCTGTGTGATCAATCTCACAATCTGTGTGCATATCTCACATTTGGAAACAATTCCGACTGTATCGCCCTTGAGTTCATTTAATAAAATCGCAAGTGTAGGCCTATACATATTGGGGATTTAATAAATGCGGATTTACCACTCTACGTAACATACTTACTCTATGTTTCAGTTTTTTGCGGAGATTACGTTCCCGTGGTCCAAAAAATTATTTGAGCAGATCTAAAAAAAGTCAAAAAAAACTTAACGGGAATTAAGCTGATGATCAATAGAATTTCATGATCCGTTTTATAATGGAAGTCCTCATGAAAAAGTCGACATCTTATTGGGCTTTCTTGGCTGAAATTTCATATTTCTATTTTATGAAAGCAATAGCAAGTCATTAAGTTGCCAATTTGACAAATATTAAACCTCTATAGCTGTCACGACACTGACAATCTGTAAAATAATATCAATTCATTCTGCTTTGCTATCATGATCAGTCAATTCCGTTGAAATTTCTTCAAAACTGCATAAATGTGTATATCTCACATTTGGAAACAATTCCGACTGTATCTCCCTTGAGTTCCTTTAATAAACTCGAAAGTGTATACACATTGGGGATTGAATGAATGCGGAGTTACCACTCTACCTAACGCATAAATATTTGATAATAAGGATCCTAACTAAGCGGAAATTAAGCTAATTGCAAGGGAATTTCATGAACCGCATTATAATGGAAGTCTTCATGAAAAAGTCGACATCTGAATTTGCTTTCTTGGCTGAAAATTTCAAGTTTTATTTCAATTTTCAGCAGCATGATTTCATTAATCATTCATGTTTCATTTCTTGAACTTGACAATTGTGATCTGGGGTCGTATTCTGGAAAATAGACTGATCTAATCTAATGATTTAGATATTGGATTGTGCAATATTAGATTAGTCTGCGAATTTGTATTCACAGTTGCTTTCTAATGCCAATAGTTGACACAAATTCTCTAAATTAGGCTGAACGGAAATCCATGTGTGTGTCTCAACAGCAACCAATAAGAAAGCGAATCTATCGATTTTTGACGACTTTTTCATGACAAAGATATCATTGATCTGATATTCAGTAGACGGCAATGGACGGAAAGAAAAGCTTTTCGAGACAAGAATCAGTGAGACTCGTCGAGCTGGTGCTTGAGAGCCATAGTATTATCAAGGGGAGAGACAGGAGAGGAAATTCAAGCGCAAGAAGGGAGGAAAAATGGCTGGAGATCACGGCGAAACTGAACAGCGAAAATATTCCAGGGTCGGTGAAGCGAAGCGTCGTTGAATGTAAGAAGCACTGGCAATACAAGCATGAAAAGTCATGATCAAGATGTTGCTTCTCTTCAAATGGAAGTACTGGAAAAGCAATCACGACTGATCGATGCCCAAATGGAATTCAATACAAAAGCTAGCAGGGTGCTCGACAAAATTGAAGTCCTTATTGACACTTCTGGAGACAGCTTCCTCGACATGCTAGCTGGGCGAAGTGGTCAAGACTTTTCTTAACTACATTAATTTTTTTTCTCTTTCTCATTGTATTTGCCATGTTCTTGTTTGATATTATATTGCAATTTTGGATATGACTCTCTTTTATCTATCTGGTATAGCAGGAATATCACGAGAATATGCATGAGAGCGAAATGATGATGTTTGAAAATGTATCTGATTAGGTCTAGATAAATACAGGCATTTACAAAAATTCTCAACAGTATGCAAACAGCTCAGTATGGGCAATTGGCAATTGGAGCAATTGACATCAAAAATGGGCTTCGACAAACTGTTCTCGATGGTGTAATCCATCTGGCATCTCCGATGCCATGTCCGAATCCGGTTGTTCATAGTCTTGAGGAAACTCATCCTCAATATCACGCAAGTTGCGATTGATTGATATGTTGTACAACATTGCATAAACTCCAACAACCTTCGGTACATATTTTGCACCCAATCTTACTGCACCATGCTGTAAAATTCCAAATCTGCACTTTAGTCGTCCAAAGGTGCATTCTATCATAACTCTAATTTTCTTGTGACTTGAGTTATAGTTTCTCTGCTTTTGCGTTGAAGGTGCAAGAAATGGTGTCAACAGCCATTTTCGTGCAGGATAGCCACTGTCTCCCAAGATGATTCCGTGGCAATTTCCATTTTCGAAAGCAGTCCAAAGTTGGCTTTGACGCAATATCCATGAATCATGACTACTTCCGGGCCCTGACATTTATGATCTTTCCTCTGCTATCACATACCATTTGTACGTTTAAGGAATGATAGCCCTTCCTGTTAGCATATACGTGCTCTTCGGTTGAAGGAGGAGTCACATGAATATGAGTACCGTCAATACAGCCGACTACCCCAGGAAAATGTGCGATCGCGTAAAAATCATATTGGATTCTTCTCATATCCTCAGAACTCATTGGGAACTTGACATATTCTTTTATGTTGTTTGATAAAGCATCAACTACGAGTAGTAAGCAAGTGACAAACACTCGACCGGCGCCCCCCCCTCTGGAACGGCAGAGTGTCGTGGTCGGCCGCCGTGGTGCTTCGGGTCTGAGTCCCCCCCCCCTCTGGAACGACAGAGTCTGTCGTGGTGTGCCGGCCAGGTGGGTTCACAACATGTTCGCTGACTCCCCCCCCCTCTGCAACGACAGAGTGTGAGACTCGGATGTGTTGGTCTCGTATGGGTTGACGTGACCGACCGCCTAGGTTGACGTGGCCGACCGCCTAGGTTGACGTGGGCGACCGTCTAGGTTGACGTGGGCGACCGTCTAGGTTGTCGTGGATGGTGAAATGGCTGCCAGATTCGGATTCAGCGTAAAATTCTGCATCGGTAGGGTGAGTTTCAAGGCAATTGGCGAGAAAAAATTTTTCTTCAAAATTTTAACAGAGTTAGAATTTGGGACGTTTTGGTGTGTAGCGCCCAAACGAAGCATCGGATGAGAAAACGGAGGCCAGATTCGGAATCTACGTGAAATTTTGGGTTAGGAAGGATGTTTCCAGCGAAATCGGAGAGAAAAAATTTTCGGCTGACGTCCCCCCCCCTCTGGACAGCTTGCTTCGATCTTGGCTTCCAGTGGACGGATTTTGTCGTGCGATAGCTCGTTTGAAAGCTAAGAGTGAGACAAATTCAGTGAAACAATCGGCTTGTTCCTATCTGTCTTCGTTTAGATGTGAGACGCCATTTAAGATTTTGGGACATTGGCGAAAAACGACAGAGTTAGATTTCGAATCAGCTTGATGTTATTGTCCAATGAGGATCATCATCCAATGAGAATCAAGCATTTCTTTATAAATAGCGAGCCTTCCACAGTGAGAATCATTCCATCGTTGAATCACACGAGTGACGGACGCACATTTTCTCTCTCTCTAGTTCCCTGTTCTATGATCCAACTAAAATGGTAAGTCGCTACTTCCCTCCCTCTCCTCCCTTGAACGTAAACTTAATACAATCTTTTTTCATTTTCAGGCATCTACTCCATCTGCTGCACTAGTAGGACAAAATGGCGGTCAAACGTTACAAGGTTCGCTACGGTCAGATCATCTACAACTGAGGCCAGTGGAAGAAACATCCAAGGTACATAATCCTACACCGCTACAGCGTAAATTTAAACAAGCCTTGCGTTATGATGATCATAGCGTAGTACTCCAAACGGGAATGCTCCCACGGATGTCAAGATAATGCACAATCAGTATGGGGACTACATACTGATCCCCGTGAGTCCGTACATTCGCCACCAACTTGATATTATTGAGGAGTACGTGACATTAAATATGGACATTCCTACTCCTCTTGCTCAAGAGTGGAAGGCGAGAGATGACAAGGATACTCCCTATAGAAAGATTTGGGATGGTAATCACATTTGCCTACCGGTATCACATTGGTGTACTTACTATAAGAAGGAGGGAGATCATTCAATACCCATCAGATGTGATGAGCTCGGAGAAGGTACTTGGGATATCCTTTTCAAAGTGAATGGGCTATATTATGGTCGACACAAGGATAATAAAATAGCCTCTCTCTCCATGCATATGGAATCCATCCTATATATTCCGAAACCACCCAACGTGGACGACATAATTGATCAAATCCTTAACAGCAGTGGTACGAAGCGCAAGTCGGAGAAGAATGCTACATCAAAACGCAAATCAAAGAAGGAGAATTGCTAGTCCTTTCCTAACTCTACCCTATGACAATTCGCTTATGTGCTTTGAGTGTCGTAGACGTGGTCTTATTAGATACATTTTACTTCTTCGTTGCCATCATATCATTTGTGTATTTTGTCGTGAAAAGCATCGATGTAATTCTTCATTTTGTAATATGTTATAGAACGTTTCCTTAGATGTGTAAATTTCCGTTTTAGGCTTCTATCATCATTTTTATGGATTGTGAGGGTGAACCTGTACAGGAGCTCAGTGCTATTGCTATGAACAATTGGACATATCAGATTGTTAGTGTCTATCATCAACATGCCAACTGCGATCCCAATGTTGATCAATGGGCGAGAAAACACATTCATGGACTTAATCTGAAATATTTGCAAGACTATGGCTTTTCTTGTGAAAGTGCTCTTCTTATTGACTTTAAACGATGGTTAGCTGCTTTCAATGTTATACGCATCTTTTGTAATAATCCTGGTAAGGAGAGGAAAGTATTTCCCAATCTAATCATTGATGATATTTTGCTCCCGCCTTGGGATAGTAGAGTGAATCAACATTATCATGAAGTCACGAAACGTTTTAAGGATTTGTGTGTTCCTATTTTGTCTGTTCGTTGTAGTAGCTACGTTCATAACCAATGCTTCTTTCCTCCTTACCTCAACACTGCCAAAGTCCTGTATGGTTATCATTGCTCGCTGTATGATAGTTATCAGCTGTATCTATTTTATCTCTTTCAAACCATTGATTTATAATGCATGCTTGTTACCGTTATTCAATAAATGTTACTATGAGAAGAGTTGTTGTTTTCATGCAATGGATGGGTTAGTTAAAGGGCGATCATGTCTTTCTCAAACGACTGCGGAACATTACGTTTTCATAGGCAAAGTTTAAAAGGAGCTGTTCAAGATTATGTGATAAATTTTCATAAAGATGAGACCGACATCGAAGCAGTGGTAGATGATGCTAGCACTCTATTTCTAGAGTTAATGAATACATTCTCTGATAGCATTGTCATGGCGCGATTAGTTGCGAAAATTAAGTTTAGTCATTTTGGAAAGGAAGAGGTGGAAAGTCGCTCTTTCCATTTTGCTTCTTATTCAATGGAAGTGGTAGATCACCCCGAAGAATTTTTTAAAAGACATATGATAAAAATTGCTGAACGTCTTAACGCATTTAACCATCATGGTAGCAGTCTAGTGATTGAAGCGATTTCAGATATTCACATTCAACTTTCCATAAAGAAAAATTGAAAATGCAGTGGTACTTGATTGTAGCACAACTGGTTTTCGAGCTATGTCTGCTCACTCTCGAAGTATATTCCTTCTGTACATGCGTCTATTATTTAGAAAAGGCTAGCAAATTCATATCTTCAAAAAGACTTGCTATAGACATCAGTAACGGTGAAACTATGTGTTGCGATGTATGTAAGCGAAAGGATGGAAATGAAAAGCGCATCTTCAAGAGATGTAAGCATGCTTTTTGTCAACGCTGTTTCATACGTAATTGCATTCAACTTTGCCAATGTAACCACTGTGACATTGCTCATTTCGAGTGTCACTTATGTCGCAATAGTTAGTACCTATGCAAATGTGGTAAAGATAGGTTTTAGCAAAGACTAACACGGAAAATGGCGAAACGTAAAATGACGAAACGTAAAAGTCAAAAGTTTTCTTCAGCCATTCAAGCTCTCCGACCAATGAAAGCAAATCAGCGATACAATGCTATACGACATGCTAACGATAAATTCATTTGTGAAATTATTTCTCATGTGAGGAAGTTGAGGACGAAGAAATTAGCGCCAAAACAACGAAAGTTACTTAAGCGATATGCTACGAAATTGCGTTTCATCTCCAATCCTAAAGTCGCCCTTCAAAGAAAGAGGAAAACTCTAACACAAAAGGGCGGTTTCCTTTCAGCAATACTTCCAATGATAGCTCCTGCCGTGGGCAACCTATTGGGAAATATCTTTGGCTCTAAGCGTTAATTATGCAAATGTTGAGTCTCAAAGTAATAAAATGGATTTCAGACTTCAATGTGATAAAGTTCTGACTGTATCAGGTCCATCTCATGCAGGTAAAACTGTTTTCACGCTGAATTTATTGGATAAAAGAAGGGAGTTGTTTAAGGAACCTATCAATCGAGTGATTTGGTGTTATGGTATTTATCAACCGTCGCTGTTTCAGGAATTGCAAAGTCGCAACTTTATTCGACATGAAGGAATTATTCCAGTGGATAAACTTCAGTCTAATGATGTTGTTGTATTGGATAATTTATTAAAAGAAAGTAAGAATTCAAAAGATGTTACAGATATGTTCACTCGCGCAGCACACCATAAAAGGTGTTTTATCATCTATATTACACAAAATTTGTTTCCTGATGGAAAAGAAGCTCGTACACGAAACCTGAATACACACTATTATGCTATTTTCAAGAATCCGCGAGATAAAAGTCAATTTGAAATTTTAGCGCGACAAGTTGCACCCAGAGGATCAAAAGCCTTAATTGAAATTTTTCAAGCAGCTACTGAAAAACCATACGGTTACTTATTCATTGACTTTACGCAAGAGTGTCCGGAAGAATTTAGATTTCGAAGTGATATTTTGAAAACTCCCATGATTATCTACAAACTATGAGTTCTTATTCTCGCATGATTGTTATTCCTCAGGATGAATATGTACAATTGACTGCCATGCAGCAAGTAAAGCAACCTCTTGCAAATCAAATGTATAGGAAAGAAATAGATTATCAGCAAAATGTTCACATCAAAGATCCACATCGTGCTGTATTATTACAATCGGAAACTGTTGAGCAATTGAAAAACTTGAAGAATAAGATGCGTGACTCTGTATCGACTGCTACACCTTTAGCATCTCGCGCACATGCCATATCTCTTTTCAACAGTATTGAACCCCATCTCAATGTAAATGATAGAGGAGAAATCATTACAGATGAAAATAAAGTGATTGATGCTTCACGTTATGAAGACTTGATTCAGTATGCGACACGTAGAAAGCGCCGTCAGGGCTATGTTCCACCTGGTTGGTCATACTTTCTTAAACTATTGAAAAAGCATAATGTGCCAAAATTTGCTTTAAATAATGAGACATTGAAAGAACTTGATTCAACAGTGGCTACTACTCCAATGCTTCAGGCGATGAAAATGCCAACAAATTGGTTTAAGACGTCACCTGCTACATCCCCTCCCACACTCACTAAGCAAACAAGAGGAAGAACTCGACGTAGATCTACATCGCCACTAAAACTGGTAAAAGGAAAACGTAAAACAGCTCCTCCTAGGAAATACATGTTCTCAGACTATTAATATGAAGCAGATGTGTTGCTTGCCATGTAATGAGCCGCCAGAGGTGAATGTCGTTGTCACTTGCACTTGCTGCGCCAGCTCTCATAATGAAACCCCTAAGCAATGTGAACACGATCGCAAAACCGCTAAAGCTAAATGCTGCAGTTGTTGTAAATGTAGAAAGGCAAGAAAGAAAAAAGATGAGAAGGAGGAAAAAGAGTCAGCCGTCATCGACTGAACGTTTGAAGTCAATCTATTATGATGTAAAACATCCGGCAGGATTTGCATCTATCAAGAAATTATCAAAAGCGAGTGGTCTTCCACAATCACAAGTGAAACGATGGTTAAAGGGTCAGGCTACCTATACACTCCACAAACAAGCGAAAAAGAAGTACCGCACCCGCCATTATATTGTTCATGACATCGATGAACAGTGGCAAGCAGATTTGTGCGATGTTGCCTCCATTTCAAAACATAACTCGGGCAATAATTTTATTTTAACCGTCATTGATATTTTCTCGCGTTATGCGTGGGCTCAAACTTTAAAAACTAAAGAAGGGAAAGGAGTAGCAAAAGCATTCCAAACAATTTTTCGAGAAGGTCGCATTCCAAAAAGAATTCAGAGTGATCAAGGAAAAGAGTTTGAAAATCAGCATGTGACAAGATTATTTGAGAGGCATGACATTGAGTTGTTTAGTGTAAAGAGCGCTTATAAAGCTGCACTCGTTGAACGTTTTAATCGCACATTAAAAAATCGCTTGTGGCGACATTTTACTGCCAACTTGACACAAAATTGGACAAAGGTTCTACAAGATACACTCCATGCCTACAATCACTCTATCCATCGTTCTATTGGACTCAGACCAGTAGATGTAAATGCTGACAATGTAGATAAAGTGCGCGAATCATTCCAACGTAAACGCACTCATGTAAAAAGTGATGTGAAAATTGGCGATAAAGTTCGTATCTCAAAAGTGAAAAGTGTTTTTGCTAAAGGGTACCTTCCGAATTGGACAGAGGAGGTATTTACAGTATCAAGGATTAATCAAAAAGACTCTCCGACCACCTACAAGTTGAAAGATTACGATAATGAAGAAATTGAGGGTAGCTTTTACCGCGATGAGATTGAGGTAGTCACTGAAAGTGAAACATATTTGGTAGAGAAAATCATTCGATGTAAAAAACGGCAAGGTGAAGAATGGTGTCTTGTTAAATGGGCTGGTTATCCTTCAAGTATGAACTCTTGGATGCGTCGTGCCGACATCTTTCATCTAAGTGATCGACAGTGATTCATGCAAAGTTGTAACTAACAATGTTTAGGGTTTGAGCTATGAATCCAACTGCCTCATTTTATTCACGACCCTCCTATGTAAGTGGCGGAGGACAAATTTACATCGGTGCTCGCCGCCAACGTGGAGGTAGCATACTTGGTGCACTGAAATCTGTTGTAGCACCTCTCATATCCAATGTCGGTAGATCTTTAAAACGAAATGTTTTAAGTAATGCCGTTGGCTTTGCTGGTGATGTTGCTAGTGATCTTTCCAGAGGTAGAAGTTTTAAGAGCAGTTTGTTGAATCGTGGGAAGGAACGCGGTTTAAAAACATTGAAGCAGACCATTGCTGGTGTTACTCAAGGAAAGAAATCACCTAAACGAATGAATAAAGGAAGGAGGAAACATCGCGGAGCTGGTAAGGTGCGATCTTCAGTCAAAAGGCATTCACGCAAACGTCGCAGAGGCTCTAATCATTCATCAGGCGCTAAACGACGACGCTGCTATAACTTCTAATCATGGAGTGTAAAACTTCCGGTTTTTGTTTGTTCGATCAACAAGCCATACAGACAGATATTCTTAGTTCAAGTATTGTAGATTATCATCCTCGAACAGCTGAGAATGCTGGCCCCATTGAATTTGTTATTCCTGGTGGTAGTGATGACTACATAGATTTGAGTTATGCGATGCTTGATTTGAGGTTTAGAATTCAGCAAGCAGATGGAACTGCTATTGACGATGCACATAAAGTTGGACTGAACAATTTACCATTGACTACATTACTTCGTGATGTTTCTCTAACGATTGGAGAGCAGCAAGTGGAAGGTGGTCAAAGCGATTATCCCTATAAATCATATTTCAATCATGTATCACAGTTTCATCCAGCAGCACAAAAAAGTCATATGGAAGCCATGGGATGGTACAGAGATGAAGCAGGAAAATTTGATGTTGAAACAAACAGTGGCTTTGTAAAGCGATCTGCTATGATTAAAGATAGTAGAGTATGTCAGCTATATGGTCCGCTGAATTTAGACTTCTTTAGACAGTCAAAGTTTTTACTGTGTAATACCAGCATGCGACTCAAGCTGACATTGAATAAGCCTGAATTTGCGCTGAATGCATTTGCTAAAGTTGACAATTTTAGAATTCATGTGGAAGATATTGCACTTTACATTCGTCGAGTAGTACCGAATCCAAGTGTCATTAGAGGGCATGCTGAAGGCCTTAACCGCCAAAATGCCATTTACCCCATTCAGCATACAAAGCTTCTCACCTTTACAATTCCGAAAGATCAAAAGAGTTTCATGAAAGATGGCCTCTTTCCATCGGAAGCACCGAAGCTCCTCATGGTGGCAATGGTTGAAAATGATGCATTTAATGGTAATATAAAGAAGAATCCTTTCAATTTTAAACACAATCAGTTAAGTGAAATTGCTTTACGTGTAAATGGTGTGAGTCATCCTGGTCCACCCTACAAACCAGATTTTGCTTCAGATCAATTTATGCGCAGTTATGTTGATTTTATGGATGTTTTTGGCTTTTACAATACGGATGACACCAACGGACTGACTATGAAAGAGTTTAAGAGTGGATATACTATTTATGCATTTGATTTAACTGCTGACAGCGATATTAGTGCACCCTATCGTCAAGCGAACGTGCCTCATAATATTCGTTTGGATTTGACGTTCAAAAGAACACTACCTGAGACGATCAATGTATTAATTTATGCAGTCTTCGATTCAAATATTGAAATTACAAAGTATCGTGACGTGATTCTTCAGTATAATCGTTAATGAGTTGGTTGACTGCTGACGATATTAAGACTAAAGTGCAGCGTAATGCAGACGAAGCGACGTTGAAAGCTTTCGATAATGTCTATTCACTCGATACCTTACCACCTGCAGTAAATCACTATCCCATCTTTATTGTGCTAAACACTCATTCACAGAATTTAGGCGGTGAGCATTGGAAAGCGATCTTTATTGGAGAAGACCGACGTGGTGAACTATTTGACTCTCTTGCTCAACCTCCAAATATACCAACACAGCAGTGGTTGAGAAAACATACGCGTCAATATCAGCGAAATGAACGCATACTACAACATCCACTTTCATCAACGTGTGGTGCTTTTATACTGTACTTCATCTTAAAACGTTTACATGTA
This sequence comes from Prostheceraeus crozeri, assembly GCA_907163375.1. Classification (NCBI taxonomy): domain Eukaryota; kingdom Metazoa; phylum Platyhelminthes; order Polycladida; family Euryleptidae; genus Prostheceraeus; species Prostheceraeus crozeri. Next base: position 445,658 of record CAJQUW010001579.1, read on the forward strand.
TCTCGATTTGCATCTATTATTCAAAACTTTTCATGTAATCCATCCTCTAATGAAAAAATGATTTGTAAGTTCTATCATGATTTGAAATAAAAACATCATGTTGGAAAAAATTGTTTTTTATTTTACAATCCGCTGGGTACGTACATACTCAATGAGATAGTCTAGGATCATATTTGCTTGTTCATGAGATTTTAGTCCAGTAATGATCACTTTACTATTATGAAAGATTGCCACATGCACAGGCAACCAACAACTAATGAGAGCTGCAGGAAAAAGTTCGGGTTCATAACACAAACTGTAACTGCTGGTACGAATCTTCAAAAATGATAGACTGTCACTCAATTGAGTAGAGATCACCATATTGTCCACAGTCAGATTCGACATCACACACCTCTCCCTCTTCCATATCCGACGTAGTAGTCTTTGTAGCTCTAAGCGCATTGACTGCGCCGATGAATGAGAAAGGGCGCCGAGAATCTGTACAGTCCCATTTGGGAAGAGTTGAAGATTCCGTGAATTGTTCATCTTCACCACTAACATTTGAGGACGGCCCGGGTAATACTTGCTGTTTGGAAGCTGTTGGCGTAATGTTGTGAGATCGATTTTGGTGTAGAGTCTGAAGCGACGGAGAATGTTGACGATGGTGTAGCGATGGCGCTTCATGATGAAAGAATGAGTAAATTGAGCGATGTACCTTCCTTTTATACTTTTCCCAACTACCTTGATGAAATGTGAAGTTAGTATGAAGTTGGGAATGATAGAGTTGAATTCGCCGATTGTTGACGCGCAGCCAGATGCGATTTCCAATACGTGAATGTCTTTTCATATAGAAGTATTTCAAGTCCTTCATGATATGATGTAGAGATTGAAAATGACGATAAGATAAAGCAAACTGTCTTCTCACATTTCCAGTTGAATCTTTGAAATAGACGTTTCGATCATGATCCGTTTCAATACGTTGTAGGGAATCTAATTTCCAACTCATGGTGCGTGGTAATCATATCTGATTAAGATTTGCATAGTAGGGCGATGAACTCACGACGAATAAATGTCATGATGGAGCGATGTATGTATCTTCTATACTTCTCCCAATTGTATTTGCGAAATGAGAAACAGTTTGCGGAATGAGAATGGTAGATTTGAATTTCATTTCTGTAATGTTGAAGCCAAACTTGATCACCCAAGGAGATGAATCTTAATGTTTCAAAATATTCCAAATCCCTCATGATATCATTGAGGTTGACAAATTGTCGCCATGTTAATGTAATTCCTCTTGATGTATGACCATGAGAATTTTTGAAATGTACGTTTCCATCACGATCAACTCTGATATATTGTAGAGAGTCCAAAATCCAAGTCTTCATGATGTTATGCAAAGTTGCAGATTAGCAATATAAAAATGTCGTTTTATCATATTTTGCTTAGCAATGCGGCTACAAAGAGATTTACTAGTAATCGAGCCGCACTCTTTTCTACTCCCATTGATCATGCACAACAGCTAAATGGGAATTGGGAAGTGGGTGTCACTCAACTTGTTTATAGCAACTGTGTCTATACTTTTGATCATGAGGTGATGACTATTAATATGAGGCGTACAGCTGCTTATCAATGTGAAAAGGGGTGCCGAGTATACATTCCACAGTGGTCAAAGAAAGATCTCTTATCATGTAAAAAGTTTATATATGATTTCTTGAATAAAGCGTGTAAACATATTGTCCAATTTACTCCGCACAATGATGATTATAATTATGTACATCATGTAGTTGAGAAAGATTGGATTGTTGGTTTAAGTCCAAGTTTAAGAAATGATTTAGGCTACCTCGCTAGCGCCTTAACAAGCTATGATAATTTTAACGTTAATTACCACATAAGTGGTCATAAACAGTTAATATATCGAGAGGAAGCTTATTATGTAGATCTTATTCCAAGAAATGAGAAGACGTTGGTGAAGAAGATTGTGATTAAGCCAAGAAAGACAAACATGACTCCTGAAACATTATTGAAGAAATTTAATTATCTCCTTCGAGTTGATGGTAAACAAGTGGCAACATTGACTTATATCAAATCATCTAATCATATTGCAATAAGCAAATTAAATGATGATGATCTAGTATTAGTTTGTTCAAAAGATTTTCATCAGTTCTTACGACATCGTTCTGCAGCTGTTCATGGAAAATCTGATATGCAACATTTACCATGTGAAAGGCCAAATCAATTTGATACAGAATGGGCCGTATCTTTATACAGAAAGTGTGTAGAGCCTTTTGGTGGTTTCTTACATGAAACAAGAGTGTTGATGCCTCGCATTATTACTTCGGTTAAATTGGTTGTAGATTATTTAAATGAAGTGATTAATGAGCAACATATTTCATTTTCTGAAAAAGAAGGTACTTTGTCTCTCACTATAAGTGGAAAAGGTATTGAACTAATTATGGATAAAACTCTAATGGACATTTTGGGTTTTGACCAAAATATCTTTAAAAGTGGTACTGTAACCAAAGCTAGCGCAGACATGTCGCTATCGCGTCGTATTAACTATTTTCAGATATATTCCAATATTGGTGAAGATGTACGTGTGGGAGATGTCTGCGCTAGCTTTGGTTACAGTACCACTTTTAAAGATATTTTGGTCAAAACCCAAAATGTCCATTAGAGTTTTATCCATAATTAGTTCAATACCTTTTCCACTTATAGTGAGAGACAAAGTACCTTCTTTTTCAGAAAATGAAATATGTTGCTCATTAATCACTTCATTTAAATAATCTACAACCAATTTAACCGAAGTAATAATGCGAGGCATCAACACTCTTGTTTCATGTAAGAAACCACCAAAAGGCTCTACACACTTTCTGTATAAAGATACGGCCCATTCTGTATCAAATTGATTTGGCCTTTCACATGGTAAATGTTGCATATCAGATTTTCCATGAACAGCTGCAGAACGATGTCGTAAGAACTGATGAAAATCTTTTGAACAAACTAATACTAGATCATCATCATTTAATTTGCTTATTGCAATATGATTAGATGATTTGATATAAGTCAATGTTGCCACTTGTTTACCATCAACTCGAAGGAGATAATTAAATTTCTTCAATAATGTTTCAGGAGTCATGTTTGTCTTTCTTGGCTTAATCACAATCTTCTTCACCAACGTCTTCTCATTTCTTGGAATAAGATCTACATAATAAGCTTCCTCTCGATATATTAACTGTTTATGACCACTTATGTGGTAATTAACGTTAAAATTATCATAGCTTGTTAAGGCGCTAGCGAGGTAGCCTAAATCATTTCTTAAACTTGGACTTAAACCAACAATCCAATCTTTCTCAACTACATGATGTACATAATTATAATCATCATTGTGCGGAGTAAATTGGACAATATGTTTACACGCTTTATTCAAGAAATCATATATAAACTTTTTACATGATAAGAGATCTTTCTTTGACCACTGTGGAATGTATACTCGGCACCCCTTTTCACATTGATAAGCAGCTGTACGCCTCATATTAATAGTCATCACCTCATGATCAAAAGTATAGACACAGTTGCTATAAACAAGTTGAGTGACACCCACTTCCCAATTCCCATTTAGCTGTTGTGCATGATCAATGGGAGTAGAAAAGAGTGCGGCTCGATTACTAGTAAATCTCTTTGTAGCCGCATTGCTAAGCAAAATATGATAAAACGACATTTTTATATTGCTAATCTGCAACTTTGCATAACATCATGAAGACTTGGATTTTGGACTCTCTACAATATATCAGAGTTGATCGTGATGGAAACGTACATTTCAAAAATTCTCATGGTCATACATCAAGAGGAATTACATTAACATGGCGACAATTTGTCAACCTCAATGATATCATGAGGGATTTGGAATATTTTGAAACATTAAGATTCATCTCCTTGGGTGATCAAGTTTGGCTTCAACATTACAGAAATGAAATTAAAATCTACCATTCTCATTCCGCAAACTGTTTCTCATTTCGCAAATACAATTGGGAGAAGTATAGAAGATACATACATCGCTCCATCATGACATTTATTCGTCGTGAGTTCATCGCCCTACTATGCAAATCTTAATCAGATATGATTACCACGCACCATGAGTTGGAAATTAGATTCCCTACAACGTATTGAAACGGATCATGATCGAAACGTCTATTTCAAAGATTCAACTGGAAATGTGAGAAGACAGTTTGCTTTATCTTATCGTCATTTTCAATCTCTACATCATATCATGAAGGACTTGAAATACTTCTATATGAAAAGACATTCACGTATTGGAAATCGCATCTGGCTGCGCGTCAACAATCGGCGAATTCAACTCTATCATTCCCAACTTCATACTAACTTCACATTTCATCAAGGTAGTTGGGAAAAGTATAAAAGGAAGGTACATCGCTCAATTTACTCATTCTTTCATCATGAAGCGCCATCGCTACACCATCGTCAACATTCTCCGTCGCTTCAGACTCTACACCAAAATCGATCTCACAACATTACGCCAACAGCTTCCAAACAGCAAGTATTACCCGGGCCGTCCTCAAATGTTAGTGGTGAAGATGAACAATTCACGGAATCTTCAACTCTTCCCAAATGGGACTGTACAGATTCTCGGCGCCCTTTCTCATTCATCGGCGCAGTCAATGCGCTTAGAGCTACAAAGACTACTACGTCGGATATGGAAGAGGGAGAGGTGTGTGATGTCGAATCTGACTGTGGACAATATGGTGATCTCTACTCAATTGAGTGACAGTCTATCATTTTTGAAGATTCGTACCAGCAGTTACAGTTTGTGTTATGAACCCGAACTTTTTTCCTGCAGCTCTCATTAGTTGTTGGTTGCCTGTGCATGTGGCAATCTTTCATAATAGTAAAGTGATCATTACTGGACTAAAATCTCATGAACAAGCAAATATGATCCTAGACTATCTCATTGAGTATGTACGTACCCAGCGGATTGTAAAATAAAAAACAATTTTTTCCAACATGATGTTTTTATTTCAAATCATGATAGAACTTACAAATCATTTTTCATTAGAGGATGGATTACATGAAAAGTTTTGAATAATAGATGCAAATCGAGATACATGTAAACGTTTTAAGATGAAGTACAGTATAAAAGCACCACACGTTGATGAAAGTGGATGTTGTAGTATGCGTTCATTTCGCTGATATTGACGCGTATGTTTTCTCAACCACTGCTGTGTTGGTATATTTGGAGGTTGAGCAAGAGAGTCAAATAGTTCACCACGTCGGTCTTCTCCAATAAAGATCGCTTTCCAATGCTCACCGCCTAAATTCTGTGAATGAGTGTTTAGCACAATAAAGATGGGATAGTGATTTACTGCAGGTGGTAAGGTATCGAGTGAATAGACATTATCGAAAGCTTTCAACGTCGCTTCGTCTGCATTACGCTGCACTTTAGTCTTAATATCGTCAGCAGTCAACCAACTCATTAACGATTATACTGAAGAATCACGTCACGATACTTTGTAATTTCAATATTTGAATCGAAGACTGCATAAATTAATACATTGATCGTCTCAGGTAGTGTTCTTTTGAACGTCAAATCCAAACGAATATTATGAGGCACGTTCGCTTGACGATAGGGTGCACTAATATCGCTGTCAGCAGTTAAATCAAATGCATAAATAGTATATCCACTCTTAAACTCTTTCATAGTCAGTCCGTTGGTGTCATCCGTATTGTAAAAGCCAAAAACATCCATAAAATCAACATAACTGCGCATAAATTGATCTGAAGCAAAATCTGGTTTGTAGGGTGGACCAGGATGACTCACACCATTTACACGTAAAGCAATTTCACTTAACTGATTGTGTTTAAAATTGAAAGGATTCTTCTTTATATTACCATTAAATGCATCATTTTCAACCATTGCCACCATGAGGAGCTTCGGTGCTTCCGATGGAAAGAGGCCATCTTTCATGAAACTCTTTTGATCTTTCGGAATTGTAAAGGTGAGAAGCTTTGTATGCTGAATGGGGTAAATGGCATTTTGGCGGTTAAGGCCTTCAGCATGCCCTCTAATGACACTTGGATTCGGTACTACTCGACGAATGTAAAGTGCAATATCTTCCACATGAATTCTAAAATTGTCAACTTTAGCAAATGCATTCAGCGCAAATTCAGGCTTATTCAATGTCAGCTTGAGTCGCATGCTGGTATTACACAGTAAAAACTTTGACTGTCTAAAGAAGTCTAAATTCAGCGGACCATATAGCTGACATACTCTACTATCTTTAATCATAGCAGATCGCTTTACAAAGCCACTGTTTGTTTCAACATCAAATTTTCCTGCTTCATCTCTGTACCATCCCATGGCTTCCATATGACTTTTTTGTGCTGCTGGATGAAACTGTGATACATGATTGAAATATGATTTATAGGGATAATCGCTTTGACCACCTTCCACTTGCTGCTCTCCAATCGTTAGAGAAACATCACGAAGTAATGTAGTCAATGGTAAATTGTTCAGTCCAACTTTATGTGCATCGTCAATAGCAGTTCCATCTGCTTGCTGAATTCTAAACCTCAAATCAAGCATCGCATAACTCAAATCTATGTAGTCATCACTACCACCAGGAATAACAAATTCAATGGGGCCAGCATTCTCAGCTGTTCGAGGATGATAATCTACAATACTTGAACTAAGAATATCTGTCTGTATGGCTTGTTGATCGAACAAACAAAAACCGGAAGTTTTACACTCCATGATTAGAAGTTATAGCAGCGTCGTCGTTTAGCGCCTGATGAATGATTAGAGCCTCTGCGACGTTTGCGTGAATGCCTTTTGACTGAAGATCGCACCTTACCAGCTCCGCGATGTTTCCTCCTTCCTTTATTCATTCGTTTAGGTGATTTCTTTCCTTGAGTAACACCAGCAATGGTCTGCCTCAATGTTTTTAAACCGCGTTCCTTCCCACGATTCAACAAACTGCTCTTAAAACTTCTACCTCTGGAAAGATCACTAGCAACATCACCAGCAAAGCCAACGGCATTACTTAAAACATTTCGTTTTAAAGATCTACCGACATTGGATATGAGAGGTGCTACAACAGATTTCAGTGCACCAAGTATGCTACCTCCACGTTGGCGGCGAGCACCGATGTAAATTTGTCCTCCGCCACTTACATAGGAGGGTCGTGAATAAAATGAGGCAGTTGGATTCATAGCTCAAACCCTAAACATTGTTAGTTACAACTTTGCATGAATCACTGTCGATCACTTAGATGAAAGATGTCGGCACGACGCATCCAAGAGTTCATACTTGAAGGATAACCAGCCCATTTAACAAGACACCATTCTTCACCTTGCCGTTTTTTTACATCGAATGATTTTCTCTACCAAATATGTTTCACTTTCAGTGACTACCTCAATCTCATCGCGGTAAAAGCTACCCTCAATTTCTTCATTATCGTAATCTTTCAACTTGTAGGTGGTCGGAGAGTCTTTTTGATTAATCCTTGATACTGTAAATACCTCCTCTGTCCAATTCGGAAGGTACCCTTTAGCAAAAACACTTTTCACTTTTGAGATACGAACTTTATCGCCAATTTTCACATCACTTTTTACATGAGTGCGTTTACGTTGGAATGATTCGCGCACTTTATCTACATTGTCAGCATTTACATCTACTGGTCTGAGTCCAATAGAACGATGGATAGAGTGATTGTAGGCATGGAGTGTATCTTGTAGAACCTTTGTCCAATTTTGTGTCAAGTTGGCAGTAAAATGTCGCCACAAGCGATTTTTTAATGTGCGATTAAAACGTTCAACGAGTGCAGCTTTATAAGCGCTCTTTACACTAAACAACTCAATGTCATGCCTCTCAAATAATCTTGTCACATGCTGATTTTCAAACTCTTTTCCTTGATCACTCTGAATTCTTTTTGGAATGCGACCTTCTCGAAAAATTGTTTGGAATGCTTTTGCTACTCCTTTCCCTTCTTTAGTTTTTAAAGGTTGAGCCCACGCATAACGCGAGAAAATATCAATGACGGTTAAAATAAAATTATTGCCCGAGTTATGTTTTGAAATGGAGGCAACATCGCACAAATCTGCTTGCCACTGTTCATCGATGTCATGAACAATATAATGGCGGGTGCGGTACTTCTTTTTCGCTTGTTTGTGGAGTGTATAGGTAGCCTGACCCTTTAACCATCGTTTCACTTGTGATTGTGGAAGACCACTCGCTTTTGATAATTTCTTGATAGATGCAAATCCTGCCGGATGTTTTACATCATAATAGATTGACTTCAAACGTTCAGTCGATGACGGCTGACTCTTTTTCCTCCTTCTCATCTTTTTTCTTTCTTGCCTTTCTACATTTACAACAACTGCAGCATTTAGCTTTAGCGGTTTTGCGATCGTGTTCACATTGCTTAGGGGTTTCATTATGAGAGCTGGCGCAGCAAGTGCAAGTGACAACGACATTCACCTCTGGCGGCTCATTACATGGCAAGCAACACATCTGCTTCATATTAATAGTCTGAGAACATGTATTTCCTAGGAGGAGCTGTTTTACGTTTTCCTTTTACCAGTTTTAGTGGCGATGTAGATCTACGTCGAGTTCTTCCTCTTGTTTGCTTAGTGAGTGTGGGAGGGGATGTAGCAGGTGACGTCTTAAACCAATTTGTTGGCATTTTCATCGCCTGAAGCATTGGAGTAGTAGCCACTGTTGAATCAAGTTCTTTCAATGTCTCATTATTTAAAGCAAATTTTGGCACATTATGCTTTTTCAATAGTTTAAGAAAGTATGACCAACCAGGTGGAACATAGCCCTGACGGCGCTTTCTACGTGTCGCATACTGAATCAAGTCTTCATAACGTGAAGCATCAATCACTTTATTTTCATCTGTAATGATTTCTCCTCTATCATTTACATTGAGATGGGGCTCAATACTGTTGAAAAGAGATATGGCATGTGCGCGAGATGCTAAAGGTGTAGCAGTCGATACAGAGTCACGCATCTTATTCTTCAAGTTTTTCAATTGCTCAACAGTTTCCGATTGTAATAATACAGCACGATGTGGATCTTTGATGTGAACATTTTGCTGATAATCTATTTCTTTCCTATACATTTGATTTGCAAGAGGTTGCTTTACTTGCTGCATGGCAGTCAATTGTACATATTCATCCTGAGGAATAACAATCATGCGAGAATAAGAACTCATAGTTTGTAGATAATCATGGAGTTTTCAAAATATCACTTCGAAATCTAAATTCTTCCGGACACTCTTGCGTAAAGTCAATGAATAAGTAACCGTATGGTTTTTCAGTAGCTGCTTGAAAAATTTCAATTAAGGCTTTTGATCCTCTGGGTGCAACTTGTCGCGCTAAAATTTCAAATTGACTTTTATCTCGCGGATTCTTGAAAATAGCATAATAGTGTGTATTCAGGTTTCGTGTACGAGCTTCTTTTCCATCAGGAAACAAATTTTGTGTAATATAGATGATAAAACACCTTTTATGGTGTGCTGCGCGAGTGAACATATCTGTAACATCTTTTGAATTCTTACTTTCTTTTAATAAATCATCCAATACAACAACATCATTAGACTGAAGTTTATCCACTGGAATAATTCCTTCATGTCGAATAAAGTTGCGACTTTGCAATTCCTGAAACAGCGACGGTTGATAAATACCATAACACCAAATCACTCGATTGATAGGTTCCTTAAACAACTCCCTTCTTTTATCCAATAAATTCAGCGTGAAAACAGTTTTACCTGCATGAGATGGACCTGATACAGTCAGAACTTTATCACATTGAAGTCTGAAATCCATTTTATTACTTTGAGACTCAACATTTGCATAATTAACGCTTAGAGCCAAAGATATTTCCCAATAGGTTGCCCACGGCAGGAGCTATCATTGGAAGTATTGCTGAAAGGAAACCGCCCTTTTGTGTTAGAGTTTTCCTCTTTCTTTGAAGGGCGACTTTAGGATTGGAGATGAAACGCAATTTCGTAGCATATCGCTTAAGTAACTTTCGTTGTTTTGGCGCTAATTTCTTCGTCCTCAACTTCCTCACATGAGAAATAATTTCACAAATGAATTTATCGTTAGCATGTCGTATAGCATTGTATCGCTGATTTGCTTTCATTGGTCGGAGAGCTTGAATGGCTGAAGAAAACTTTTGACTTTTACGTTTCGTCATTTTACGTTTCGCCATTTTCCGTGTTAGTCTTTGCTAAAACCTATCTTTACCACATTTGCATAGGTACTAACTATTGCGACATAAGTGACACTCGAAATGAGCAATGTCACAGTGGTTACATTGGCAAAGTTGAATGCAATTACGTATGAAACAGCGTTGACAAAAAGCATGCTTACATCTCTTGAAGATGCGCTTTTCATTTCCATCCTTTCGCTTACATACATCGCAACACATAGTTTCACCGTTACTGATGTCTATAGCAAGTCTTTTGAAGATATGAATTTGCTAGCCTTTTCTAAATAATAGACGCATGTACAGAAGGAATATACTTCGAGAGTGAGCAGACATAGCTCGAAAACCAGTTGTGCTACAATCAAGTACCACTGCATTTTCAATTTTTCTTTATGGAAAGTTGAATGTGAATATCTGAAATCGCTTCAATCACTAGACTGCTACCATGATGGTTAAATGCGTTAAGACGTTCAGCAATTTTTATCATATGTCTTTTAAAAATTCTTCGGGTGATCTACCACTTCCATTGAATAAGAAGCAAAATGGAAAGAGCGACTTTCCACCTCTTCCTTTCCAAAATGACTAAACTTAATTTTCGCAACTAATCGCGCCATGACAATGCTATCAGAGAATGTATTCATTAACTCTAGAAATAGAGTGCTAGCATCATCTACCACTGCTTCGATGTCGGTCTCATCTTTATGAAAATTTATCACATAATCTTGAACAGCTCCTTTTAAACTTTGCCTATGAAAACGTAATGTTCCGCAGTCGTTTGAGAAAGACATGATCGCCCTTTAACTAACCCATCCATTGCATGAAAACAACAACTCTTCTCATAGTAACATTTATTGAATAACGGTAACAAGCATGCATTATAAATCAATGGTTTGAAAGAGATAAAATAGATACAGCTGATAACTATCATACAGCGAGCAATGATAACCATACAGGACTTTGGCAGTGTTGAGGTAAGGAGGAAAGAAGCATTGGTTATGAACGTAGCTACTACAACGAACAGACAAAATAGGAACACACAAATCCTTAAAACGTTTCGTGACTTCATGATAATGTTGATTCACTCTACTATCCCAAGGCGGGAGCAAAATATCATCAATGATTAGATTGGGAAATACTTTCCTCTCCTTACCAGGATTATTACAAAAGATGCGTATAACATTGAAAGCAGCTAACCATCGTTTAAAGTCAATAAGAAGAGCACTTTCACAAGAAAAGCCATAGTCTTGCAAATATTTCAGATTAAGTCCATGAATGTGTTTTCTCGCCCATTGATCAACATTGGGATCGCAGTTGGCATGTTGATGATAGACACTAACAATCTGATATGTCCAATTGTTCATAGCAATAGCACTGAGCTCCTGTACAGGTTCACCCTCACAATCCATAAAAATGATGATAGAAGCCTAAAACGGAAATTTACACATCTAAGGAAACGTTCTATAACATATTACAAAATGAAGAATTACATCGATGCTTTTCACGACAAAATACACAAATGATATGATGGCAACGAAGAAGTAAAATGTATCTAATAAGACCACGTCTACGACACTCAAAGCACATAAGCGAATTGTCATAGGGTAGAGTTAGGAAAGGACTAGCAATTCTCCTTCTTTGATTTGCGTTTTGATGTAGCATTCTTCTCCGACTTGCGCTTCGTACCACTGCTGTTAAGGATTTGATCAATTATGTCGTCCACGTTGGGTGGTTTTCGGAATATATAGGATGGATTCCATATGCATGGAGAGAGAGGCTATTTTATTATCCTTGTGTCGACCATAATATAGCCCATTCACTTTGAAAAGGATATCCCAAGTACCTTCTCCGAGCTCATCACATCTGATGGGTATTGAATGATCTCCCTCCTTCTTATAGTAAGTACACCAATGTGATACCGGTAGGCAAATGTGATTACCATCCCAAATCTTTCTATAGGGAGTATCCTTGTCATCTCTCGCCTTCCACTCTGAGCAAGAGGAGTAGGAATGTCCATATTTAATGTCACGTACTCCTCAATAATATCAAGTTGGTGGCGAATGTACGGACTCACGGGGATCAGTATGTAGTCCCCATACTGATTGTGCATTATCTTGACATCCGTGGAAGGGAGCATTCCCGTTTGGAGTACTACGCTATGATCATCATAACGCAAGGCTTGTTTAAATTTACGCTGTAGCGGTGTAGGATTATGTACCTTGGATGTTTCTTCCACTGGCCTCAGTTGTAGATGATCTGACCGTAGCGAACCTTGTAACGTTTGACCGCCATTTTGTCCTACTAATGCAGCAGATGGAGTAGATGCCTGAAAATGAAAAAAGATTGTATTAAGTTTACGTTCAAGGGAGGAGAGGGAGGGAAGTAGCGACTTACCATTTTAGTTGGATAATAGAACAGGGAACTAGAGAGAGAGAAAATGTGCGTCCGTCACTCGTGTGATTCAACGATGGAATGATTCTCACTGTGGAAGGCTCGCTATTTATAAAGAAATGCTTGATTCTCATTGGATGATGATCCTCATTGGACAATAACATCAAGCTGATTCGAAATCTAACTCTGTCGTTTTTCGCCAATGTCCCAAAATCTTAAATGGCGTCTCACATCTAAACGAAGACAGATAGGAACAAGCCGATTGTTTCACTGAATTTGTCTCACTCTTAGCTTTCAAACGAGCTATCGCACGACAAAATCCGTCCACTGGAAGCCAAAATCGAAGCAAGCTGTCCAGAGGGGGGGGGACGTCAGCCGAAAATTTTTTCTCTCCGATTTCGCTGGAAACATCCTTCCTAACCCAAAATTTCACGTAGATTCCGAATCTGGCCTCCGTTTTCTCATCCGATGCTTCGTTTGGGCGCTACACACCAAAACGTCCCAAATTCTAACTCTGTTAAAATTTTGAAGAAAAATTTTTTCTCGCCAATTGCCTTGAAACTCACCCTACCGATGCAGAATTTTACGCTGAATCCGAATCTGGCAGCCATTTCACCATCCACGACAACCTAGACGGTCGCCCACGTCAACCTAGACGGTCGCCCACGTCAACCTAGGCGGTCGGCCACGTCAACCTAGGCGGTCGGTCACGTCAACCCATACGAGACCAACACATCCGAGTCTCACACTCTGTCGTTGCAGAGGGGGGGGGAGTCAGCGAACATGTTGTGAACCCACCTGGCCGGCACACCACGACAGACTCTGTCGTTCCAGAGGGGGGGGGACTCAGACCCGAAGCACCACGGCGGCCGACCACGACACTCTGCCGTTCCAGAGGGGGGGGGCGCCGGTCGAGTGTT